>CM060124.1:12742415-13342415 GCA_030522415.1 Channallabes apus | reverse complement strand
AAACCTTCATTTAAAAACTGCATTTTGTGCTCAATTATGCTATCTTTGGCTAATAGTTAACGGTTTTCGATGAGCAGAAACATTTAAGTGTGACAAACATACAAAAGAATAAGAAATCAGGAAGGGGGCAAATAGTTTTTCACACCACTGTATATAAGGCTAATGTAGCAAATGATAATGGAAGTCTGCCTTACCCAAGCATAATTACATTTATATATATAAATATCCAAACCTTCAATAAGTGCTTTGGACAACATTGTTCAGCCATCAATACTTTTACTAGATGGCTGTATAACCAGGACAAGAACAGAACATACAATCGGTCTTTAACAACTATGGCTAACCATGTAAGCAAAAACAAACCACAGGCTCTGAATAGCAGAGATACTCTTGCCGTACGTTAATCAGAGCGACAGAAGTTTCATGTATGCAAAAAGGGGTGGATAGCGCTTTATACTGAATGGCCTACTCTTCCCTGTCATGTAGTTTGATAAAACCTACTACTGTATTTTCTGGAGAGTAATAGATGCCTGCAAGTCATTCGGTCTCCTAAATGAACATTTACAGAGAGGACTTTGGGTGACTCTGACTTCCCTTACTCATCTACATATACAGTATTAGCCTCCTGCACAAAAACGTGACATTTTCTTTTTTAGAGAAATGTCATAAAAAAATAATAAAATTGTGCAGCTTAATTTTTTTTTTGCTTGATTATTCCTCCAACTGTAAAGTTCCATGAGTATAAAATTATTCAAACAACAAATTAATCCACAACTATGTCTAAATACATGTCTTTCATCATCATCATCGCCACGATGTGCGTTTATTATTAAGAATGTGCAGTGGAGGTTGTAGAGGGATGACGAGGCCAGAGAACGCGAGCCCTGAGATAACACTGCACCGCCTTGCGCAACCATCTTGGCTCTATTTTGCTGAAGTTGGCAGGAAACGGTGGCAGCAGCTTCAGAGGCTCCTCGCCACATAAACACAGAGCAGGTTGAGAGGAAGTGATAGCACAAGCTCCAGAGAGTACTTCACTTTTTCACAAGTCTTCCAAAGTGGTCTCCACGTGGTGTTTGTTTTATGTTTGCTTTCCCCCCCCCAGTTGCTGCAGTTCCGTGTCAGTCTCCGTAACCTCTGCTCTGCCCTGTGATGCTCAAGCTCAGTGCTGGAGCAGGAAGTTGGTGGCCATGTTGATGTCGTTGTTAGATGCTCGGAGAGCTTCCTGAGCATCCACTCTGGAGAAACCCATCTCCATCAGCCTCGCCACCTGGATACCAAGAGAAGCAGTTTTAGGAAGAATTATGGAAAACTTCAGATTAAAATTTTTTTTCCAGCACTAGCAGAGCAGTGTTGTAAAAATATGCACACAAATCAAATCAATGAGCCTAACCCTGGGAAGTTTCATTTGCTTAGTCCCTTTTGCATGTTACTGTTTAGCGATAATTATTATAATTTTTTAAATGATGAACAACCGCATGATTCCAAAATCCAGGGTGCACACTGATTGCATTGTATAAACAGATTTTGCTATGGAAACCCGTTTGTGTAGCTAAAAATATAACAAAGCAGTTAAGCTTAATCATTTAACTTTATAACCTGAATAAAAGTTAGACACCTTTTTGTAATCACTGAGAGGAAAGATTAAGCCTGTTCTCTATACTGTATTAATTTAATCAAGCCATTCAATTCCTGCAAATGTATTAATTCAATCAACCCTGGTTTTCACTTTGAGCAAAGATTGAGCAGCAGGAGTTCATAATTCATTACACCCTCACAAATGACTCAAGACTTCGCTCTCTCGGCGTAATTTCTTAACCCGACATGCAAAATATGAGATTGAAATAATCTGAAAACTTCACTGGAATTGTGATTCTGTTATTAGTTTTTTTTTGCCCATGTGTAGACATTTGTAAGTCAAATGTGGAAGTAAATCTGCCACATAGTAAGATGGAAATCAGACTTTGAGGGAAATTCCTACACTTTCATACTCATATCTTTCAAACCTGCTAGACATAATTCATTTTAAGAACACTTTCACTTTTCTTTTTGACGCAAGAAAAGTTCAAACTCGAAGAAAGTTCAAACTCGAGAAACGAGAGAAAGTGTCCCTGATGCGTTGTATATATGCGCACTTCCTTTATCCTCTGTTAGGGATCACCCTGACTACACGTTATCATCACACCTTCTCTAAAGATGCCCCAGCAACATGGATGCCGGTAAGTAACACAAAATAATCTAATGACATACCAGTTCATCATAGCAACCACACAGGATGTACATCATCGAGAAAATTAATCAAAGTTATCTTTCTCCTTCTGTGAATGTGTCATAGGTTTGCGGCTTGTTGAAAGGTGAGAGAAATTTGCACCAATAAGTAGAAAGTACACCAAGAACAGCACAACAGTTGAGATACGTAGGGGGACTGTCCAAGTGTAAACTTATAGTACGTGTTAGCAACACGGCAAAACTATTAGACACAATGATTTAATAACATACTTATATAATATTCTGTGATTGTTTTTTATGATTTAAACCCCTTTATGCCATAATGTAGCTGACCTGTAAAATCACATAAAATGTTCCTTAACAAAGTGGAACATATGCAGTGGCTTGCAAAAGTATTCGGCCCCCTTGAACTTTTCCACATTTTGTCACATTACAGCCACAAACATGAATCAATTTTATTGGAATTCCACGTGAAAGACAATACAATGTGGTGTACACGTGAGAAGTGGAACGAAAATCATACATGATTCCAAACATTTTTTACAAATAAATAACTGCAAAGTGGGGTGTGCGTAATTATTCAGCCCCCTGAGTCAATATTTTGTAGAACCACCTTTTGCTGCAATTACAGCTGCCAGTCTTTTAGGGTATGTCTCTACCAGCTTTGTACATCTAGAGACTGAAATCCTTGTCCATTCTTCTTTGCAAAACAGCTCCAGCTCAGTCAGATTAGATGGACAGCGTTTGTGAACAGCAGTTTTCAGATCTTGCCACAGATTCTCGATTGGATTTAGATCTGGACTTTGACTGGGCCATTCTAACACATGGATATGTTTTGTTTTAAACCATTCCATTGTTGTCCTGCTGGAAGGTGAACCTCCGCCCCAGTCTTGAGTCTTTTGCAGACTCCAAGAGGTTTTCTTCCAAGATTGTTCTGTATTTGGCTCCATCCATCTTCCCATCAACTCTGACCAGCTTCCCTGTCCCTGCTGAATAGAAGCACCCCCAGAGCTTGATGCTGCCACCACCATATTTGACTACATGGTGTTGTTGCTCCCAATATTCTCTTAGACAACCTCGGAGGCCGTCACAGAGCAGCTGTATTTGTACTGTCATTAGATTACACACATGTGCACTCTATTTAGTCATTAGCACTCATCAGGCAATGTCTATGGGCAACTGACTGCACTCAGACCAAAGAGGGCCTGAACAATTACGCACACCCCACTTTGCAGTTATTTATTTGTAAAAAATGTTTGGAATCATGTATGATTTTCGTTCCACTTCCCACATGTACACCACTTTGTATTGGTCTTTCATGTGTAATTCCAATAAAATTGATTCATGTTTGTGGCTATAATGTGACAAAATGTGGAAAAGTTCAAGGGGGCCGAAATACTTTTGCAAGCCACTGTATACAGATGCATCTTATGTCAGTAATTCAACTCAAATTGTGAAACTTCTGTATTAAACAAATTGAGTGCACACAGACTGAAGTCTTTGGTTCTTTTAATTGTGATGATTTAGCCTCACATTTAACAAAAACCCACCAATTCACTATTTCAACTAATTAAAATACATCATAAGACGTAAAAAAAAAGGAAAAATTAGTGAATTGTTGACCTTCTGGAAAGTGTCCATTTATGCCTCCTTTTGCTTTAGTTACTGCCTCAATTCGGCATGGCATGGAGGTGACACCGTTTGCAGTGGTGTCAAAAGTATTCACATTCATTACTTGAGTAGAAGTATAGATACTAGGGTTTAAAAACTTCTTTAGAAGTTGAAGTACCAACTCAAGCTGTAAAAGTGTAAAAGTATTCTTCAAAACGTGAGGGGGAAAAAGCATTAAAGATAAAAGCTTAGGCTGTGCCACAGGCCTATATAAAAAAGAAAAATGTGTTGTTTTTTTTGTTGTATTTTTTAACGGCCATAGTGATTTGGGATACTGTATATGGCAATTGAAAAAGAATGCATTTTAGTACATTCTTTAATACATTAAGGGCAACATACAAGAAAATTAGTGTACCCAGGGCAGGCTTAGTAACAATTACCCTTGTATGGTTGTCTACAATAAACATTAGTGCTGTCAGAGTGAAGGATTAATCCAAGTGGTTATTAAAAAAAAAAAAAAAATTATATATGTATATATATATATATATATATATATATATATATATATATATATATATATATATATATATATATATATATAGATAATATATATATGCGTTATAATATACCTTCCTCGCTGGTGATTGGTTGTGACATTTCGCTCGAATCTTTAGTCTCTATCACGGACAGCTTCGTCTACTTATCACAACCTTATCAACCGAAAATGCTAATTTATTCAAACGTCCTAGTTGGAGTGTGTGACGTGACGTCATGTGCAGGTGCGATGGATCGCGTACCAACCAACAGAGTGTCGGAATGGTATGTTTATACTTCTCATCTGTAACGTCCTTCGGTATAGAAGAAAATAAAGATCACAAAGACAAACGGAGTTGTTAGCGAATGTGCCATTTACTTTTTTGTTCTCTCATGCGCATGCCCAGTGACAGATTATACGCGCTTAGTTACCTCGTCCCGCTCGATGTGCTTACATGAGAGTCAGGATGCTGAACAGAAAACTTGGAACAGAACTACATGCAAACATTACATCATCCAACCACAATCAAATTCGCTCCATCCGGATGGCGCGATTTATCCGGATGTTTTTTTTGTCTTTATTTGTGTTTTAAATAGAGATGTTCCGATACCATTTTTTCCCTCCCGATTCCGGTACTTGGGCTCAGGGTATCGGTCGATACCGAGTACTGATCCGATACTTGGGTGTGTGTCTGTACAGTGTGTGTGTGTAATATATATATATATATATATATATATATATATATATATATATATATATATATATATATATATATATATATATATATATATATATATACATACATACATACCACACGCACTATATATATATATACACACACACAATATAATTTTTAAGTAAAATACTACTAGCCCTGTGTAACGGGTTCGACCCTAAGTGCACGAGCGACACCATGACACACGGACATGAGGCGAGGTCTTACAGGAAAAAGGGTAATTTATTTAGAAAAATGGGGAAGGAAAGGGTTAAAGGCTCTCTGCGGCATTTTTCACTTCGGCGGCAGGGATGCGAAGGCGGGCTCTACGCGGAAGTGAAAGTGCTGCGGGAGCTCGCGCAGCTCATTCATGCGCTCCTCTCGCGGAGATCAAAGGCGCCCCCCTTTTTAAAGTCTCTGGGGCGCATCACATCGCCCCGCTCTTGTGCCACTGTTTCTCATAAAATCCACCGCGTCGCAAAGTCCAGCTTCCCAACAGTCAGACCCCGAGCTACACTCCCCGCTGTGTTTTATAGCGCCGGGATCATTAGCGGCGATAGCTCATGGGCCGTTGCCTGATTCTGAGGCCCTGCTCCTTCACATACCTAAAGGGGGGGAGGCCACCTAACTAGTGAGCGAGGAGCGATATCAATTTGGGCGCACGCCCATCACAGGCGCACGCCGTGACACTCTGTAAGTAAGCTAAGCTAACGGCCATAAATAGGTTATGTTTAGGAAAATGGTATCGGATCGGTAAGTGGACTCAAATACTCGCCGATTCCGATGGCAGATTTTTTTTGTGGTATCGGTAGCATTTCCGATACCAGTATCGGAATCGGAACAACCCTAGTTTTGAATGACAAGCTGAAATAAAATAGGAGTAATGAGGCTATTTTTAAAATGTAAGGAGTAGAAAGTACAGATAATTGCGTGAAAATGTAAGGAGTAGAAGTAAAAAGTCGGCTGAAATTAATAATTACTCCAGTAAAAGTATAGATACCCAAAATTTCTACTTAAGTAAGGTAACAAAGTATTTGTACTTCGTTACTTGACACCTCTGACTGTTTATGGTACCGCTGAGGTGGTATGCAAGATCAGATTTTTTGACAGTGGCCTTCAGCTCATTCTCTATGGTGTTCAGGTCTGGTGACTTTGCTGCTCAATCAAGCCCACCACCACCATGGTAATTTAACCAAATTTTGGTGCTTTTGGCAGTGCGGTGCCAAATTCTGCTGGACAATGAAATCAGCATCTTTAAAAATCTGGTCAGCAGAAGAAAGCATGAAGTGCTCCAAAATGTCTTGGTAAATGGCTGGAGTGACGTCACAGACTGTGGAAACTTAACATTGGACTTCATGCAGCTTGGCCTACGAGCTTTTCCACCCTTTCTCCAGACTCTAAGACCTTGGTTTCCAAATGAAGTAAAAAGCATAAAACTGTAGCCAAATTCCTCTGTGCGTGGTGACTCTTGATGCCTTGATCCCAGCCTCAGTCCAATCCTTGTGAAGTTCACCCAAATTCTTGAATCGATCTTGCTTGACAATCCTCATAAGGCTGCGGTGCTCTTGGTTGGTTGTGCATCTTTTTCTTCCACACTTTTTCCTTCTACTCAACTTTCTGCTAACATGCTTGGATACAGCACTCTGTGAACAGCCTGCTTCTTTGGCAATGAATGTTTGTGAAGGGTGTCAGTGATTGTCTTCAAGGACAATTATCAGTCTTCCTCATGATTGAGTAGCCAAGTGAACCAAACTGAGAGACCATTTTGAAGGCTCAGGAAACCTTTGCAGATGTTTTGAGTTGATTAACATGTCACCATATTCTAATTTGTTGAGATAATTGGTGTTTTTGTTAAATGTGAGCCTAATTAATCACAATTAAAAAAAAACCAAAAACTACTCCAGTCTGTGTGCACTGAATTTATTTAAAAGTTTCACCATTTGAGTTGAATTATATGGAGAGAAAAAAAAAAAAACTTTTCCATAACATTCTAATTTATTGAGGTGCACCTATAATACTATATTTTGAGATTGTCTGTTATACGATGTGTTTATGGAAGGAGTCTCCAGTGTCAGCCTTCGTAACAGTTGCCACAGTAGTGACAATTTTCAGGGCAAAAAAAAATTCTCTCTGTAACATGATAAGCTGACTTTTTTTGTTTGTTTTTTGCCTTGTTAATTTCTACAGAAAGAAAAAAAGTGATGTCAAAGTAAAATCTCTATTTACAGCTTGTATAAAGTATGTGATGAAAGAAATTGCAATTGCTACACAAAATTACAAATGACTTTTACATTGTTGTACTGTTTTCATACAATATCATTTATCATGTGTAATTCCTCATATATACAGTGGTGTGAAAAACTATTTGCCCCCTTCCTGATTTCTTATTCTTTTGCATGTTTGTCACACTTAAATGTTTCTGCTCATCAAAAACCGTTAACTATTAGTCAAAGATAACATAATTGAACACAAAATGCAGTTTTTAAATGAAGGTTTACGTTATTAAGGGAGAAAAAAAACCTCCAAATCTACATGGCCCTGTGTGAAAAAGTGATTGCCCCCCTTGTTAAAAAAATAACTTAACTGTGGTTTATCACACCTGAGTTCAATTTCTGTAGTCACCCCCAGGCCTGATTACTGCCACACCTGTTTCAATCAAGAAATCACTTAAATAGGAGCTACCTGACACAGAGAAGTAGACCAAAAGCACCTCAAAAGCTAGACATCATGCCAAGATCCAAAGAAATTCAGGAACAAATGAGAACAAAAGTAATTGAGATCTATCAGTCTGGTAAAGGTTATAAAGCCGTTTCTAAAGCTTTGGGACTCCAGCGAACCACAGTGAGAGCCATTATCCACAAATGGCAAAAACATGGAACAGTGGTGAACCTTCCCAGGAGTGGCCGGCCGACCAAAATTACCCCAAGAGCGCAGAGACAACTCATCCGAGAGGCCACAAAAGACCCCAGGACAACATCTAAAGAACTGCAGGCCTCACTTGCCTCAATTAAGGTCAGTGTTCACGACTCCACCATAAGAAAGAGTCAAGATTCAAGATTCTTTATTTGTCACATGCATAGTTATACAAGTACAACACGCAGTGAAATGTATCCTGAACCGCTCTGGTTCAAACCAGAGTGGTTCAAAAGACTGGGCAAACCACTTTTAAGCAAAAAGAACATTAAGGCTCGTCTCTATTTTGCTAAAAAAACATCTCAATGATTGCCAAGACTTTTGGGAAAATACCTTGTGGACCGACGAGACAAAAGTTGAACTTTTTGGAAGGTGCGTGTCCCGTTACATCTGGCGTAACACAGCATTTCAGAAAAAGAACATCATGCCAACAGTAAAATATGGTGGTGGTAGTGTGATGGTCTGGGGTTGTTTTGCTGCTTCAGGACCTGGAAGGCTTGCTGTGATAGATGGAACCATGAATTCTACGGTCTACCAAAAAATCCTGAAGGAGAATGTCCGGCCATCTGTTCGTCAACTCAAGCTGAAGCGATCTTGGGTGCTGCAGCAGGACAATGACCCAAAACACACCAGCAAATCCACCTCTGAATGGCTGAAGAAAAACAAAATGAAGACTTTGGAGTGGCCTAGTCAAAGTCCTGACCTGAATCCTATTGAGATGTTGTGGCATGACCTTAAAAAGGCGGTTCATGCTAGAAAACCCTCAAATAAAGCTGAATTACAACAATTCTGCAAAGATGAGTGGGCCAAAATTACTCCAGAGCGCTGTAAAAGACTCATTGCAAGTTATCGCAAACGCTTGATTGCAGTTATTGCTGCTAATGGTGGCCCAACCAGTTATTAGGTTCAGGGGGCAATTACTTTTTCACACAGGGCCATGTAGGTTTGGATTTTTTTTCTCCCTAAATAATAAAACCCCCCATTTAAAAACTGCATTTTGTGTTTACTTGTGTTATCTTTGACTAATAGTTAAATGTGTTTGATGATCAGAAACATTTTGTGTGACAAACATGCAAAAGAATAAGAAATCAGGAGGGGGGCAAATAGTTTTTCACACCACTGTAGGAGAGGAACTTCGTTAAGATCCTGTACATCACAGAAGATAGGACTCACTTGTATTCTCTTTATTTTAATATCGGTATTCATTTATTCACCGTTTTTCGTCATTTACACTATATATACACACAGTGGAACCTCGGATTGCGAGTATCGCGGCTTGCGAGTGTTCCGCAAGACGAGGCAAGATTTTCTAAAAAATTGTGACTTATTTGAACGAGCATTGTCTTGGTTTATGAGTACCGAGTATCATGTATCACGCATGGGCTTCTTGTTTTGATGCCGAGCATCACATGATCACAACTGAGCCAAAGGTTTTTCTCTTTCTTGCGCTGCGGAATTGTGGGTAACCGTCTCCCCTGCTGGGTCTTAGTGCACGTCACTTACTGGTATAATCAATATCCATGCACGCGTGTACTGTTTACTATAACACTGTTTACTATAACCACAGGTGTGTTTGCGCGTAAAACATATTTGATTTAGTGTTTGAAATCGGGTGTGTACAGCACATGTGTAAATCAAAGGAAAGTCTCATTAGATGTTTTCAGCCTGCCGTTATATGTGTGCGTTATGTGCGCGCGCATAATTTGACACCGTGCCGGTTCACACACTCTTTCTCTCGCCTTTAGTCGGACACTGCTCTACACAGAAACTCTGGTTTGTCGCGATTCTTTTCAAAGGTAAAGTGCAGATTCAATTTGTTTGTTTATTTTACTTTACAGCAGTGATTTCGTTAGCATGCGCTCACGCGGGTGTCATTAGCGATGTACCTTGCTTATTTTTCCGACAAAGCAGTCTTTCCGTTAATGTGTGTGTGTGTGTGTGTGTGTGTGTGTGTGTGTGTGTGTGTGTGTGTGTGTGAAATTCAAATAAGAGAGGAGAAAAAGGTTTACTGTGTAAGATGTGAAGGGGGAGACGGGAGGGGCTGAAAGTAAGGAGAGTCTCCACTTACTTTAGCTTCACACACACATACCCAAACACACATACAGTACACAGCGCATGCGCGCATAAACGGAAACACTTATCTGTCAGGATTTATTTTTACTTTTTTTTAAAGGTAAAGTGCAAGTTAATTTTTTAATTTTTACTTTATATTTTGCGTTAATCATCTTTATGTATTTATTTTTTGGGCTGTGGAATGATTAATTTGAGTTTCCAATATTACTTATGGTAAAATTTGCTTTTATTTACGAGTGTTTTGGAATATGAGCCCACTTCTGGAGTGAATTATGCTCGTAATCCAAGGTTCCATTGAAACAAAAAGGTTAAAAGGTCAAAGTTATGAAAAAATATCGCTAGAATAACCCTGAAAAAATTATTATTAGACTAATATAAATAACTGAAACTGAAGCCATTTGTGCTTAAATAATGGCACAGTTACATATCATGATTTAAATTTTGTATGGTTAATTCTCCGTTGTGTGCGTGCACTGTGATTTGTTGGGGTCCACCCGTGTACCCCACCTTTTGCTTAGAGTCTTGCGTTATAGGCTCCAGATGCCCGCTACTTTGGTTGCTGATGAGCTCAAGAGAGCTTTCCTCCTTTTTAAGAACGTCTCCACATTTCGTATATCTCTCTGGTAGGTCTGTTTTTATCCAGCTATTTCTCCTGACCTGCTTCACATGGATTAGCACCTCGTTGGACTTTTAGCTCTTGAATTTCTACTCAAAATAACTTACTGTCCATCAAACTACTTATCAGTTAGTTGTCCAATTACTTTTAAGCCTGTAAAAATGTAATTACTTTGTTTAAAAAAATTTTTTTTTAAGTGTGTGTGTATTTGTGTTTTCCCCGACCTGTTCTTCAGCCACCGGTCCGTCCACTGAGTGCGGCTGTATGTGATTCACGTTCTGACCTCTGTGTCGCAAACCCGGAAAGAATCGGTTGAGAAGTCCGCCTTGCTGTGGAGGGGAAGCAAACAAACATTTAAAGTGAAGTGTGAAACAATTGCAACACAATGACACCTCATCACAACTCAGATAGTGTCATTTAGAGCGGAAAGTGTGTCGCAAGCACTAACATTTCCTTCCTTTTTTTAAATCAGCCGAAAAAGTGACAGACATGATGAGTGTCTGAAAAGTGATCTTGGTCTTATAAAAATAAGTGAGTGATAGTTAAATTAATATAAATAAATAAATAAATAAATAAATAAATAATCAATCAAGTTTGTACATCTAACCAGACATTCTTAAGTGGCATATTTACAAGAAGAAAATGCTGACATCAAGGTTTAAGGCTCGCATGTACAGGAGGTGCAGTAGGTGCATGTCTATAAAGTACAGTTTATAGAAAATGGTGTCATGTTCAAAAGTTAGTACCCCATCTTCTCTTTTATTTCTGGTATTTGAAAAACAAAAAAAAACTACATCTGATTATAGCGGGGCATATACAACCTCTAACGAATAACAAATTTTTTTTATGGTGCCCATTATTTATTTATCAAAAATTAAAGTAGTACCCCACCCCTTACTGCTTCCATAGGATTTAAGTGGGAAAGTTGCAGCCAGGTGCTGCTAATCATCAGCCCTTGATTCATTCATCAACAGGTGTGCAGTCCTCTATAACATCACAAGTTTGGCACTTTGCTGGTCTGAAGCATTCAGGTGTGTGTTAACACAATGCCAAGGGGGAAAGGCATAAGCGGTGGTCTTGGAGAAAACAATCGTTGTTGCAAATCAATCTGTAAAGGGTTATTTGGAGATAAAGTCAGAGAGGCCAGATTGAGGTGGTTTGGACATGTTCCGAGGAGAGATGGTGAATATATAGGTAGAAGGGTGCTGAGGTTGGAACTGCCAGGCAGGAGGTCTAAAGGAAGACCAAAGGTTAGATTTATGGACGCAGTGAGAGAGGACATGAAGTTAGTTAGTGTGAGAGAAGAGGATGGAGGCAGATGATTCACTGTGATGACCCCTGAAAGGGAACAGCCGAAAGACGAAGAAGAAGAATTTGGAAAGAGTTATGAAACCATTTCCAAAAAATGTGGAGTTCAAAAGGGTACAGTGAGAAAGAAAAAAACAACTAAGAGCTCCATCTGAGAATCCAGTGTCTTCATTGAGAATGTTACATATTAAAGTCAATGATGGCATAATTACAAGCACGGCTTGTTTGGAATGGTCACCAAGAGAAACCTCTTTTGTCAAAAAATTACAACAGAGGTACACAACTGCATTTAAACAAACCACAAGGCTTTTAGAACAATGTCCTATGGACAGATAATACCAAAGTGGAGTTGTTTGGCCCTAATGCTCAGCGCCATTTGGGGAAAACTAAACAGCATTGCAGAAGAGCCATGAATGATGAGCTAAAATCAATAAACAGCATCCTTGCATAAATGTTGTGAATACGTATACTGTATATACACATATATAAACGCATAAAATTGTCTAGATGAGTCAGAGCAGAATGGAATGGCATGGAGATGGCATCCTCTGCTGATCTCCTGGGAGATAGGCAAAGTGATGTGAATCCAAGAGGTGGACAGGCTTTAAGATGGATAAGGATCAGTTTTTCAAAGCACTTTGCAGTGACAGAGGTGAGCATGATGGGACGAAAGACATTAACTGCTCTTGCAGCAGAGTGCTTTGGCACGGGCATGATGATAGCTGACTTTAAGCAGGTGGGGACAGTAGCCTAGACCATCGACAGGTAAAGTATGTCTGTGAGGACCTCTGTCATTTGCTCTGCACAGGCTCGAAACACTGACCAGGGATACCTTCAGGGTCAGCTACCCTCTGTGCATTAACTCTCTTCAGAGTAGAGCACACTTCAAGACCTTTATTTAACATTAGGGACCCTGGGCCGTTTCAGAGTACACTTGAACCCAAAGACCGGTTCATTTGATCAGTGTGAACACAGGCATACCGAAAAGGTGGTCTTGAGCGGAGTACAGGGTTCTTGATTGACTGCCAATATTGCCCGTCTCCTCAGAAACTTTCATGTGTGTGTAGCCAATCTCATCCCTACACAGTCATACCTTAAAAAACAGGAAGGCACCCAAGATAATTGCTCCTGACTTTTTGTCTGAAATATTAATAATATTAGGCAGAGCACAGAGGCTGATGTCCTTTTCTCTTCTTCACTTTGTGTTTTGTGCTTCTCTTTGTCAGAGAATGAAAATATACAAGTGTGCCCAAAAAATGAGGGAAGAAATCTAAATAATAATGTGAACGGTGGCCAGTGGGGGAGTCTGGAGGAGGTACAAATTAATCAAGTGTGCAACTCCCTCAGAGGTGGAAAGAGTCAAATTGCTCCTCAATCGGCTGTTTGTGTTTATTTTTGGCTTTGAAAAATACTCTCCTCAGATTAGCCCTAGCAATGCTGTAGGCCACCTCGTCTCCAGACCGGAAGGCTGGACAGTGTTTTTCAGAAAGAGCATACAACTCCAAATAACTCCAGAAAGTCTTGAGCAAGGCCCCCAATTCCTCTGCTCTATTGCTAGATTTGATTTGGCACAGAGCAACACATAAAACATGCAAAATGCCAAGTTAATACTCACATCAAACATCAAAATAAGGGGGGGAAAACGTGATCTCAGTGTTTTTGTCTTTGACATGGTTTTCTGTACTAAGTGGACTGACCCATGACAGAGCATTTCAGAAATCTCCTGGGATTTTAATGCAAAATAAACACTAAAGTGTACACATAGAGTCCAAAAACGTGTCCATTCTTCAGAAGGAAAAAGCTCTGTTGATGGGATAGGTCAGACGCTCCACTACTCTTTACAACGTTGAGCAGGAAAGCATCAGAACCCCAGCATCTGTCCCATCAGAATCTTATATCAGGAGTAGACCACACTGATTTATATTCCTGTCAGCCAAGAACAGGAATCTGAGGCTATCATGGGCACAGACTCACTGAAACTGGACAGCTGATGGGTTTCTCCATGGGCAAGCATGAATGAGGCTTTCGGATTAAAATGGGTGGTCTTTTAAAATGGAGGGCTTGTTTAGTTTTCATTCCTGCAGTACTGCATTTACACATCAAAAGTGTAACAGCCACATCACAGAACAAATACGCAACATTCTGTACCTCAAGGAGTGATCTGCATTTTCCCACAAACTAAACGTCAGCCTCGCAGCATGGCACAGATTAGTGGTGGCCTCCTGCTATATCTGCACTCAACAATTTCATGAATAAAATGTATTATAGTGAAGCAGGGGACTTCTGTTCTGTTGGTCATTAAGTGAACTACACACTGTATACCGACTGCAGACAAAGCTGCCCCGTGGCACATAAGGAACCCAAAATGTTAAGGGTTTTAATGTTATGGCTGACCAGTGTATGTAACAAAAATATTTATATCCTACAATCATGCACCTAATTGTGTTCAAATTTATGAATTACCACACTTATGTGGTACCTCCCTATTAGGTTTAAATAGCTCATGTATTCCCATTACACAAATTTAATAAAACTTGCAAAACTCAATCATTTCATATCCACATTCATATTAATGCATATTAATACATATTAATTAATTCATATCAAGCTGTAAAGGGTCATTTACTCTCTAGTGTGTTGTTTGTTGCATGACTTCCTATAACACAATATATGTGGGCTGCGCCACTTCTTTTATTCTAAAGGGCTCAGAAGTCTAAGGCTTCCCACAATAAGACAAAGACAGATGTAATCAACACAAAATTAATGCACACTTTCTACAGTCTGAGACTTTTTCTTTCAGTGAACTGCCATATATAACATGTGGGTTCTATTTATGTTTGTCCTACTTTAGCTGAAACTATGGGTTAAAAAAGGGGTCAAAATTCCTACATGATGAAAATCTCACTTAGATGTTAACTTAGTGAGATCTTACATTTTAGAGAATGTAGACTGAGGTTTGGCCAAAACTGGCAAGAGGAACCACTATATAAGTAAATTTATATATTATTCATAGTATAAAAAATAAAAACATCAGCAAACCAAAACAAATCATCAATGACTGTTCATATAAAACTTGGGAATTATGATCAAATGATTTTCCCTTATTTAATAGGTCACACAATTATCTACTCTTGTGGTTTTCAACAGATCATCTTCAACATCAAATTTGCTTCCTTGGATAACATTCATATAGAAACAGACAAAGCACTGCACATTGCAGCAGATTTATCAGATATGAGATTAACTACTGGATAAGATATTTCATCATGAGTAACTTTGCCAGCATCCACAACTGCAACATATGCACATGTAGTCAGGAAGTTACACGCTTCCTTTTGGTTTGATAGAAGGTGAAAAGTAAAAACATGCAATATTACAGCATTTTACAATCAGGCAAAATAAATTATTGTACAACAAATTTATATACGGTACATTTGCTACTAGCTAAAAGTACCTGTTGTTGATGGGAAAGGAGTTGGTAGAAAAAGTTAAAAGGCTAACGCTAGTACTCAAGTATTATTATTATATGTTGAAATATGCGTACGTTTGCCTGTCTCTCTGTGATTCGCTGTGGTAACACCACCAACTTACACAAACACAAATGACATGACAACGAGAGCTCGGAACTACAAAGAGAAAGACAGGAGGTAAATCTTTCAGTCAGAGCCCCGCCCCCTGGCAGCGAGACAGGAGTCACTGGCAGAGTCCTTTCAGCCTCAGTAATATCCAGGTAGTTAACACTGGGAAACAATATGTTTATAGTCATAATGGATCTTCAGCATGAAGTGTCTTCACCATAGTTGTTGTAAAAACGTAACCATGGGTAATATAAACCACAAATTAACAATGCTTACACTAACCATAGTTTAACTGTGGTATTTTTTGTAAAACTGTGGTTTTATATTAAAATTAAAGTGATTATTTTGCCGGTGTTGAAAAATGGTAACACTTTACAAATAAACTATCATTTGTTAACAATGTATTACAACTAAAAATGAATAATACTTTTTTTTTTTTTTTTACAATATTTTTTAATCTTCATTAAATGTTATTTAATCAAAACTAAGATTAACAAATAACTGCACTGCGCCGGGTGTGTGTTCACGGTGTGTGTGTGTTTAATTTAACCATGGAAGAGACACAATAGGATTGTTATAGGATTGTGGATAGGCTATAGACTAAAATTTATAATTTTGTAGATGTAATTTATAGTGTGCGCTAAAAATAAAATAAATATCGGAATCGGCGATATTGGCCCTGTAAATATCGGTATCGGATCGATACAAACTTTTGCAGTATCGCCCACCTCTACTGCGTGTGCAGTGTCCTCCCTGCTCGCTCAACGCGTTTTCCGCGTGCGCTCGACTCTGTCTGCACGCGCATGCAACATTTCATTTCTGTGCGCGCTCGACTCTGTCTGTACGCTCGCTCAACATTGTCCAGCGTTACAACACTGTCACAAAACCAGCCAATCACAGACATCCATACACTACTTCTGATTGGCTGTTTCTCTTCCAATCAAGTGGCACTACTACCGCTTAACGGAAGCTTTGTAAATAAAGATTTATAAGTAAGGCGACCAAGTTGTCCAATTTGAATTTTAGTCGATGTAGTCTAACAATGAGCTATATGGATAATTAGATAAGTAAATAAAAACACAAAATGGACAAACGAAACTGGTATATACTAATACTTATTAAATAAAAAATAAATACTATAATATTTGTTGATAATATTTATAAATAAATACAACTGTATTTACAATGCTTCCCTTATATAATTTCTTTCTATTTGTATATAATTATATATAATAATAATAATTTTATTTTGATTTTGTAAAGCTGCTTTGAGACATTTTAAAAGCACTATACAAATTATAGTATGCGTCATGCGGTTGATATTGCCAGCTGATTGGCTGTTCCTTCTCTATCAGAAGTAGTGTGTGGATGTCTGTGATTGGCTAGTTTTGTGACAGTGTTGTAACGCTGGACAATGTTGAGCGAGTGTACAGGCAGAGTCGAGCACGCACAGAAAAGAAATGTTGCACACGCGTGCAGGCAGAGTCGAGCGCGTGCGAAGAACACGTTGAGCGCGCAGGGAAGACACTGCACACGCAGAATCGAGCTGTTGAGCGCGTAGGGGAGACATTGCACGCGCATAGAGTGCTTAGTCTACTCTCAAAATGTCAAACCACGCGCTCAGAATTGTGACAGGAATATAACGCCATAATTTACCGCTGGCATTTCAGAAAGTATGAACTAATACCAGTAAAAATATTAAATTTAGCTTTGCTAATTAATATTTATTGCTGCAGGTGTTTGTTTACACTGAGCTAATAGCTTATTAGTTGCTTATTTTAAAGCAGATTCTTAAATCCAGCACATAACTTCTTTTCTACTTAACCTTTTGATTTCACTTATGGTGCAGGTTTAACTTCAGGCAGATATCCAAGTACTGCAAAAGTTTCGCTAAATACTCTCCAGCCAGTTTTGCATGATTCTGTGACAAAAATCTGGTTGTACAGATATACGGTTGCAAGAATCTTTTTTTTTTTTTGGCATTAATTGATCTTCACCAAGAAAATACCTAAAATACCTAAAATAACAACACAAAACAAATTCTGATATTTCATATCTATCTTGTCAACACACTCAATCAAAAAGTAAGTGAACCCTTTGAATAAATACTTAACTACAAAACTTCAGGCATGTAGCAATGTTGAGGTTTGTGGTGTCCTGCCATGGACACAGCCTCCGTCAATGTTTATCTTAATGTTGACTCGAACACAAATCTTAGCCAGTTCCAATTATGCCTTCAAATCCTTGCCTGTCACTCTGAGTTGTCATTATCACATTGATGAGTCTTTGTTGTGTTCTTCGGGTCACTTGTGACTGGACGCCCACTTTTTAACCACAGTCCCAAAGTGTCTACATTTGCTGTAGACTGGTGAATTTCTAAAGTTGTTGAAATCACTTTGTTACCATTTCCAGCTTCATGTAAATCTTGATCATAGATACTCTGAAATATCTTTTTGGGAGGAAGGGCTCACATAAGTGTATTATTCTTGTGCAAAGTCTGGCAGTGTCCCAGTCCACACCCCCAAACTCGTTTTGTTAATAAGACTCCAGGTATGCGAAAACACTTTTTGAGGCCATTAACTTACAGTACAGTAAGAATTTACATAGTTTTTTTCCACTAGCACAATGAGTTTTTTATGGTTGTAATCAATAAAAGGATTAGAATTTTTTTGTGTTATTATGTTTGGCACATAATATTTTTCAGTACCCTTGACTAAGATGAAGATCAGCAGTCGTGACGGCAGCCGACCTCACCGGCGCCATCTTGGATTAAATTCTATATACATATACCCTATATCTCTATATTTTGCAATATTTTTATTATGCCCTTATTGTACAGTTAATTTTACTAATTTTACTAGTTAAATTTATTTCTTTAGTATTTCCTTTTTATTGATTATTTATTTTACGTACAAGCTTTTATTTTCTTTTTAAGGTCACTGGCGGTCGTGTAAGCATTTCACTGCATATTATACTGTGTATGACTGTATGTGACAAATAAAATTTGAATTTGATCAGATCACATTTTATAACACATGAATGCAAAAAATCATGAAATTCCAAAAGGTTAACATACTTTTTCTTGCCATTGTACATACAGACAGACGGAGACATAAAGACAGAAAATGTCCTGAGACTGGTTGTATTATACATGAAGATATCACTGAAAGAGCAAGTTCTGACCAATGTACAGACAAAACCTCTTTTATTTATATAGATAACTGTATGTTATACATCTTCGTATGTAATAGATTATACCCAAGCTCTCTTTCTGAAACCTGATCCAGGTTTTTTTTTTTTGCCATATTTTTATTCTCATCTGACCAATATTAGTATCATCAGTATGCAGACACTGTACTAGATCTGGATCAAAAGAAATCCAAACTTAAGCTCCTTATAAAGAGGCAAAGAAAAATCTGTAGCTTTATGTAAAGGACAAAAAATTGAGAACATCTAGAAGTCTTTCATTTGCCTTACACCAGCAATATTTTTATTAATAAAAGAATGACACTGACAGGTCATGTTATTTATGCAATTCTTTTTCTCATTTATATTTAAGTTTAATGTTGTTTGAAAGAAAGTGTACCCTATGATTGGGTAAAAATTGATAACACGTGAAAAAAAAAAAAGGCTGTGTGAGTTCCTTACAGCCATGACACTACCATGATTATACACTCTGGTACCATCATCCGGTTGAACGGTTCTACGAAGACTTTAAAATGTGGCTCTGGTGATTTGTACTTATTTGGCTCCTAGAGTATTAGCGAGGTCAGGCACTGACTTCGGGGTGCAGTAAGAGTTCCAGTTCTTCCCAAATGTGTTGGTGGGGTTGAGACACAGGGCTCTGTGCAGGACATTCAAGATCTTACACTCCATGTCTTGCATAGTGCACATGGGCATTGTCAGGCTGGAAGGATGTGAGGCCAATTAACCGATAGTCACACTTAACTGATTGAGACCAATGGCGGGAAACAACTGCAGATCAAGTGTTTGCAGATCAACTGACAATAAGTCTTTTACATCGTTGTGGAGGAATTTTGGCCCACTTTTCTTTGCAAAATTGTTTAAATTCAGCTGCATTAGATGGTTTTTGACTGTTTAAGAATCTCAATTATTTTCACGGCATTGTAACGTATAATGCTACAGCATAGAATGACCATCTACATGCATTACCGCTCAAATGTTGGTGATCACTTGCAAAGCAAACTTTGAAATGCGACTTTGCACATTATTCTGCACATTGTCTTGCCCATAACTGGACATGGTTTCTACATTCCACTTCAATTCTTCTTTATTTTATTTTCTTTTTTTATTATTTGTATATAATGTTAATTTTTTATTATTTTTATAAGTTTATTCTGTAATTTCTATATTCTTCTATATTTATAATTTGTATAAATTCTCTAATTTCATACTTATTTGAAAATAATAATATATATATATATATATATATATATATTTTTTTTTTTTATTTATTTTTTTTTTTTTTTAGGTCATTAGCAGTCGTATAAGCATTTCACTTCATATCATCCTGTGTATGACTGTGTATGTGATGAATACAACTTGAATTTGAAAATTCTCCGTTTTTGTATAGTCATTTATTTTCCACATTCTGTGGATTTCAAAACAGTGAAATAACACATATGGAATTAGGTCATTATGTAACAACAACAACAGTCAGTTGTTATGTTAAGAATAGTTCTTGCAAGAACAGTATTGTCAAGTGCATGTGCAAAACCCACCAAGCACCAGGATAAGACTGCCCACCAGAAGTTCATTTAGAGTTACCAGCCTCAGAAACCACCAATTAACAAACAGTACACTGCAAAAACTTAATCATGAGGCTTGTAATTTTCATTTAAAAAATGTATGTAATCATCAAAAAATAAAAAAATGGTTTTCTGTGTTTATTATAATATATTGAGAACATTTCACTAATAAAATTAAGAAATACAATTTACCTATTTTTTAAGTAAATGAGTGCAATTTTAAGGCTTAATTTGAGGAACCATTTAGTCAAACAATTTGAGGAAAAAAGGCTTCATATTTATTTTAAGAGAATTGGCCCAATAATGAAGTCACCTTCATTTGAATCTCAACAGCAACAACAGCAGCAGCGATCAGACGCCATTTTTGAAGGAACAAACAAACAGTGTAAAATGTTAAGAAGTAAGTTAAGCCCCTTACTAATTTTTATATTTTATTTAGATTTCTTAAATAAGCTCCTTTGTTGCACTAGTGTCAGTAATATAATTGAAATAAATTAAACATTGTGAACATTTCTGAAAACATCCTGTCCGCCATTAGCATACTTGAGTTTGTTGTGTAGTGTTTTACAATGTTACAAAGATATGAACCTAGAAATGGTTTACTGTACAAGTGCAATTTTGTTACCATATTTTTTTTAAGTAGATAGCACATAAGATTTTTTACAGTGTACCTCAGTTTAGAGCTGTTAAGAAGGTTATACAAAATCATTAATAGTAGATACATCTCAACATTAACTTCTCAAAGGAGATTATTGCATATTCTGGATGCCTTCAGCAATATTTTGTAGAAAGACTATGGAGAAAGTGATCCCAAACTTTTGAGCAGTAGGGTAAGTGTGTAATTGTCACTTTGTGGTATTGGTTTAGGATAGAACCGCATATGGGTGCGATGGTCAACTGCTCATAATTTTTGACCTGTGGTCACGTCACTGTAACACCCTTAATGCGGCCTCAGCTGGAGATGTTTCATATTAGCAGAACTAAACCTATATTACCATGGTAACATTATAACTACAGGATAACTGAAACCATGAAACCATGTTCTTTTTTATGGCTTAGGGCTGTTGTTCATTCTCTGGAAGTCCACATTGTGTTGTTAGTTGGGCACATGGGTATTAAGTATGTGTACAGAATCAGTGTTACTTTATTTTCGTTAATATGAAGGTGAACTTTCTGTTCATGTGTGGTCAACTTGGAATTTCCCCCTGTGGTTAGGAGCTGGTAGACTGATACAGAGATACAGAGAGAAACGAGGACAAACTGAAACATGAAGCAACTCCACTTGAGCTGTTATGTTCCTGTGCAATGTGTGTGTGTTTTTGTGCATCCGAGTGCCAGTAAATTAACTAAAGGGCATACTAAGTCAGCAAAACATATGCACGCACGTGCACACACACACACACACAACACATCTACATGATTCTACACTGCTATGATACGATATGCTATGACATAAATGAGTACGTGTATATAATAAAATGCTTAGTGAGTGTATCTTTTTTTATTTTTTTGTCTCTGTTAGTAAAATGATCAGAGATTGTAGGCTGTACCTGTTGTGGTGGTGGCTGCTGGGCGTTTCTTCTGAGATGCGCCAGCTGTGAGAGCAGCAGCTGTTGGTCCATCATGTCCATTCGTTGCTGTCGCTGGATGTCTAACGTTGCTCCCATGCCCACTGGAGCCTCAGCACGTGGCTCTGTGCCCGAGAACACAGGCTCAAGGAGATAAGAGCTGCAGCATGACATCCAATGAGGAACATACAGGACCCGCTGGAGAGCCAACACGTTACTGTAGTACAGCATGCCTGAGACCTGCACACACACAAATGTGTTAAGTGTGCTTCAATCAGGTTTTTTTTTTTGGTGTTTTCTAAACAACAGTGCACAAACAGAATTAAGATGACTGAGAAACTATTATAGATGTAAAACTTTTATTTATTGGAAGGTAACACATGCAAAATAATACATTCTCTTATTATTTCATATAAACCCAAATTCCAGAAAAGTTGAGACGTTTTTTTTAAATTTGAATAAAATGAAAACTAAAAAGACTTTCAAACTACATGAGACAATATTTCATCACGCAATAAAACATTGAGAACATAAATGTTTAAACTGAAAGGGTTTACACTTTTATCCACTAAATGAGCTAATTTCAAATTTGATGCCTACTACATGTCTCAAAAAGGTTGGGACGGGGGCAACAAAGGGCTGAAAAAGCAAGAGATTTTGAAAAGATTCAGCTGGAGGAACATCTAGGAATAAGATCTGTGACATGATTAGCTATAAAAGAGATGTCTTAGAGAGGCAGAGTCTCTCAGAAGTAAAGATGGGTAGAGGTTCTCCAATCTGTGAAAGAGTGTGTAAAAAGACTGTGGAATACCTTAAAAACAACGTTCCTTGCAAAGGCTTTGCAAATCACATCATCTACAGTGCATAACATCATCAAAAGATTCAGAGGAACTGTAAAAATCTCTATGCGTAAGGGACAAGACCAAAAACCTTTGTTGGACACTGCATCACGCATCGGCATGATTGTGTCATTGACATTAATAAATGGGCTCAGGGATACCTCCAGAAACCACTGTCGGTAAGCACAATGCGCCGTGCCATCTACAGATGCCAACTACAGCTCTATCATACAAAAAGGAAGACATAAGTGAACATGGTCAAGAAGTGCCGTAGTGTCCTGTGGGCCTCAAGTCTCATTTAAAGTGTACTCTTTCAGTGGAAAAGTGTTATATGGTTAGAGGAGTCCAAATTTGACATTCTTGTTGGAAATCATGGACGCCATGTCCTCTAGGCTAAAAAGGAGGGAGACCTTTAAGCATGTTATCAATGTTCAGTTCAAAAGCCAACATCTCTGATGGTATGGGGGTGGGGGGTACATACGTGCAAACAGTATGGGCAGCTTGCGTGTTTTGGAAGGCATTAAGAATGCTGAAAGGTATATAAAAGTTATAGACTATGTACATTTCAGGGAAAGCCTTGTGTAGTTACATTTAGGTTTTTGCCAGACGCTCTTATCCAGAGTGACTTACACTGGGTTACTAGGTTACCAACTAGCTTATGTCGCTGGATGTCTCTGGCGCACAGTTGGGAAGGGGAATTATTATTACTTTTTTTTTTTCAGGGGGAGGAGCAAGGATTAGTCCTAGGACTGAAGTATTTCAACAGGACAATACAAAAACCACATACTGCAGTTATTACAACAGCATGGTTTTGTAGTAGAAGAGTTCGGCCTACCTGCAGTCAAGATCTTTCTCCTATAGAGAACATTTGCGAATCATTAAATGAGAAATACGTCAAAGATGACCACAAACTCTTCAGCATCTGGAAACCTACTGTATATCAGGCATCTTCAAACTGTTCTGAAAAGAAGAGGAGATGCTACAACATGGTAAACATGCCCCCGTCCCAGCTTTTTTGAAACCAGTAGCAGGCATCCAATTTGAACTGAGCTCATTTTCTGTAAAAGAGTAGTAGATTATAAAGAAACTGAAACCAATAGAATAGTCTATGACTAAATTGTAAAAATGTTCCAGTCCTTATCTAGCATCAAACGGCTCACACATACACCGAAATGCTTATATAAAAAGTGAACGTCCTACTACACTTTCTCGTTATAATGTTGCAAAGCTGCGTCAATTAATTGAAAAGTTTTCCAATAAACATAGACATCAGTCACTTTGTATTTACTGAGCCAATCATGGCCGCTCATTAGTAAGCAGTGAGGGCAGGCATTTCTTTATAAAAATCAGAAGTTCTGCGTTCTGCTATTTCTCTCATGATGCAGAATGTGTACAGCAGCGATAAATAGTCACTAACTGTCTGCCCGCATGCATGGAGTGGTACGGTAAACCCGGGCTGCCTCGGGACAGAGCTGGCAATTGAGAGACAACCAATCTTTAAAAATTGGCATTATCAGCCGATTTTGATTGGAGTGCCCTTAAAATGTATAGAGTGACTTGTCATGGAGACAAACAGAAGCATAGTCATAAACGTTATTCAGATTAGTTTGATGTATTCACTATTAACGCCTTAACATAAACCATATAACCTTTGTCTTTACATTAATGAAAGAACATCTACACAAAAATTGTTACGCATAACATTGTGTCATTTTGCACAACTATAACCGTGAAGTTTGCTTCTAAATCAGCAACAACTCTTTGCTGGTGTTAAGATGTGCGTGAGTTTAAAAATGTTCGATGCTAACCACAAATTATCATTTTCAAAACGCTGCAATCGCAAAACGAGGTAAAAGGCCGTGCATTTTAAAGATTACACAACACGTGGTTTTGGGTGGAAAATTTTTACCCAGGTGAAAGTTCAAAGCATTAAATTAGATTTTTTTTTTTTTAACTTACCAATCCGCTAAGAGCCACAATCCACATGTAAGCGCTAGATGTCAGCAACTGATGGAAGAAAAAGAGCAAGTGAACAAAAACTGTATGCAAAAAACAAAACAAAATGCACATTAGGAATGCAGTGACTTTCGATGTATCTTGACACTAATATTTGTTCAGCAGGTCAAAATGGCTCACCTGGAGACCCACGAGGTATACGAGAGACTTGTTGCTGATGGAGACGTAGCTCAGTAGCCGAGTGATCTGAACTCGAGGGATGGAACAGAAGAAAGGCACAAAGAGAGCGAAGACTGGACCCAGTCTGAGAGAAAGACAGAGAGAGAGAGAGACAGAAAGAGAGAGACAGAAAGAGAGAGAGAGCCCAAAATAAAAATTTAGCTAGCAACAGTGCTAGTGCTCCTGTTTAACACAACATAATGCTAATGTTAGCTAATGCCTCAGGTTATAAACATGGTAGTCCATCCTAATGCTAGCAAGCTTGCTAGTGACCGATGTGAATTGTTTACACAGAATAATAGTTTACTCTGTGTTAGTTAACACACTAGTTTACACTTATAGTAATAGTTTGCCTAAAGTTAAGTAGCTTTTGTAGTTACTTGCGGACACAGCATAATAATGAGCTTGGCGTTTTCTCTCACTCTCTAGCAATGTTAGCTATGTGTTCACACAGTACAGTACTTCATCTATTATATTAACGCAACATATTACTTAACCTAATGCTATTTTTTTTAGCCTATGCTATAATTTTTGTTCTATAGGTTGGATAATAAGGGAGCTTGCTTTTGACATGAGTAACTTGTTTACATGGTGTAGCAGTTAGCCTAATGATAGCTAGCTTACCTGTCACTTGAGGTCCTGTGGCTATCTTTAGCTAAAGTAGCAACATTAGTTTCTTTATAATTTTACACAGAATAACAGTTACTATTATCTGGTTTTGTAGCAACTTTAGCTTCTAGATTTCACACCATTACAGTCTATGGACAACTTTTTTTTTAATTATATTTATTAGCATTTAACAAAAGATACAACATAGTAAATATACAAAAACGTGCCTTTCAAATTTAAACTTTTCAACCCACCCCAAACCCTCCCTCCTCCCACCCCAACAACAAAACTATACAAATAAACAACCAAACCACACACACAAAATTTTTTAAATAAAATTAATCCTCTACTGCATCTTCATGTAATAGATCAATAGTATCAATATAATTTAACACTGGTTCCCATGTTTTATAAAAGGTTTTTAAGAACCCTTTTAAAGAAAATCTGATTTTTTCCAGTTTTAAACATAAAAGAATTTCTTTTATCCATCTCCCATACGAAGGAGGGGACGCATGTTTCCACTTGAGGAGAATAAGCCTCCTGGCCAATAGTGTGGTGAAAGCAACAACGGCTTGAGTTGTCGAAGATAAATTTGGTTCAAGAGGAATTCCGAACAGAGCTGTTAAAGGATTTGGAGAAATTGACAAGCCAAAGGATTTTTCGAAAGTATAAAATATTTTAGACCAGAACTCTGTCAATCTTGGACAAGACCAGAACATATGCGTGTGATTTGCCGGAGACTGTCCGCACCTATGGCAAGTGTCATTTCTGTCCTGGTATATTTTGGCTGATCTGGCGTTACTATAGTGTGCTCTGTGAAGAATCTTGCACTGCATCAGTCTATGTCGTGCACATATTGAGGAAGAGTTAATTAGATCGAGTGCATGATCCCATTCTGTTTCGCTCATAGAAACCCCAAGTTCCTGCTCCCATGCATTCGTCAATGATTCAGTGGCGTAAGAATTTAACGCGCCAATTGGTGGTTTAAGAGCAAGAATGGTGTCCATTTTCGAGTCAGGAGGAAGGTTAGGAAACTGTGGAAACTGATTTTGTACAAAATGTCTAATCTGAAAGAAACGAAAAAGATGTGTTCCGGGAAGATTAAACTTTTCGGACAACTCCGAAAATGACAAGAATATACCTTTATCATACAAGTTTTTGATAGATATAAGACCTCTAGAGGACCAGTCAAGAAAAACTGCATCAGTACATGATGGTAGAATATGGGTTAGTTTTAGAAAACATTTTGGGTTAATCTGTTCTTTCGCCTCTGTTAAACAATGTATCTTTTCTAAGGGTATTGGTCACCACTAAGTTGTCTGAGACATTTAAGTGTTTACAGGAAGCTGAGAACAGATCAGTGAGTAAAGGGAAGACTTTGAAGATGACAATTCTATTTGGGCCCAAACAGGGTGGTCAGAAACTCTAGAAGCGTTAATCCAATATAAAAGTTTAATATTGCAAAATAATATAAATAATTTTCTGACCAACAGTGCTGTGTTTGGGTAGATACGCTAATGCTACCAAACAAGGACAGGACAAATCTTTAATTTGTTGTAATTCATAAACTATTTATTAATGTGAACAATAAATACAAATGCTGATGTGATTTTTGTTAAAGTGCCTTTTTTTTTTTTTGCTTGCTTGTTATTTGTTAAAGTTCATTTTCAATTGGGCTTCATGAAAATTGATTTTTATTTGAGATTTACTCCACCACTCATTCAGGTGCATGTGACATTTTAATTTTAGCTTTAGTTTTAGCTGTAGTTCTCTCTAAATCATCCTCACTGTGAAATGTACAGCCCTGTCTGTGGTGTACGTGTGAATAAACAAGGCTTTATCACAGAGTCTTTCGTTTACCTCAGCTTTCCTTATAAATACACGAATACGCTTAAATGTACAAAGTGAGAAAACCACAAGCTTTTTTTTCGCCTCTCCAACACTATTAGTTGTAAAACTACCATCAGTGGAGGTAAACAGCAAGCGCAAACCACACACATGGGAACATTAGCACTTTTTTGTAACGGCACTGACAGGAGATCCTGTGGCATGGTAACGGGATTGCGTGTTTAAGAGCAGCTCACGCTAAACAGCAGCCAAGGAGGAAATACGCTATGAAAGTAGAAGCTTGATAATCTGGTGATGCAAATATGTATTTCAAAATACAAAAAAAATGAGGAAGAAAAGAATATTGTAGTCAATGAAAGTCCGCTGACAAACAGAGTATGGAACCATGGCCTGAGCTAAACCTTACTTTATTTCCTGTCAAGTGAACCGAACTCGGGTATAGAACATTAGTGTCAACATATGGGAGGGGAACACCCAGACATGTGAATTTTAGTTAAAAGAGAAGTCACAAGGAGAGTGAGCGAGAGGGCGAACCACAGGGAGGAACATTTTGTTCCATCAAAGCTGTGTCAAACGCGTCATACGACGTCAAGCAAAACCATTTAATGACTCGTACCATAATGGATAATAGGGCAGCAAATTTTACACATTTCTCATCTGATAATGAAAAATGAATAATTAATCAATGTTTGATGAATTATTAATAATTAATGATAACCAGGCACACATTGTCCCCCTCATGGCTGCCCACACTATCAACTTTGACCTTCACATATTAATTTCTATTTGTTCAAATGGGGGGGAAAAAAATCTGATAATCGCGCACTCAGCCTTGATTCATTCATCCCCTCGATTTCTCACACGTGACCACACAAACCAACAGCCACGCCAACATCATTGTCAAAAAAAAAAAAAAGTCAACAGCCACGCCTCTCTGCGCGCAAACGTCAGCTATTAAACTACTATTGTTGAACGTTAACTTTACCCGGAAAAAAAGGAGGTATTTAAATTATTTAATCATCAACTAAAATATACCGTATACACAAACACCAAGGGTATGACCAAAAGTTTGGGGACACCTCATCATCACACCTATATGCGATTTATTTTTCCCTGAACTGTTGCCACCTCCTGCAACATCAGTACCTGACATCACTAATGATCTTGTAGGTGCTTCAAAATTGGGTGGGAAAGTCTTCCCAGAAGAGTGGGGAGTATGAAGTTGGAATAGGAAGCTACACATCTGTTACGTAAAGATGACGATGAGAGTGTGGTGTGATGCTTTTACTGCCCTGACGTTGCCCACTTTCCTACAGAAGCAAAAACTTTTTATTCTTACGCCACAGCCATCTGTCAAAACATATATTTTTAAAATTATTAACTAAGAATACTTCACAGAATTCAACATTAAACAACCAGTTCTTTTTTCTCCCACTCTTACTTCTAGTCTAACCAAGTAACCAAAACTTTCCTGTGGTGGAAACTATCAGCTTTGCTTTCGTGGTGCTTTTGTGGTGCTTGTGTGACTGCAATGTAGACTCCTTCCATAAATACAGCCTTAAACTCATAACGCATTAATCCCAGCGTGATTCATTTCAACATGATGAATAGAAAAACATATTAGAATAAAATATTTAATATAAATATGATTTGCCTTTACAAACCGTGTACAAAAGTAATACAAAACATGCATGTCATAACCCAAAGAAATGATATTACAACACCTTATGCGTATCATGGCTACCTGAAAAAGCAACATTAGATTCTTGCTCCATTTATGATGATATACAAAATACTGTACAAACATCAAACTGTCTGAGAACTGAGTTTCACTTCTCCAAATGAACACCAATGGCCTTCCTCATGACAAAACGATGGAGGGGCTGCAGAAAAAAAAAAGAGAAAAGGAAGTGGTGTGGTTTTCTTTAGAGTTTCACTCCAGTCCGGAGCTGCGCATTGTTAATAAGCCTACTTGAGATAGCCGAGATAGTTGATGCTAGAAAATTGTCATAAAGGAGGGGGGGGGGGAATATACATACACATACAGAGAGTAAGCAAAGTGTGATGTGTGTCTCCTTTAAAATGCATGAGGAACTCTGTGTTACCCGATCAGAGAAATAAACTGCTGCTCAGTTAAACCATTTGGTGAGTATGTGATTTTCAGGACTGATTTTTTTAAGGCAGCAGTAGCACTGAATAGATATATTTATGACTATTATAACTGTTACATGTAATTAAAAATTGGCTGAAAAACAAACAAACAAACAAACAAACAAACAAAAAAAACATAGTGAACCAAAAAAGATTTTTTTTAACCGAAAACTAGACCAATAGAAATAAAAATAATCGAAAGAAGAGCGTTAAGGAAACTTTTTAAAAAAACTGACCGGCCAATGGCCTCTCAGCTGTTTTGGCACTTTAAATGAGTGTTTGTGGTCATGCAAATGTGTGAATGACACTGGCACGGTCTATAAATTATCAGAATAATTTTTGTTCAGTTATTGTTACTAGCGAACATGCATAAATAGCTCGTCTGTGTGTAGTACGACAGTTCGTGTGGGGGGGAAACACCAGATGCGCTCTTTGGGAAGCGGTCAAACAATTTTCACAGTTTTCTGATACGTTTCTGAAGATTCGCAGCAGTTTGGGTTTGAGCAATCCATACAGACACAAGTTCAAAGTACCTAAGGTAATCGATTTTTTCCAAAAGATTTCTTAATTTCAGCTTGTTGCTTTTTGTACGTTTTTTGTTAATTTTCTTTGCAGACATTTGTTCAGTCTGAATAAATACAGTCATGTATTTATCAGTGGTCTTGTGCCATTCTTTTCATTAGCTTTTATTTTCACTATTTCTGTTTGTTTAGTTAGATTATTATAATTTTTTTAGATATTATTCACCGGTTGCTAACAGACTGATTTGTTGGCGTTCAAAAAAAAAAAAAAAAAAAAAGAAGTGTGTTCAAATGTACTATTTTTCCTTGAAGTTCTGACCGTAGTTCTATTTACTGCGATTATTGTTAATGTTTTTCCTAATACAGCTATTTTTAATAGTGTTATGCTCAGGTTTTGGATAAATCCAATTCCCTTCGACAGCTGTATCTAGAGACAGAATCCAAATATAAATGCTCGGTCACAACTGCAATATTTTTTCTTATATTTAAGAAAACTGAGGCTACAATAAAAAAAAAATAAAAAAAAACACAGATCTAGCTTTCTAAAATGGTGGTCTGGAATGTACATCAGTAGACGGTACATTTTACAAGCTTTAAATTGAAATAAGAATTAATCTTAAGAGGTTCCTCGGTCAGGTTCTTCTGGAGGAAGACTTAAAGGTTGTAAAAACTATGTAAAAACTCTATGTTAAAAGTGTTTCCCCATCACAGTAGGATTGACATAGAATCTCTTAATTATGTTGCAGTGTTACAGTTTTGTGGTTGTCCAGGTGTTTAAATTTTTTTTTAAAAAAGTTGATTTTATTTTACAGCTAAAATAGAACTTACAATGCAAATTTCCGTTTCTGTTTCAGTCTCTTTATTTACAAGTCTGTGACGATGTCCGCATTAGCGGTTTCCAACTGCACCGACCTGTACTCCCACTATCGAGTGGCACGAGTGCTCATGCCGCTTGCCTACGCAATCATCTGTCCACTGGGGCTAGTGGGCAATGCGCTGGCGCTGCACGTCATCTACACCAAGCGGACCAAGCTTAACTCCAGCACAATGTACTCAGCCAACCTGGCAGTGTCGGACTTGCTCTTCTGCCTGGCGCTGCCAATTCGCGCCATGTACTACGCCCTGGGCTTCCACTGGCCTCTGGGAGATGGACTATGCAAGGTCACGGCATTGCTCTTCTACGTCAATTGCTACGCAGGTGTTAATTTTATGACCTGTCTTGCTGTGGATCGCTTTGTTGCCGTGGCACGGCAACCAAAGTTTACGTGGCTCCGGAAAATAAGAAATGTAAAGTTTATTTGTTTGTTGATGTGGGCACTGGTGCTGGCGCAGACGCTGCCGTTACTGATCATGCCCTTGACTCACAAAGAAAAGGATAACATCATTACCTGCATGGAGTACCCTAATTTTGAGCTCACTGTCCAAGGCTTGCCTTATATTCTGATCGGTGCTGTGGTTTTGGGCTACGGAATCCCTCTGGGGACAATCCTCATCTGTTACTCGGCGCTCTCACGCAGACTGCAGTTAGCTGCCAAGTCTAACCATCTGACGGAGCGGTCCGGGAGGACACGCAAGGCACGGTCGGTGATCGCTGGTGTGGTCCTGGTGTTTGTTGTGTGTTTCAGCCCGTACCACATGGACCTACTACAGTACATGATCCGGAAGCTGGTGTACGACCCGGACTGCGAGGAGCTGCACTCCTTCCAGATCTCGCTGCACATCACTGTGTGCCTCATGAACTTCAACGCATGCCTCGACCCGTTTGTTTACTTCTTTGCTTGCAATGGCTACAAGAAAAAAGTGCTGAACCTGCTGAAGCGCAAGGTCAGCCTGTCGTTCACCAGTGCAGCGCCCAGTTCACCCGACAGCTCGGGAACAAATGAACAACAGGCCTATTTATCCCGCAGCAAAAGACAGATGACCATGAAAGGCATTGAGAGCGGCTGCTGATCCTCAACCCCTCTCAAAACGGCCTTTGGACAGAATATATTTTGGGGACATACGACGGTAATGACTATAACCAGTTTACACAGTATAAGAGACTTTAGATTGGAGAGGCTCCAGAAAATTTTTTAATTATAGCAAGTTCTCAGGGAAACTTATAACTGAAAGTGTCTGTTGAAGATTTTTTTTCTAAACGTTTGTTAGATTCCCAATTTGTGCTCTCTCCTGCTGGGGAGAATTCGCGCCAATATAAAAGGGACTTTCCTTCGAGAAAAGGGAAGTACAGTAGCAGGACCCCTTTAGGAAAACAAACCCAGAGCCGTTCAAAGAGCACTTAATGGAAACTATAAATGATGCCTTAAAACATCAGCGTCGCATTTGGTTTGAAAGGGCAACTATTAGGCAAAATTAACTTTTTAGTCATGTTCAGAAAGGCCCTCAATGTGTGTAATTAAAAGGGGGGGAAAAACCCAGGGCAAAAAAAATAAAAACACCCCACCAAAAAATGATGGCTTTTTGACCTTTTTTTCATTTTGTTTTAAGCCAGGGCTTAAAGCATCTAATCATCTAATAATAATAATATCTCATATCAGAGACTCCCCCTCTCCTTTGTCTTTGTGTTCATCTCGGTTGCCTGGTGATATGTGGCTTATTTACGTAGACGCTGAAACACGACATTTGGAGGATGAGTCAAATAAAGGGGGTTTGAGGTGTGAAAAAAAGCATTATCTGACAGTTATTTCAGCTGCAGCATTAAGACAAACACTTTGCAGGAGCTATGAGACGTGTTAACCTGCTGAAGAGATAAATATAACACCTTTAAGGTTATCAGGGATTTGATGCAAGACCACTTCCTGCAGATTCTTCATATTCAGGGGGAGTACAAAGGAAAAAGAAAAGAAAAGAAAAAAAAGAAAAAAAAAAGAAAAACCTTTCCCCACAAGATATGACATCATATTTACCTACACACTTTACCAGTGGATTTACTGCTCTCTTTTTTTTTTCTCGATTCCAAATGAATCTCTTTAACATGACTGGCTGCAGTGGGACAAAATCCACACAAATACTCTGATTCTGTAATAACTTTGTTACCCTACTCCTTGATGTACAAATAATCCTGCTTGATTAAGCCTGAGGAGTCCAAGCTGGACACAAGGAGAGTAAGGAGGATTGCTTGATATGGACAAAATAATGAAAATGGTAGTGCAGAAGCCCAGATGTGGAGAATATGTACATAAGATGCCTACTATATTTCTGTGTGTATAAAGTATAAAATCAAAAGTGAAAAACACAATGATTAAACTGTAATTTTTACAAACCTTTTCTGATGGAAGGTGGATTGTGTTCTGCTTAAGCTCATTATAAGCGACATTACATGAATTTATTTCAATTTCTACTTTTAAAATAGCCTTTCTGAGAAAGCACAGTCAAAACAAGTGACCTAAAATGTGATATTTGTGAGATACAAATCTAAATTCAAGTGTCTCATGATTTCAGAGACCAAAATGTTTTTCTGTAATGCGTTGTGGAGGTGTTGAGTCTTTCCCAGGGGACTTGGGGTGCTAGGCGGGGTACATCCTGATCACAGGGCACATCCATGCACTCTCTCTCTCACACACACACACACACACACACACACACACACACACACACACACACACACACACACACACACACACACACACACACACACACACACTATAGGCAATTTGGAAATAACATGTTTTGGACTGTGGGAAGAAACCGGGGAACTCGGAGGAAACCCATCAAGCACGGGGAGAACATGCAAACTCCACGTACACAGAGCCCGAGGTGTGGATCATCTTTCGACCCTTGAGATGTGAGGTCACCGCGCTAATCGCTCCACCTACAGATTATCTACGTTGGGGAAATTTCTCAAAATGTCATGATGACTGAAGATAACGATCATATTACGTCCTAACAAACTGTACTGAGCGAGTTTAAAGTGTTAGAGATAAACTTTTAACGGAGTCATCAGACAAATCATGCTTGCGTTATTAGCACTGCGCTGGAATTACTGGAAAATAATAATTGCTAACAGGTAATCAAGGTTTATTGTGGCCAGTTTTGCATCTCATGCATCGACTAAAAACCTCAGCCGAAGGCGTGTGTGGGGTGTGTAATTAGCTGTGTGTGGGGTGTGTAATTAGCTGTGTGTGGGGTGTGTAATTAGCTGTGTGTGGGGTGTGTAATTAGCTGTGTGTGGGGTGTGTAATTAGCTGTGTGTGATGCAGAAACGGCATCTTCGGATACTTGTGCAAAAAATACTGAGAATTTAAACTATTTCACAACTATACCTTCAAAAATTCAAATGATCAAGTAACTCAACATGATTAATTAATAATAAGAATAATACTTCATAATCAGTGTGTAGAATTACCATCGTAAACAAAAACAAACAAAATTTACATTAATTCGATTCAATACAATTCAATTTTATTTATATAGCGCTTTTAACAATAAAAAGCTGTCTCAAAAGCAGCTTCACAAAAATGAAAGAAATTTTTTTAGAAAAGAAAATAACATTGTTATTAAGCGATTTGTTTAAACAACTGACTTATTTTCACCATTTTGTTTTGACATTAAGGATGAAAAACATTTCACGTCAAGCAGGATTTGAACTTCTGTCCCCTGAGACGAACAGCCTACACACCTAGTGCACCACAGATAAATAAAGACTAGCGACGGCAAACTTCTGTGCTACATATTGAAAGCACACTTATCCACTTTTAATAATAATCATGCATTGAGAAATTCGAAAAACATTCAAAAGTATTAAAAATGCGAAAGCTTTTATAGAAAACTGAATTTTTAAAAGAATTTTTTTTAACACTTCCATTTTGTCAGCTATAAGACGCATGGGAAAAATTATGTCTGGAGGTGTTGAGGGTAAAGTTGAGGTAAAACGGTATGCAAAACAAATTTCGATGAAAGAAAAAAAATAAGCCGCATTTTTATCAAAGGAAACGATCATTTCTAGAAGCAAGGCTCCTCTCGGCACTCAGTACCCTGAGAACCACATACTGTAGAGAAAGGTACTGCTTTCACAGCGCGCTCACATGGTGAAGACACAAAACTGTATGATGTTTCTGAGTGATAAGGATGTTAAATAGTACATATTAAATGCGTATATAATCCTTCAGCGAAAAACGAGAAGAACCGGACAGATTGTTGACTTACAGGCCAGCCGGCAGCACGTCCAATCGCAACTCAAACAGGAAGTGGACAGCCTCGGCCAACAGGAAGTCCAGAAACCCAGAAAGAACCCAGGTCCCGAACAGGAAGGACTAACATCAACACAGAAGAGCACAGGCGTGCACGTTAGAAAACCACAAGAATATCCTCAGATGAAATAAAGATCTTTTTTTAAAACATCTTAAAAACACCTGCAGCTCATCATGTCCAGTCTCTCTGCCTCATATACTGTTATATCTGATGACTATTTAATAAGACTTTATAGTTACATAATCAATCGATCTCAAGATTATCGATTGATCAGAACTACAGTGGTTACACTGTTTTAATATTACTGAGTAACAGAAAAGAAAATGCGTGAAAGCGGAGGAGAAACGTTGAGAAGAGGTTTCACATGAAGAGAGAGGACGAGACAGACAGACAGTGAGAGACAGAGATGACGTCTTTGATACAGACAAGATCTCTTACTTGCTTATCTAACTTTCAGTTCTTTATGGAAGAAATATAGAAATGAATAATGTGTGGGCAAGGAAAAAGAACAAGAAGAAAGAAAGAGATAGACAAAACTGAAAAAAAATTCAAGTTTCTTGGCCTTCTAACAAACAAAAGATAAAAATTAAGAATACGCAAGAGAGAGGAAAAAAAATACAAACATATCGTATGCAAATATACATAAACTGTATCGATGTATGAGATGGACAGTACGTGTTTATATAAACATAAGAGTGAATATAAACATATGTAAGCTTGCATGATTGTACGTGAGCAAAGGCGATTGTACGTCATCGTATCTAAGCGTACGTAAGTGCACGTGGGAGTGTGTAAGTGTATCTGAGTGACTGCAAATAAATGTATGTGAGCATATGTAAGTACATCTAAGTGGACATAAGCCGTGGAATTTATTTGAAGTATCTTCCAGAAAGGACAAGTACGACATGGTTTTTTCTTCATCCTCGTAGGGCTGCTTTCACGGGAGCAAACAGGTGAAAGTCCATTGCAGCGAGATCAGGATTATATGGAGGATGCTTTAATACCACAAAACATGCAGAGTTTATGCAGAGTGTTGACAGCGTGGACAGAAGAGTGTGGACGTGCATCGTCATGCCAGATCACAACGCACTTGGATAGCGGTCCTCTTCGTTTAATCTGAAGTTTAGGCATCAGCTCTTCTAAAAGAACGAGCACTGTTGATTGTTGAACCTTTCTTTCGTGCAAATCACAAGTGGGGCATCCATTTTTGGTCACACCACAGTTACCAATGAACTGATATAACACGTTCACACCTGCACAGCAGCGATTGTGAAGATTTAAGTAGACTTAAATGGAAAGCACAGTGCGGTGAACAGAAGTTGTGAGTGTGAGCACGAGTAAGTGAATGAAGAGCTGCAGTTCCACTCAGATATAAATCACCTGTATCTCACGGTTTAATGCAAACTGAACGCTTGTCAGCTCGTCACACGTAACAAATTTGAGTCTCAATAGCAGAGAAATACACATTGATGTAACTGCACTAGAGAACATTGTATACGTGATCATAAACCAAAGTGGCAGGGTTGAGGAAGTGTTACTGCTACAGATACCCGGCGCAATGCAGAACGACTTACAGCAAATCTGCGACTGCCGAACCGCCTCTCGAATATGCGAAAGTTGTAGATGAGCAGACTGCTGCAGAACATGTCCTTTACATCCAGACAGATCAGTCTCCCACACAGCAGCCTCCACAACTACAGAAAATACACAGAGAACACAGATATAGCGAAAAGTTCTGCAACTTTTATACAACTCAGGAATGTAACCTTGCACCAACACACACAAATACATGCACACTGACCTGTCTGTGCTGCGTGATGGCCTGCAGGCTGTAAACGAAGAGCTTCTGGTACTGAGGCAGAGCCACGAGCAGGAGCGCGCTGAAGGCAGTGGGAAGCAGCAGCAGGCTTTTCGCCACTGGAGCTTTATCTGTCGGGCAGATGCAGTACAAAAGTTCAAAACGTGTGATCTAAATAAATACGCAGGAGGGTATTGTGATTTCAGTTCTCTTTTACACTTGGACTTGATGCTATACATCAAACTGTGCTAAACGATATACACGTCTGTGTAATGTGAAGAAAGAAGGATAATGAAAAAGAGAAAGAAGTGGAAAAAAGAGGACACAATGTAAGGAAAAGCAGTGAGGGAGGGAGAGAAGCAGCACCTTAATGTAAATGCATTTAATGTAAATGGTAAAAAAAAAAAAGTTTGAATTTCATAAGTAAATACATAAGAGCTTTTTTATTGGATAATTACTCCAGTAATAAATGTGTTTCAGTGGGCAACACTTCTCTTAATCCTAACTGATGCAGTGAGGAGCTTTTTCATGTGGACAATGACCAGGTTATGATCAGGAATGACCTGATTATCACATCTGTGGAGTCCAGGAAGATAAATGTCAAGGTTCGTCAGGCTGAAATTGTGCAAGAGCGCTTCTGGAAGGACGACAGACCATTTTCACACATGAACTGGCCAGCTCCGAGACCTGATCTTAACCCACCTGAAAGTCTCTAGGATGTGTTAAAGACCGTTTTTTCAGACTACGTGATCAATACAGGATTTTCAGCAAACATTAAGCAACTCTGATAGAAAATAAATATGTTCTGTGAGGATTCATTGTTTACCCCATAAAATCATATGTGGATAGACATAATAGATAGACAGATGTATACAAAAATACTCAGTGAAGTGTGGACTGCTAATGAAAGGGCAGACAGACAGACAGACAGAACATCTGTATCTTTTAGTAAAATGTGAACTGAGGAAGAATGAGAGAATAAGAAGTGGAGTGAAGGAGGGATGAATGGATAGATGGATGGAGAGAGAGGGGGGCCGACAGGCAGACAGATAGAGAGATAGACTGTGGACATTTTAGGTACAATAAGGTACATGGAGGAATAGATGGATGAATGGATGGCAGAAACTCATTTCAGATTGAAGTGAAAGAAAGCTAATGAAAGAACAGAGAGAGACAGGCAGAGAGACAGGCAGAGAGACAGGCAGAGAGACAGGCAGAGAGACAGGCCCAGAGAGACAGGCCCTAGACATTTCAGTGAAATATGAAATTAGAGAGAATAAGACACTGTAGATAGAAGAATAGATAGACTGGCAAAAACTATTCTCAGTTTAAAGTGAAAGAAAGCTAATGAAAGAACAGACACACAGACGGGCAGACACTGGACATGTCAGTGAGAAATAACGAGAGAATAAGACCAAGTAAAGGAGGAATGAATGGATGGCACGAGAGAGAGAGAGAGAGAGAGAGAGAAAGGAGAAGGGGGCAGTGACAGACAGACAGAACCACTGGACATGTCAGTGAAGTGTAAACTGAGAAAGAATGCGAGAGTGATGGAGGGATGAATGGATGGAGGGAGCTAGTGGGACAGAGCGACAGGCAGAGACACTGGACATTTCAGTTAATATGTAAACTAAGAAAGAGTGAGAGAATAAGACAGAGTGACGGAGGAATAAATTGATGGATGGAGAGAGAAAGTGGCACAGACAGAGAGAGAGACAGACAGAGAGAGAGACAGACAGAGAGACAGACAGACAGACCCTGAACAAGAGGGAAGAATGAGAGGATGGATTTCAGTGAAAAGTGAAAGAAAGCTAATAAAAGGACACAAAGACAGACAGACGAATGTAAACCTCAGGACATTTCAGATGGAAAAAAACATGTAAACACACACACACACACACACACACACACACACACAATAAACACTGCGCCCTGTGTGTCAGCTGAAGTACAGAATGAATGACAGCACCACACACACACACGCACGCACACACACAGCACCGCGTCCCAAACCGCTCTCTGTCCCACTACCCGTCCCGCTCCCAGCTACAGTAACCATGGTAACGCAGACTGACGCACGCGACTATAGCCACACTAAACACCGGGTTACCGTGCGGTTTAGGACGGAGCCTAACTGTGTCTCACCCGTCACGCTAAAACCGTCCGCGACATGAAGCGGGTTTGAGCTTTACTTACACAGCCCTCTGGACCCGGTAGTGGTGAACATTGTGCTGGCTACATGCGCGGATAAAACCAGAAACCCAAGCGACCAGAGCTACACAAAGGCACTGTGTTTAATTCATAGAAACTTGATAAAAGTTAAAGGGAAAACCGAGTGTAGGTGGTAGACAGGGAAATGGGATCCAGAATGGTAGCCGGTGAGGGACACACGTCGTTTATGGACAACGCGTTTATCGAAGTTTTGAATGGCGGAAAAATCACGCGCATGCGCAGTTACCAAACTCGGGCATCAGGAGAGGAGGGGTCAGATTTGAGTGATAAAGTAAAATTACCTGTATATCAGTTAACTATATAAAAATTATAATACAACTATATACATGGGTATTGCATTTTTAAATGTTATATATACAACACACATGCATGAACACACTGACAAGAAAAACTATGTAAAGCTTTTGGAATTTCATGGTTTTCTGTATTCATCTGTAATTAAATGTGATTTGTCTTTTATCTAAGTCAAGGGTATTGACAAATATAATGTGCCTAAAATATTAACCAAAAAAAATCAGATCTTTCATGTTTTATATTAAACAAACATTCAACATTTAAATGGTAGTGGAAAAAGTAAGTGAACCCTTAGAATTAACAGCTGGTTGACACTCAAACAGGTGCTTCCTGTAGCTGTGCACAATTTTAGCCCAGTCTTCCTTGCAGAACTGCTTTAGCTCTGTCATTCTTTGGATCGCTCATGTGTATGACTCTCTACAAGTCTTTCCACAGAATCGCTTTTGGGTTCAGGTCTGGGCTCTGATTTGCCAACTTCGAAAAAGGCAGATTTTGTTTTCCGAAGCCATTCTGTTGTGGACTTGCTTTGATGTTTTGGGTCATTGTTGTGTTGCATCACCCAACTTCTACAGAGTTCCAGATGACATACAGACATTCTTACATTATCCCAAATAATTTTTTCATACACTCGGGAATTCATGTTCCCCTCAATGACTGCAAGCTGCCAAGGCTCTGATGCAGCAAAGCAGGCACAAATCATGATGGTTCCTTCACCATACTTTATAGTTGGAATGATATTTTCATAATGATATGCAGTGCCTTATTTAAATCAGATGTAGTGCTCTTTTTGTGTGTCCTTTCCCAATAGTTCAACAACAATACCGCTGTGGAGTGTCAATAGACTCCAGGCATGCAATGTTCTTTTTAGTAAGCAGCGGCTTCCGTTGTGGTGTCTTGCCATGGACACCCTCCCTGTTCAATGTTCTTTGTACTGTAGATCCATGAACACAGATTCCAACCAGTTCCAATGATGCCTTAAAATCATCTTAACTGGACAGTCCCAGTCCCAGTATGTCTGGGACACTGTCGACTAGTGAATTTCTAAAGCCTTTGTAATCACTTAGTAACAGCTTTATGTAAATCAACAATTCTTGATTGTGGATCCTACGAAAGCTCTTGTTAGAGAGACATGGCTTCTTTTACATTCTGTCATTGTAACTCAAAAAGTTTAAAGTACTTTTTATCAGTCAAAGTACAGTAGATCTAGTCCACATCTCCAAACTAATTTTCTTAACAAGACTCCAGGTATGCTAATACCTGACTCCAGTGAGCTTTTTTGAGGTCATTAGCTCAAAGATTCACATACTTTCCCCACTAGCACTATGAGGTTTATATGGTTGTTCTCAATAAAAAACATGACAGATCAGAATTTTTCGTGTTATTATTTTAGGCACATTATATTTGCCAATACTCTAGACTTAGATGAGGATCAGATCACATTTTATGACAAATTTATGACAAATCAAAAAAAATAAACCATGAACCATACTATATAATTTTGTATTTAGTCATGTTTAATTATTATAAGCACTAAACTTTTATCACAGCTAATTCTATCACTGCAAAAGTTGACTAAAGGTTGCATTACATGCATTTGGCCACACGGTGGCAGCAAAAGCAAACGTTAGTGGTCATACTGGCACTTATGTGCCACACAGTAATATTCTGTAATCACAAAATCTGTTTGGCTATTGTTCTGTGGAAACGCTTTTACAACATTGGGAACGTTATGTTTTGGGTAACAAGCTCAGCATCATTCCAAAAATTTCTGGGAACTTTAAAAAGCCAGCGTTCTCCTCTTCGGTTAAAAGACAATTGACAAAATGTTGCTCAGGAACATTACTGCAACATTCTTTGTCAGCTTAGCACTGTCACCTTGCACCTCCAGGGTTGAGGGTGAGTGAGTGTATGTGTATATACAGTGGCTTGCAAAAGTATTCGGCCCCCTTGAACTTTTCCACATTTTGTCACATTACAGCCACAAACATGAATCAATTTTATTGGAATTCCACGTGAAAGACCAATACAATGTGGTGTACACGTGAGAAGTGGAACGAAAATCATTCGTGATTCCAAACATTTTTTTTTTTACAAATAAATAACTGCAAAGTGGGGTGTGCGTAATTATTCAGCCCCCTGAGTCAATACTTTGTAGAACCACCTTTTGCTGCAATTACAGCTGCCAGTCTTTTAGGGTATGTCTCTACCAGCTTTGCACATCTAGAGACTGAAATCCTTGCCCATTCTTCTTTGCAAAACAGCTCCACCTCAGTCAGATTTAGATGGACAGCGTTTGTGAACAGCAGTTTTTAGATCTTTCAGATTCTCGATAAATGAACTTCTCGTCTGCAGCAGAGGGAGGTTTTGGTCTCACCCTCCTGGGACGGCCTTCATGAGAGACAGATTCATTATGGTGCTTGACGGATTTTGCAAATGCACTTGACAATACTGTTCTTGCAAGAACTATTACAGAAAGGCCGACCTCTGTGTCTTAAAATAACAACTAACTGTTTTTGTAATTACCTAATTCCATATGTGTTATTTTATAGTTTTGAAATCCCCAGTATTGTTGTAGAATGTAGAAAATAAATCACTAAACACAAACAAAGAAATTTGAAAGTGATCTAAAACTTTTGAACAGTAGTGTATATATATGTATATATAAATATATACACACTCATTACATATATCACTCATTATATGATATGATATGTAAGTATTAAATGTCCCATTTAACATTCCATTGCACAAATTTCCATATTAAGAGGATATTTATTCTGCACCTCAAAAGTTATTTGACAAAAGCTAATCTTTTAATTATTGACAAACCATACATAAATGACCGAGTAAGCACCTACAGTATTCCTTTTAAACGTTGCAGCCTTTAATTGCACCGGTCCATATGCCTTATTTTTATATAATGTTATATAATATCATGTGATGCCTTATTGCATCTATAAAGCTCAGTATTTTGCTGGAATTTATCATTTATATGTTTGCCCCATTTATATGGTTGTAAAAACGTACGTACAATCAGCAGAGTGTCCTTCAGCATTCTTAGCGGTAGCTAACTGTAACATTGTGCCAAAAGTCTACTTTAATATCCTGTCCAAGAGCCATTGTAGTCTTGCAAAATTGATTGAAACCTTCACAGAAACCAGAAAAGGCCTACTCCAGAAATCTGACTCATTGAGTAGATATGTTTAGGGTGGACGTATTGACGGTCGCGTTTTTACATTTTGGGTAGATTTTGTTCCCTTTAATGTCTAAACCATATACAGTATTATCATGCTAAAATCGACTGTCCAGATACTTAGCTATGCTGCTACGAGTTACCACACATTCACACGTTGTGTATTACTTTGACATACTATTTAGTGAGGAAATATGCAGTTTGGAACCAAGCCAATAAAAACAAGATGGCCTCCTTTTGGAGTTGACTTTGAAAGCCACAGCGACCAGCTGCTTCAAAGAAAAGAGAGAGAGAAAGAGATAGAGAGAGAGAGAAGAGGCAAAGCGCCAAACATCAAGCTGCCTACAGCGAATGAAATAATATAGGTGTTTTGTTTGTTCCCCACCACTGGCTTTGAGATAAATGAGTGTGTTTGTGTAATGGCCATCTGGTGGGGATGTGAGACGTGTTGCGGGTTTGCAGAAGCTAATCGGCTAATTGGACACAATAGTCAGTGACTAATGGAGGCACGTGAAGGCAGCCAGCTGGAAGTGGTGAAGCCAGGCTTTACTATAACTGCTGTTAAGCTGTGGTTAACTTATTTAATACTGGATTAGTGTAGTGATGTTCTGAGGTGTGGATGCAAGAAGGGTGTATGTGCGAAAAGTGCTGATGTGGAAATGTGTGTCCAAAGTTTGGAACAGAAAGGTTGTCCAGAATATGAACATGTGTGTGAGGGAAAGTTGTGTCAGTGTGTGTTTATGCGTGCGAGACCAATTAATCACAGATTGTGTGTAGTTTCTCTACGTCCACTGACACACTCGGCTGCTATAATTACGAGAATACTCGAGCATTTATCAACTTCATCTCGAATCACCGGTGTGATTATTATAGGCAAGGTCTTTCCAGATCTGCCCCTTATTCACTTAGAATCTCACTTATAATGAAAGTCTAAGGACAGTTGTTAAAATATTTCTTTAAACGCAAGCACTGATGGGGGAGGGGGTGCGGGAAACAGAATTGAAGAACTCAGAAGACGTATGGAAGAACACTGTTGGACGTATGGAAGAACACATCTCTCCATTACACTTCCTCCCTTTCCATTTCTCAGATCCATCCTTTTGTCCCTCCTCTGTCCTTTCCAAATTTGTGTCTGTCCCTGTCTCGTCTCTGTCCTTCTTATTTTTCACTGGTTTCTCCCACTTGTCTTTTCCATTTCTCCATTGCATTTCTTCATGTCTGTCCGTTTCATCTCTCTACCGTTTTCATTTCAGCTTTCCATTCGATCACTCCATCCTTTATCATACCTCTCCAAATCAGCCTAGTCCTTTCCTCCTCCACATTCCAACTCTTTCATCATTCTCAATCCATCTTTTTTTCTCCATTTCTCCTCTCTCTACTCCATCCCGCATCATTTCACTTCACCCTACTCCACCTTGCCCCTCTCTCTCTGTTGTTATTCTTCCCACCCCATCTCCAGATCATAGATACCTTGTCTTTCTGGCATTCCATCTCTCCTCTTCCATCCTTTCCATCTCTTCACCACATCTCATGTCTCTCTCCATTCCAACTCTTTTATTTCCTTTCCATTTCATTCTTGTTGTTTTTTCATCTATTCAACCATCTCCACTCCATCTCTTTCTGTCTCCACTTTTTAATCCTTTTCCCATCTTCATCTAAGCATTTTGCATCCCATCTACCCAATCGCCCATCCCAACTCCACAACCCTTTACACCTTAACTCTTTGTTTCCAATCCCTACATCCCATCACTACATTCCATTCTACTCTACATCTCACCTGTCTATTCCTTCCCACTCCATCTGTCCATCCCAACTATTGGTTTGTCCTACCTTGTACAGTACATTTAATGTCTCTCTGTCCCTCTTCTCCATTCCACGTCTCTATCCCTTTCCATCCCATTCCATATGCTGCCGCTGTGTAATCATATTCTTAATCATATCATCAGCCCAATAAAAGCGGTTTGCAATGACAGGCCGCTGGGATCAGATTATTTCTGACGGGACGTGACTCACGTCTGCGTAAGTTAATGAGATGATCGGAAACTGAATACAGATGCTCTGATGAAAGCCACAGCGGCACCATTAGTTTTTACGACAAAGCCCTGAAGGAGCAGGAAGGGACCCTATGGAGTGTTTTCACCCAGGTTTAAGACCAGTATTGCTTTTCAGCTATAAGGTTATGATGTATGCAAACTGATCCCAGATCTGTGTAAAATAGTGAAATGTGGGGTTGTTCTCCACATGTTGGTACAGTGGCCCCATTTTTCTCGCCATCCATATTGTTTCTATTAAACACAAAACATATCCAAACATCCGCCTGGCAAGGTAGTAATGAGGAACTGTACCAGACGTCCTTCTTCTTTTCCTTCTCCTGCTTCCTGCTTAGTAAATTATTAGTCATATAAACAAGACACATGGCACTCAAATTGTATCCGAAAGCATCAGAGAAAATGAAATGTGCTTTAGAAAAGAGAGCTATAAAAATTACCTTTCCCTCCAGAAAATCATAATGAACGTTAGAATCGAATTCATTGGGGAAGTAAGTCGCTCAGAGTAATGCAAACATTTTAACAGTTTGATAATTAAATAAGAGAGAAGCTTAAATATACACTGCAAAGTCATGCCTTACTGTTGCTTGGCACAGATGCTGAGACTTTTAAATAAGACTAGGTAAGGAACTCCTGTACAGAGCCACTGATCTGGCATTCTGTTTGTTTTTTTAAAATAAAGTGTCACTACAAATTGATTTATTAAGGACATTTAAAGATCTGTTTCACGGCCGGAAAATACAAAGCTTGTGGCAACGTTAGTATTTTAAAATGAATAAGACAGAAAAATCTATTTAATTAAACACTTGTGGCCATGGAGAAAATAACTAAGATAATAGATAATAAAATGATAATATATTACTTCGGTTTTGGAATGAAGCATAAAAATATTTTGGAGTCACTGGCATTGTGACATGGATTTATTATTAGCCTGCATCACGTTAATAGTCTTTTTCACTCGTTCCTGACAATAGATTAACTGGTGGTGACGTACGGTAGTAGATCCACAACATAGTAAATCATGGGCTCATGTTACTCACTAGTTTGTGTCCATAATTGTTACAATTACCTATTCATCTTCCACAACACTAAACATGCTGCTTTTCATGTTTCATGCGTTTCATTACGACCTCCACTATGTTGAAATGACGTCACAGAAAAACTATTTGAAATAAAGCTTTATAGCAGGGATGGAGAAAAAAATTTAAGTATATATCCTGCGTACCTTATTTGCTCCTATTAACAATAGTAATATGGAGCAAAAAGTACTTAAGGGTTGCCATCTATCACAGGGCGCACACACACACAAACACACACTATGGGCAATTTGGGAATGCCATTTAGTCTAATCTGCATGTCTTTGGACTATGGTTGGAAACTCGAAGTACCCAGAGGAAACCCACCAAACAGAGGACAGGAGAACAGGCAAACTCCACACACAAAGGCCTAAGGTGGGAATCGAACCCAGATCCTAGAGGTGCAAGGTGACAGTGCAAATCACTAAGCCACTGTGACACTTCTTATCAAGTGTTAGGTGTGATAAATCAAAATGGAAGCGGAGAAAAAATATATACTATTAAAAATTTACTTGATGTATAAATATTTAATTGTATCTATTTATTAAAAGAAAGAAAAAACTTTTCAAAATGTGACTTTAATAGAACTATAGTAAAAAAGTTCAAACACTCCTTTCCTCTCACTCACTCACTCACTCACTCACTCATCATCTATACCACTTTATTCTGTATTCAAGTGGGAGCCTGGAGCCTATTCAGGAGGCTAAGGGCACGAGGCCGGGTACACCCTGGACAGGGTGCCAATCCATTGCAGGGCACACACACACTATGGACAGTTTAGGAACGCCAATTAACCTAATCTGCAGGTCTTTGGACTGTGAGAGGAAACTGGAGTACCTGGAGGGAACCCACCATGCACGGGGAGAACATGCAAACTCAATGCATACAGAGACGGGAATCAAGCCTGGCCAGGAATTGACCATGGAGGTGCAAGGTGAAAGGGCACCACTACACCACTACACCACTGTGCTACTGTACCTATTATCAAGTGTAAGGTTTTTATAAATAAAAATAGAAGTTTATTCCTTTACAATCTTTTTTTCCTTGCTTTTCTTGAAGTTAATCTAAAAAGAAAAAAAATACAGCTTGTCATCTTACCAAGAAAAGGAAACCATCTGTCCTGAAGACTTTCCCATGTCAGAAAAGTTATAACTTTAACTCTGACTGTTACAAAGCACAGATGCTGGGGACTCCTTGCTATAATGTGTATTATACAACAGTACGTTTCTGTCCAGTAGTTTGATTGGACAAGTAGCATTATAAGAGTGTTTATATTTAGTATAACTGCACTGAGATGTTTCACTGTGTGACACACGTCTGTGTTGGCCACATAAAAATGTTGACTTAAACCATGAAAGCTTGTCAGATCGAAATGAAAAATGAAGGGAATGGAAAGAAGTTTTAACTCACTCATTGTCTACAGTATACTGTGTACAGGTCACAGGGATCTGGAGGGGGTCTAACCCAGGCGACTTAGCCTATGAGGCAGTGTACTCCCTGGATGAGGTTCCAATCCATCGCAGGGCACACACTATAGGGCAATTTGGGAATGCATGTAGTTGAACTGTGGGAGGAAACCAACTGTACCGAGCACAGGGAGAACATGCAAACTTCATGCACACAGACTCGAGATGGGAATCAAACCCAATCCCTGGAGCTGCAAGGCGACAGTGCTATCCACTAAGCCACCATGCATCCAGCACCTTTAACAGAAATGGGCGATCGATGAACGTTTTGTCCACACTTTGTCGAAAATATCAGTTAAACAAAACTAATTTCTTTTTTATAGAACTGTTGTATGTGAAAATATCGCAACCACAATCAGGCTATTAATACGTCACACTTATCCATGTTCCTACTACATCTGCAAAAAATTGTGTGAACACAGTAAGAACTTGTAGAACTTGGCAGGAACACAGTAGAAACTGGTAAGGGCATTGTATTGTCTCCATTGATGTGGAACTGCCTAGTGATCGAAGCAAAGAAGAATGGAAAATTGAATTAGGACGTATTAACATAAACATTAGCATAAATAGCACTGAGCGGTTAACAGCAAAACTAACATCTCATAGGGACTTCATTGACATACCACAAGCATGGTGCAGAAAGGTTGGATGGTGTACTGACTGGGTTGTCATTGGGATGTCACTGCATTGTTGCTTCGTCAATAGAGTTCTCACATTGACCTCTTCAGGTTTGTGCTCTGACCGTGGTACTGTAGAACTGACTTGAACCATTCCACGTTGTAGAAGGCACCATTCATATGAGTTCATATTACGTTCTTCTGATGCTTACCATGTTTATAGTGCATTTACATTTAATGTTCAGGGAATTTCGAAATAAATATTTGATGCAATTTCTTACACCATCACTTCATGATGAAAAGCACTGATGATACCAACCCACTGGATGCAATGACAATGTAGTAATAAGTAGCTATTGAGAGTTCAGGCTGAGTAATTACTCGATCTGATCTCGTTGGAGGTGACACGGTGGCTTAGTGGTTGGCAATGTCGGCCTTATACCTCCAGGTTCTGGGTTTGATTCCCTTCTCGGGTCTGTGTGTGAGGACATTCTCCCCGTACCTGCTGGGTTTCCTCCGGGTGCTCAAGTTTTCTTCCCACAGTCCAAAGACATGCAGATTAGGCTAATTGGCGTTCTCAAATTGCCACGTAGTGTGTGAATGTGTGTGTGCCCTGTGATGGATTGGCACACTGTCCATGTTGTACCCCCACCTGGTGCCCAAAGTCTCCTGGGATAGGCTCCAGGCTCCTCGCGACCCTGTACACAGGATAAAGCGGTATAGACGATGAGTGAGATTGAGTGATCTCATCTGGATCTGGTGAGAGCATGATCATGTGCGTGATAGGAAGCTAGTGACATTACGATAGATGCATTGAGAACCTGACAGGGACGTGGCTAGGATGGAGTATGAACTTGAGAAGCACACATTTGTCCCACCATTTTGACCCCATTCCCGCTGCGTTCTTGCGGTCTTTGTCGGATTGTGACAACCATAGTGATTAGCGTAGTAGGTGATTAGCTTAAAGATACATTTCTTCACAGAAAACCTTTAGAGTGGGAATTACAATTAGGAGATCTTTCCTTTTCCTACTCAGAAGTTGGAAACCTTCCAGAATGACTCATTAGTGTGCTGATTAATGAAGATGCTAATGATTAGCTTTTTCACTTGCATGCTGCTAGCTTGCTAATCAATAAGAGAGAATTGCAATGTTTTGTGTCGTGATCCTTTAATAACGATTTTTTCATTCTACCTTTAAAAAAAACAACAACAACTGTATGTTCATAAAAGCAGTTGGACCACACTTGAGTATCTTGAGTAACCTTCGCAGTGTAGGTCACTATCAGTCACAATTTCTTTCTCGTTTCTTTTTTTTCCCTGCGAGTTTGCTGAATGGCAGGGTGCGTTTGATCAGGCTTACAGATTGTAGTTATGTCACGACTAACAATGAGACTGGTGTTAATGTCCGAGGCTGTGCATCTCTTTTAAATAAAAGCCCCTTTGAGCAAGAGTGGCAGGTTATCTCTCGGGCGTGATTAATGATTAAAGAATAAAGGGAGGGGGGAAAAAAGATGTGCAGCAAGGGGAAAAGGAAAGGAGAAAGAATAGGCATGTCTGTGTCTGTGTTAAACTTGGGGACAAATTACTGTGTGCTTTCGGTAATGAAGAAAAGCCAGATTTGTAGTCAGCAGTGTCTCCTGCTGTTTGCTTTGTCCATTAGAAGGAAATGAGCAGATGGTTGTTGGCCTGCGCTTGTCCTCTCTCACTTTCTCTCTTTGCCTATCGCTCTCTGTCACTGTTTCTCTTTTTGTCTTTCTTTCTGTTCGTCTTAGTCTCTTGGGCCTTTTCTGTCCATTTCACTATTTCCCTGCCTGTCACTTTCTCTTTATTTCTTTCTCGTTCTGTTGTCCTTCTACAGTAGCTGTCTCTGTCCATGTCTGTTTCACAGCTTCCTTGTTACTTTCTGTGGGTTTTTTTTCTTCTTTTCTCTTTTCGTCTCTCACACTGTCTCACTTTTTGTCATTCTGTTCCATCCCATTATCTCCAACTAGTCCTGTCTCTTCTTTGTGTCTTTCTGTCTCGACTCTTCTCTTTTCAAACCTTTTGTGTCATTCTTTCCCATATTCATTTCTGACCTTGTTTCGCCATTAATTGTCCCCATTCCGTCCTCTTACAGTATATATATATATATATATATATATATATATATATTCAGTCTTCTCTGCTCTTTTCCTGCTCCTCTTTTCATTTCGTTCATTCCTATTTCTATTTCTCCCACTGTCACACCACTTCTGTCCATCTTCCTCTTCCTTCCCTCCCTCCATCCCTCCCTCCCTCCCTCCATTGGGTCCTTATTGTCCATTAATCTCTCTCCTCGCAGTCTGGCCAAGCACAAAGCTGACAGCGAATACCCGGGGGACGACAGCGAAAACAAGCCAGTCCAGCTGTCAAGAGGCGGCCAGGATATGTCATCTCAGGAACACACACAACCACACATAGACACACATAGACACACATGGACAAACCCACACACGCACACGTACACACCAATAAAAAGGAGCGACAGTAGTGTTGGGAAACAATAAATACTCATTAGGGAGCAGTTAAATGGAGAGATGGTTGAATGTGACAGAGATGTCTGAACAGTGTCCACCAACATCTGCTTCACGTACTGCTGACTAGCAGCAAAATCCGTCTGAATGGCTCCCTTCTGTGGAGAAAGTGGAAGCTTTCACTGAGAACATGAGCCATCAGTGATCGTAAGTTTCTTTTTTGTTCTCTTTCTTCTGCGTTTGTCGGTCGTCCCTCAGGACTCGCCGCAGCTGTAGTGCCAGTTTATAATTCTACAACAGTACGGTCATCTCAAACCGACAGCACGACTCGATGTACACAGGTTCCCCGGATTCAAACGCAGAAATATGTTCAGCGTCAAATGTGCACCGTGTGTAAAAATGAGTGGAGTGGAATTGAGGAAGTCGTGAAAACGTTCATCAGTGCAGTCAGGAAACACACTGGATTTAATCACTCATATTCATACTTTCAGCCCAGTAAAAGTAAAAAATTTGTAATATAAAAAAAAAATGTAACATTTTTATTTTATTAATAAACAAACTCTTGGATTAGCAGCATTTCTTTGGCGGACATGTCGTCTGATTTAAAATAGATTTGAATGGGAAGTTTTTTCTGAGAATATGATTAATCAGTGATGGTAAGATTTCCCTTTTCATCCTTCATGTCCCTAAAGGCTTCCTGCTGCTGGAGTGCCACTTTGTGTAACTGCAACAACACAGGCATTATAAAATGACAACACATATTATATTTAAAGGTTCCACATATTTCAACACTGCGTAACACAAAATGAGTAGAGAGGATTTGGGCAAGTACTTGTGAAATTCATGAGAACTAAACCTTAGCAAAACTTTGGCTTTAGTGTACACTAAGTCCCCAACATACAAACAAGTTCCTTTCCAAGAGCTTGTTTGTAAGCTCAGTTTGTTTGTAAGTCCAACAAACACTGCCTAGGTACTAAGATACTAAGACAATTCATGAATAAATCCATCAGAGGGACAACCCATGTTAGATGTTTTGGAGATAGGCCATAAGTCAGAGAGGCCAGATTGAGTTGGTTTGAACATATACTGAGGAGTGATTGTGAGCATATTGGTAGAAGGATGCTGAGATTGAAACTGCCAGGCAGGAGGTCTGAAGGAAGACCAATGAGGAGATTTATGGATGCAGTGAGAGAGGACATGAAGTTAGCTGGTGTGACAGAAGAGGATGCAGAGAAGAGGGTTAGATAGAGGCAGATGATTCCCTTAAAAGGAAATAGCTGTCAAAGGTAGGGCCAGGGGTAGTTCAGTGGTTGGACTACGGTTCGGAAGATCCCAGGTTCAAACCCCACAACCACCAAGTTGCCACTGTTGGGCCCTTGAGCAAGGTCCTTAACCCTCAACTGCTCAGATGTGTAATGAGATAAAAATGTAAGTCGCTCTGGATAAGAGCGTCTACCAAATGCCTAAATGTAAATGTAAGAAGAAAACCAACATGGTCTATGATCTTGTCGTTCTTTAGAATTGTGCTGATGGTTGAACGATTCATATTATTTTCACTTTTGACTCCATCGTTATTGCTTGTCTCCTTCTTAGCAGTACCAGCTGCTTTCACGCTAGCTTCCGGACATCCTGGGCTTATACTGCACTTGCACAGGATTCACGCTGCATGCACGCCGGACATGTGATCTAACTACCACGATTGAACATGTGCGAACGCATGTTCCTATCTTCGAAAGTTCATAACTCGAATGTTCGTATGTAGGGGACTTACTGTATTTAAAACCTTCTATTCCAGCATTCTCGATCCTGATTGCTTATAATCTATATGCTGGTTAATTTCCGCGGGTTTGCGTTAAAAGTCTACTATGCTATCAGTTCAATAACAGCTGCTAGCTCAGAAACCTGAATAGTGGAAACATGAACACATAAACTAAATGAAATATATGTAATTAATATATCGACACTGTGAGGGGAGGTTTGTGTAGCATTTGTGGAAGGAGTCTCCAGTTACTGTAAAACTGGAACTATCAAGATAACCTGCGTACTTGTTTGTGATCACAACATTAAACTTATTAAAAATATGATGATGGTGATTGAATAATAAATTAAATTACTTTGGTAAATTCCAATGATGTAACAGGAATTACATTCTTGTTACATCATTGGAATTTGAATTAGTTTGAATTAGAACTTTGAATTAGTTCTTGGGAAGTGTAGTTTTTCCAGTTTTTCCACCCAAGTAGTTAATTTATATACCTAAATAATAGATAGATACTTATACAAATAATATATAACTTAAATGGTCAGGTGTTTAGCTCTGTTTTTTCTTCTTCTGTATTGCAGAGCATGTTTGTGTGTGTGTGTGTGTGTGTGTGTGTGTCCACCAGCATCTGAACTGTTTACACCTTAAGTACATAAAGTGTTCCTTAAGTGTTCTTTGAATTGTTGATAGTTATTGCTTTTTAAAGTGATCTTACTGGGAACCTGTTCGAGAAAGGAAATTTCTTCTGTTACAAAAAAAAAAAAAAAAAAGTTAAGGAAGCTTTTAAAATTTTTACAAATGGAAAACCCTCCAGGCAGAATGTTTTTACTGAAAATATCTATCAGCAAACAGCTTCCTTTTGGACAGGAAGTCGGAGTTTTTTTTTTTTTTTTTTTTTTAAAGATGACTCTCTTCAGTGATGCACAAAAATTCGATGTAAAACACATTAAATCATCAAGCTGTTGAGTGCCTATAATTATGATAAACCAACCCAATAAATAAATAAATAAATAAATAAGCAGAGTGGCATTGGGCAAGTTAATTAGCACTGGAGTCAGGAAACCCGGAGCTTGGCCTGGAGATTCCCCCCCCCCCCCCTCTTTTTTTTTTTTTTTCAGAAAACCTCAAGTCAGCAAATGTTAAGTATGTGGTAAAGCTTCACATCCATTACAAGGTCCCTCTCGGAATTCACACTTTCGCCCAATGAATGGCACTAAGTCCTGCCCTCTTTTAACCTCCCTTTTTAGCCCGGAGAGTAAAGGTTGATCAAAGTAAACAATACACTCTTAGATGGAGAGCAGTCAATTTCCCAGCATTTCCTGTGTCGAGCTTTTGGAGTCAAAAGCAGCCCAACCCATTGCAAACGAGACTCAATTTCACGGCACATTATCCCCACACCGGTTTTTCCCTTTCCCTAAACACTCTCCCTCTCTTTTTCTCTCATCACTAAGAGCAAGAAAGAGCAGCATGAATTAGTAATGGCTAAAAGAGAAAGGGCTAAAAGCCGTCCGCTCCTCTCTTGCCCTTTCATTATCCGTCTGCGGACCCCGGTCCTCATCCCTTCTTCGCACTCATTTAGATAACACGTCCTCCCAACCTTACCTCAGCCGCCAGACGCCTCTGAACGCTACGGCTAACACGCACACTAATGCATAATATCCCCTTTCTGATTCGATTACATTAGCCTTATCTTCCTGCTCCATTGTGGCTGAACATATCTCTAACTGCATTGCACGCTACAGCAAGACACGTCTGATTTGTCACATAGTCTGTAGCGATGCCTAATGACGCCACTGCATGAGGGTTACGGTAATTGATGTCTGGTAAAACCAAAAAAAAAAAAAAAGTGTGTGTGTGTACTGCCCCTAATGTTAATTGCTGTCAATTGCAGCTGCATGACCAACTGACTTCACAGAGGTTTTAGAGAAAGAAAAAAAATAAAAAACAGGCTTGAATGAGAATTTTACATGAATGAACCACTACCAAGGAAATTCTGGTCATTTTCTACCAAAAAAATTTATCTGAATGACAATTTTTTTTGTATGAACACAATCTGTGAAGAATGAGCTTGTTGGATTTTCTCAATAGTCCAAGCACGGACATAAGAACAGGCTTTAGATCCTAACCATGAATGAATGAATGAATGAATGAATGAATGAATCTGAAATGAAAGAGAAAATTTGTGATATCTGTAATTTATTAAATACTAACTAACTAAATCCTGCTCTCGATCCACAAAATATATAATCAAAGAATTAAGACATAATATAATAAGAATAATTATGGTGCAAATGTGGTGCATAAAACTACCCAATGAGCAGATGAATTTTATAATGAAATGCAGTTTGCAAAGTAAGTTTTTGCCAAATGTGAGCCTTCGAAAACAAATCTCGCAACACTGTTTAGAGCCAAGAAATCATTATGAGGTACTCTTAACTGTAAAAAGTACTTGAACATTGTTCTGCACCTCTGGAAAAACCTTTAACATCATTGTGTGTCCTCTTTAAGAAGACAGAACCCACGACCATCCAAAAGACCCTTAAGAAATCGATTTCTTTTTTTTTCTTTTTTTCAAGAAACACTTGTCACACTGTCTTATTTTAAAAGCACAAAAATGTAGCAGATGGAATTGACACTAAAACCATTATACTGTACTTTCTCCCTTTCACTTCTCCTCTCCGCTTACATTTCCATAAGAATTTGGGTCAACAGAGAACTGTGGCTTTTTTTTTTAACACTTGAAATTAAAGATTCATTTGTTTTGTTTGCATATGCTAAATTTTAGGATGTTTAAATAAAATAAAATAAAAACGACTGTGGTAAAGTGAATTATAATAGTTTTCTGTACATGGAGAAAATAAGATGCTTACCGTTATTCTTGTAATTTAAAAAAAATAAAAAAAAATAAATAAATACATAAGAAACACCAGATATGTGAGAAAAAATGTGTATAATGATATTTAAAACCTAGACAAAGACCATTAATAATAATAATAATAATAATAAAAACTGCCCCAAAAGACTGAAGAGTTGTGTAGTTTGAAAAGCGTCCGTAAGCTGTGACCTGCTTTGTACCAGGTGAAAAAATATTTTTATTATATATATATATCAGACGGACACGACAAATGTAATGACATGCCAGCATGCTCTCCTAATCAGGTATGATGATGGATTATGGACCTAATAATAATAATAATAATAATAATAATAATAACTTAGATGCAAGATATTTCATTAAAGAGGTTTGTATTGATTTCCTAACAGCACTACGACATACAATGCACAATATTATCTCTACACTTTTATGTACACGATCCATGTTTCATGATTTTTTTTTGTTTGAGAATACCTGCTATAATCATCAAACATATAATAAATGACAAAAAAAAACAAAAAACATGGACAATCTTTTCTTCTGGGGAATAACAAGACAGCTACACGAAAACACATTAAATGTCATGTAGATATTCGATAAAACGATGAATAAACTCAAATCATCAGACTCTTCCCCCACTTCGATGGAAATAGTGCTTTACAGATAGTCAGGGCTATAAAAGAGGAGCTCTGAAATATTTTTTTTGTCACGGTCAGTAAAGTGTGAGTGGTTTAAATATCCTAGAAAAAAAAAAAAAGTTGTGAAGGTCCACATGGTGTGTTTTTAGCCTCTGTGATAAGAAAAAGGTGCCTCGACTTCACAGAGAGGCACAATGAAAGCATTGATTTCCAATGCGTGTGACGGTCTCCTCGCAGTAATTTGTAGACACCGACCCTTTGGGGTCCTTGAAATGTCTCTAGTCCTCCGATACAATCGATTTTCTGTGATTATTCGCACTTCTGCTTCCGCCGTCTCCGCACTGATTTACATGTTCTCTCGCTCCGGTTCTTCAGTACATCACCGCAGTCTTGAGAAAGAGCCGTCCATCTGCAGACAGACACACAAACACACACACACACAAAAAGAAGATCTAATGAACCGAAATGTATTTGAATATTTGCCAGACTTGACTGACGTGGGCCTCGATGCACGATGAATAGTCTCGGTCCGCGAGGTTGTGTTCTTACACGGGCAGATTTCAAAACGAGATGAAAGGTTTTGTCGAGAGAGAAGACGCGCATTAAAATAAATGTCAGCCGAAACAGAGTGCCCACGCGCTCTCGACCCAGACAAAAAAGAGAAAGGAACCCCTTTGAATGATTAATTACTACATGTAAATTATGTAAATTATGCCCATGCAAATATTTCACGAGGACAATTAAGAGAGCCATTAATTACTGCCCACATGCCTTTTTTTCCCCTCTCTGTCTCTCTTTTTTGCTTCGCTGACATTCAATTTAATTTCCTTCTCAATGCTTTAGATGTTTAATCTTTGAACAAAGGCTTCGTGACACAATTTCTGGTCACACCGCTGAGACTTTTGATCAGGGCCACTGATATGATGGGTGCACTGACATCCAAAGCATGATTTGTGTGCTTCCGCACTTCTATAAAACTGAAGAAAGAAAAAAAAAAAGGAAATTGTAGAAGGAGTAAACAAAACAAAAAAAAAAACAGACTAGGATTCGCAGATCCTACAAACGAAAAGTAAGGGGATGTTACCTGGTATCGTCCTGTCTGTGTCTGTTCTGTCCCTGCTCAGGTCGGTCTCCATTTCCGGAGCAGGAGGCTCTGAAGAAACATCAATCGTATGTTATTTTTTAGTACATTTATGTTGATTAAAAAGAGATCAAAATCACATCATAGCTTAATGTGAAAGGAAAAGCCATCTCTAAATGACTGCTTTATTCATTTTTTAGTTACATCATTAACATATAATCTTTAATTCTAGTTAAAAACGTCTTTCAAGCTGCGACATCAGTGCTGCAGTGAAGTGAACAACTGCTAACTATATATTTTTCACAAATACACGAGCAACGTTCAAATCAAACCAAGACTTTTGATTGTGCAGAATAACAGAACACAGCTATGAGAGTAAAAACTCCCTTTATTCCTCGATTGAATCCCATGCTATTAATGCATTTATCCCAGCGTTTCACTAGAGCTTTTCAGAGTACGTTTTCAGAGGATGCCAGGGCCATGATTGATCTGCCTGCTTCACGTCTAAACACTGGCTTCCCAGGAACTCCTTTAATGGCCCAAACATGTGGAAAATGGCTTGAAGCAAAGGGGGTTGTGGCAATAACTTCCAGCCGAGTTCAAGCGGTGTTGGTGAATGAGGTGGTGAATGTGTGTACAGTTCCCACAGACAGATGCGTCTCTTCCACAAGTTATGTGTCGATTTTTAAGCATCAGGCAGAATGTTCTCAGGAATGAAAACAGTGAGCTCCAAGCTGCCTCGGGCGGTATCGTCATTCGCGAACATGCAGTATACGGCCTTCTTTAAAACGCTTGCACTATTTCAATGTTTTACTGCGGCTAAACGTCTCATCACTGTACTGCGCTTGAAGTCTTCTATAAAGCTAAAAATGTAAATGTATGCCATCATTCACTAGAAATTTCCTCACAAGTCCCAGTTTGACTTGAACAGCCCTCTTAGATTTAACGTTTCACTTTAAAGGAACAATGTCATATATGGACGAGCTTATAATGATTTTGACATACAGTATGTTAAGCCGATCAACGTCAGAGTCATAGCTACTAAAGTAAATAAGCAAGATATCAGATGTGTCTTGGCTGGTGGACTACTGTACATCTATTTAGTCTTGTTCATTTAATAATCAACAACCTTTTTCCATGAATACAAGCAGAAAGGGAAAAAAAAACACTTCAGTTCAGTGTGTGTCGAATGCAGGGATAAACAACAGAAGAGCTATTGCGGATGTAATCAATACAGAATGATGGATCGGCAGCACACAATACAGGAGGAAGAAAACCCGTGATTTATACTCCATGTGCTACAATTGTAAAGTTCTGCAATATATCAGCACTCTAATGACATGCATTTTTCAACAGTGTGTGTGTGTGTGTGTGTGTGTGTGTGTGTGCGCAGCCTGAGGTATAACCAGCGGCCACTCCTCCAGCAGGTTACTGTTCCAGCTGTGTAACTCAGCAGTGTGTGATGGGCGTTTGCTCACCGTTTGGAGTGTGAGCGTGCTCGATGGCCGTCGTCTGCTGCAGCGTCTGCTCGGCCTGGTCACGCCGCTTGGACTCGTACTCGAGAGCTTCCTGGAGCTTCCGCTTTGTCTTTTTCTCTTTCTTCAGTCGCTTCTGGATCAGGGCTGCAGAGGAACGAATGTAGAAAACGTTAGAAAACGCGCAAACAGTCTGACGTCAGAAAGAGAAGTGTGACAGGCTTCAGACATTTTAGTGCGTTGACGACTCAATTATACACGATTTCTTTCTGAGCGCTTCTTAAATCACTGTCTATTTTTACAGTGTAATATCTATTTTAGTCAGCCATTTTAATTAGCATCTGCTTACAGTAGGTAGCTAATTACCTCAGGGTTTAGCAAATTTCCTCACAGATTAAAACAAAATGTGTCACTGTCACACCTTGGGTTATGAAATGTTAATAATGATAGTAGTATCGAGCCTTATCCCTAATAATGACACTCCTATGCTAATCTGTCTTAGAACTTTTACAAAATTCGATGAGACTACGCTGTGTGTGGCCATGTGCTAGCCTAGCGAGATAAACTTGTCGTAACTGTGAATTTAAATGCTGCATTTAAATTGGAGCATTATTAGCAGAGTTAGCTCATTAGCCAGATGAAGGAAGAAAATGGTGTTAGCAATAACTAACAAGCAGGAAGATGTTAACTACAGTTCTAAACCTCATATAAGGGGGAAAAAAATCCTTATTTCTTTATTATATGATTTACAAATAAATCTAAATTCTATACATTCCAGTTTCAATCACAGACCTACAGTATGTGCTTGTTTTGTTATTCGCTAATGCTAGCTATGGGGTGAGCATGCTAGCCAAGAGGACGCATTATGACCAATCTAAAATATAGTATTAATGAAAGAAATGTTAACTAAAATAACTACATTTATTTTGGAAGTTAGTTAGGTTGCTAATATTAATCAAGTGTCACGCATCAGTACTCTGTGTTTTTAACTGTGGCATGGTTGTCGGTGCTTAAAGGGCTGGTTTCAGTATTCCTGAAAAGAACCTGCTGATCTCCTGGGACTTTTACCCACATCAGTGTCTAAAGTTTCCACAGAATGATACAAAAGCCATGAGCATCCAGTGAGTGGCAGTTTCGCAGAAATGAAAAGTCTTGTTGATAAGAGAGGTCAGAGAAGAATAGTGCGACTGACTCGATCAGACAGCAAGGCAACTATAACTTAAATAAAAAGACTCAAGTCTTTACAACAGCAGAAAAGCATCTCAGAGTACACAACATGCTGAACCTCTAGGCGGACGGCTTCAGCGGTAGAAGACCTACAGTAGAGGGTGAACCTGATGTGGTCATGTGGTGTTGTATTCCATCTTGTTTTCTAAGATGCTTTTTCATTAAAGTATGTCTTAGTCTTTATAGAATTACAGAATGTAGAATTAAAGACTGGCTGTTAAGCGGCACGGTGGTGTAGTGGTTAGCACCGTCACGCATCCGCGTTCGATTCCCGGCCAGACTCAATTCCCGTCTCTGTGCGCATGGAGTTTGCATGTTCGACCCCGTGCTTAGTGGGTTTCCTCCCACAGTCCAAAGACATGTAGGTTAGGTTAATTGACTTTCCCAAATTGGCCGTAGTGTGTGAATGAATGAGTGTGTGAGTATGTGCCCTGTGATGGATTGGCACCCTGTCCAGGGTGTACCCCGCCTCATGCCCTACTGTGAGTCTCCTGGGATAAACTCCAGGCCCTCTGCAACCCTGAATAAAGCAGGATAAATATACACAGGATAAAGCAGTATAGACGATGAGTGAGTGAGACTGGCTGTTTTAGTTGACTTTCTAAAGTTGAACATATGGTATTGTGCAAATGTCACATTGTGTTAAGTGTAAACTTTCCTATGGATTGTTTTTTTTTTTAATGACTGTATTGAGTAATCACAAAAGCATTTCTGATTTTCATGCATCAACATTCCACCAACAAATAAAACTTTATGAAAAGACTGCAGCATATTATATAAACGACCACTGTTTAAAAAAAATTTATATAAACGACAAGCTGCTGGGTTCTGCATGCAAAGACAAGCAGGTGTAACAATCAAACTATGGGTGGTGCTGCAGGATGCTCAGTAAAACTGAAAGCAAATTTCCGTATAAAACTGAACAAATTTTACCTAAAATTAAAGAGCCTTCTAAGAGTTGTCACATCAAATACTTTGTTTCATTGATAAGCTATAAAGCCCAGTAAACAGTTATTTACCTCCCTTATTTTTTCTTTTGAAGACATCCCTGCTTTGTACAAGCAAAGGAATGAGAATTAAAGTTCAGATGCAACGTAAAATCAGAATTTTAATAATGGATGCTCTGTAAAACTTTAATTCTATCCAAATCCGTAACTGTTTCAGACTGATATAGTGACTTGCGCAGATATGTACGTAACAAATATGGGATATTTTGGTGCATCGGTTACTGGAATATTAAAGCGGCCTTAATAAAACTCGCCCACAAGCTCTAAGCAGTGGGACCATTACAGTTCACAATGGCAAGAAAATCCCTGATCCAGTTCAATCCACACACAGCTAATTAAAGTAGGAAATACTAGCAGCAGCAATAAGTAACACTGTAGCTAAATGATTTTAATGAGTAAACACTCAGCACATAATTGCTGCTCAGATGTAGTTTGGAAACAACTCAGTATATAGCGCAATGCGTGTATTAAATGTTCGATGGAGCTCAATTCTCAATTGACCACCTTCATTTTCTTCTGTTTGTAATAATGGACTTAAGACATTCGAGTCAGCGAAAATGGGCTTCTTTGCATTAGCTCTAATGCTCCCACGGGTGTTGAGGTTTCCTCTTTCCCTTTATTAACTGATCTGGAATCAGCCCTCACATTTCCACCTTCTTCATTCACCACGAAGAGATAAAACAGCAAATTATTCTACAATGGAGTGCTCCAACCCGAGACAGCGCTTAATGCTAATGTGATGTATTAATGTGAATGTACAGCATTCGTTATGTTTATCATATCTTGTGTGGGTGAAAATTAACACGGCGTTTCGGTTTACAGACCTAATCAATCATTAATACAAATTTCATTGTAAGTGAGTGCATGTAATTACAAAGGCAACTTCCATGTGAATATTGGTGCTTTGTGTTTTTGGGCTTGTAATTCGTGTGCCTTTGTTTATGCATGCACTATTTGCCTAGGTGTGTGTGTTCGTGTGTGTACATCTAAAGGAAAATGCTGAACCTACAGTTTATTTCTGTCGGCTCGATCATAGCGTGGGCGATATTAAAACAAATGACGAAGGGCCTCATAATTAAACAACATTAATTAACGCTGCATGTTTTCCTGTCACTGTGATTTAGACGCTTTACGACCGTCTCTTAATGCAACTAAAGTTTGAAAACGAAAGTGACTGAAGTGATACAGATAGAAAATATCTGCTTTTATGTGTAAATATATATGTACTTTATGTCTAAATTTAAGTTGAAAGAATAAAAGTTTTTTTTTATATATGAATGAGTTTACTGTATGCTGATTTAGTCGTAAATGTTTGTATGATAATACAATGACGATAGCTAAAAGTACCAAGTTACTTGTTAGCTACATTATCTTTGTAGCTCAGGAAGCAAACTTTCAACACCAAGCTTGTATGTATCCATATGAAAATTTAATAATTTGTTTAAGAACTTCTCATTTGCGAAACAACTTGATCTCAAAATGAAAGGTTGCCTCATGTATCTTAATTTTTGCTGTAATATTGTGTACCCGTCTTCTGTACCTGTCGCAAAGCTGGTTGACAGTCAATATGTACACTGTACTGTATGCTTTTGAGATCTAGTGGAAGTGGAGATTCGCAACATGCATGTGGAGCTGGCAAATCTGCATCAAGCGCATGATGCTATCATGTCAAAGTGGACCAAAATCTCTAAGGAATGTTTCCAGCATCTTGTTCAAGGTGAATTCTGAAAAAAAAGCCCCCCAAAAAACCCAACCAAATTAAATAAGACGGACCTGGGTTCGGCTAAATTTGGATTTTCCCATATATTTGGAAAATATGTTTCACTAAACAACACAGTAAAAGTTCCTTCCTTTTTTTCGATATTTACTTTTCTCCAATTTCCATTCCCAAGACGCTACCATCAGTGACAGCTACCAACAGCTACCACCCAAAGAGGATGGGGCTCTTGAACACTTGAAGCCACTGAATGCATCAATTCAAACTGCTGCTCACACCTCATTAGGGAGTGGTGTAACACACTCTAAGGAAAGTGCTATCTGCCCCTTCCGCTTGTGTGAGCTCACAGCCAGCTATGATTGGCTAGTGTTGCTACGATTGATGTGGACGTGCAAGTGTGCCATCCTTATCCTGTACAGAGTGGATGAAGCCTGGAACCTATCCCAGGGGAGGCAGGGTGCCAATCCAACTTACTGTAGGATGCACACCAGCACACACACACTCTCTCACACTATGGGGAATTTGGAAACATTGATTAGCCTAATCCGCATGGCATGTCTTCAGACTGCGGGAGGAAACTGGAGAAACCCACCAAGCACTGGGAGAACATACAAACTGGAATCAAGCCCTTGAACCGAACTCCACAACCACAAAAAAAAAAAAAAAAAAAAAAGGTCTGGACAAGTTCAACCTGATCCTAGATCAGATTATGGGTACCTCGGTTTTTCTGCTCCACACAGAGCTGTCTCTCCAGTGTCTCGCGTAGTTCCCTCTCCCGATAAAGCTCCATCTTCAGCTCTGTTTTCTCCAACTGCACCTGCTTCTCCTGGGCCCGGGCGTTATCTATAGCCACCTTCAGCAGACCCTGAACACACACACATACCCGCGCACACACACACACCCACACAGCATGAAGCATTTTTCAACTATTAGCAAAATAAATAAACTAATGATTATATGAACTCATTTCATGCTTTTATAATAATAATCATTAACCCATAATTTGCAAATGCATTATTTTCTGATTTTACCAAAACAAACAACACATTTTTTCAATCATGCTAAAATCCTTTTTAAAATCCACATTCATACTTTTATATATAATTATATATAATTATTCATTTAACTTAAGTGTTTCAACTGTGAACACTTCATTTATTCCAGAAAACACTTATCGCATAATAAGCTGAATAATAAACTATAAACAATAAATTGAAACACATTATCCTGTACTTGTTTCTTAGCACTGGCTGATCTACTGTATGTGTTTTCCCAGGAACAGAACATACCTGGATGTTAGTGAGAAGTGTTTCTATGGAAGACAAGCCCTCGGGAAAGAGCAGCGGTGCAGGGAAGCCTGGAGGAAGCGTAGGGATGGTGTGAGAAACCCTCTCGTAGGTCTCGCGAGATGTGGGCGTGCACAGTACACTCTCTTCTGCAACAAAAAGGAAACCACACTCATTATAATACATCTTCAAATACATCTTCATATATACACGGTTTAAGGCTGAAAGTTTAATCCTGGAGCAGGATTGAGAAGCAGTGACGTGGTACATGACGGGGTTGGGATTTAGTCTGAGCTTTGATTGTGAAAACACGAATATGAAGATATCAGGATAAATGAAGCTTATCGAACTTTAACTAAAGTCAATGAAGCTCTTTCTCAGAGAGTCAGTTCCCAAATGTGGAAAAATGACCCCTATTTCTGGTGCAAACGTCTTGATCCACCGCATATTTCTTCACATTAAATTAAATGATATGACATATTCTCAGCAGCAACCTCATTTCCCCTCTCGTCTGTTCCAGCCACTCATCATTCAGCATCTCCATCATCTGTCATTTGATCATCTGGACCTATTTCTCACTCATTCTGGCCTTAAGTTAGATGTGTTTCTCTGTGTAACAAATAAAAATATGCATCTGAAACTGCTCAGGTACAGGGACTGGACTGAAAATGAGAGCTTGTATAAAAACAACTATATAAAAATGTGTGACTCAGATAATTGCTTTTTTTTTTTTACATTGACTGGTACAATGCAGTCATACATGGGTGCATGACAAAACCTTAATTATAACCTTGTGGGGATACAGACGTGGTTGATGGCTGATCAGATGTTTTACCACCCTGTATTGTAATAACCAACGTAAATCCGAAACTGAGGATGAGGCTGATGAAGCTGTAAACTATTTTTTTCTTGTTTTTAATGTTTTAACAATCTTTGTGCTTAAAAAAAAAAAAAAGTTTTGTGTTAAACCCAACTCAACACTTTTCTTGTTCCAAGTTACTTCCAGTGACTCACTGCATAAACACAGACGAAGCATGAGCATGCAAATAAAAAACAAGCTCCGGGGTAGGTAAGCTACGTTTTTCCGATAACTACATTTTTGTGAAATGACTCGCGGCTTAGTTAAACTACATTTCGAAAAGTACCCTGCCCGGCACTGCTGGGAAAGTCCTCTAGCCTCGAACAGAAGTTCAAGGATGGTGTCACATCCATGTTCACAACCTTAAAGTTACAGACTACAACCTCTATGATCCTCAGTCAATGACCTCATCACATGACCTCCTGTCAAGCTCCCTATGCCTGCCCCCAGTCTCCTGATTACTCATGACACTAGCCTGTTTGCAATCACACTACTGGCTTTAAACTCATGGTGTCATTATGTTAAGTTATCGGCACGTCTTTAGTAGTTTTGTGTCCTGCTTCAGGATTACCGCTTGAGTCTTGTCTTGATTACGCTCTTGCGTCAATCTCCCCACTCCGCTTCTTTTATGTTCTAACATTTGCATATATGAAAAAAAGGTATAAACTGAAAATATATCTTTATTTAAGATTGAATTAATTTATACTGCTTTATATGAATGAACCACACCATTCGTTTTTTTTTTTTTTTTTAATGGCTAATACTTGTAACAAGGTTCCTCAGGGTAAGACATTTAACATTGATTCTTTTTGGCAGACCTTTTTATCCCAAACAACTATGCAGATGAATCTAATCCATGAAACTGATGCAGTAATGCATAGCTCGGGTTACACCACAAACCAGAAATTGCAGGCTGGTTGTAGATGGACCCAGAGCCACAAACAAGCAGAGTGTTACTTACCTACCTTACAAACACTTTATCCTCTGAAACAGCAAGTTTCTATATGCAGAGCTGAGCATTTCGGCCCGTGCGTCTTTATGGCCGAGTGCCAGACAGGTCTAATAACACTCCAAGGTCGTTACAGCACATCAAAGCTACTTTGTGTTTCTAATGCGGCCCGTGTCACTCGGCCTGAATAAATGTCAGCTCGATCGTTCGCTGAGAGTCAGCATGTTCGGTCCACCCCTGGCCTCCACACTGTAAATTTCCATCACTACTGCACGGAGCCGTCTCAGACCCGGTCTTATTATGACTTCGACCATAGCGTCTTTGTTAGAGCGGCTGCAGTACACCTGCCGCTGCTGAACCTTAGGGTTCTAGCAACAATTCCGAAACTGGATAAACACAAAACCACGACTGTTTTCATGTAAATACCTCCGAACGAAGCTCTCATGCTCGTTCTTTAAAAAGGCCTGCTTCCTTTATTTTCAGATAAAATTAATTATAAAATATTTAAATGTATGTGGTGTAATGTGCATGTACTGTAGGTAATACTGCATGTTGGCTGATATATCTGTCTAAGACCCAAAATCAGACATGCAGTATCAGTGTTAATACGTCGTAACATTTACTAACCAATCATATGTCAATATGGAACTGAAGACGATGCTCCATGGGATTACCGTCAATTATGATGATACAGAAGAGAGAGCATTTTTTTTTTACACCTGAATATTCAGGAAAGTCTTTAAAAAAATTTCTTTTGACTATTATTTTGTACTAATGAAATTAGTTACGTGCTGACAACTGTGAAAAGAGTGTAATTTATGTAATATCATAAGTAACACATAAATGCTGGTAAATAGTCAATTAAAAATACATGAAAATGATGAGCAACGTTAATTTTCTGGGGACAATAATGCTTACAAAATGTAAGAGCTTTGCCTGAAATGTCTATCCACAAGGCTATTATTGAGGCTATTAAGGCTTATTATTTCCGTTCACACTTGAGTGTTGAAGTATAAACTATGTTGTGTTTCTTTACCTTTATATTGGGTTTTTTGTTCCATTACGTTTTGTATATTTATGTGATCATTTAGAGTTTCCAAAAAGTTTTCTGTGACTTGAAAAAGCTTCTACAGCACACTTTATGCCTGCATCAGTCGTAAAAGTTTTGGATGCTTGATAATTACAGCAGTGCTGATCGGAGACCTGCACTTAAAGCAGCAGACGAGGCACACACACACACACTGCAGCTCGCATGAGTTGTTTTTGATCAGGCCAAAGCCTTGATCTTGACTTCAGTCACTTCAAAGGGACTGCTAATGTATGAGGCCTTATGGTATGAAGCAGGTTAACCAGGGGCAACAGTTATTACGGCTCTGTAGCGAGAAGGAATTTGTCGTAGTATTGTACTTCTCTCTGATGTTTAGCAAATGTAGCTAATTATACAGCATGCCGATATTTAATACGGACTCATACCTGTGTGTGTATGCGGTGCGTCCGCTGACTGATTTCTGTTTGGTAAAATCTTGATAATGCCTAAAACATAATTAAACCAATAACAGAATAATCACAAAGCTCGCAAGAATGTCTTTATAACAAACACAGCATATTGGATCTATCAAAGCACCATGATAATAAGTCATAAGATGACAGTGATCTCAATAACATGCCTGCTGTTGCGTAGCTGCATGCTTTCAAAGCTGTTGAGTGCTTCTTTTACAGCCCAGAGATTGTACAGCACATTTATCAACATGGCAGTAAAAAAAAAAAAAACTTCCAACATCATACTTTGTAAATGCTGCACAGCACACAGGCTCTCTTCATCGAGGGCGCTGTGTTTGTAGCTGTAATAACCGACTTTGTGCAGGCTAATAAAGAGTGTTGTTAAGAGAGAGAGGGGGGGGGAGAGATCGGGTGGGGAAGGTGACTTTCTCTTCAAAAACACAGCTGCTTTATTTCCATAACCCCGTCTGCACATATGGCCCGAGCACTCACCCAAACCATGTGCATAAATAATGCTGTTTTACCGTATGTTTAGGACAGAATAGGCCGAGCGACAAGTTGTGCTCCACTGTTATGCTAATCATAAAGTGGGAAGTCGCAAATCTGACTAATGCATGAACTACTGTACAACCATATGGCGGGCGAACGTGCGGGAAATCAGATTCTACTGTAGGTTTTGTAGGTTTGAGATCATCTTAGCTGCATTTAAAAAATGTTTTTAGTGAATTTGTTTTTAAATGTCATTTTTCTCCCTGACAGATTTACAAAATTTTTACAAAATCAGCGTTTTCATGGTACAAATCATTTGCATTTAGAGACACCCACAAAACTCCATAAAAGGTTAAACGGGCAGAGTGTGAAATGAGAACAAAATCAATCCATAAAAAGTTCAAATCGGGAGGGAGGAAAGAATTACTTAACATCAAAATTGTTTGGTTCTTATATATGACAAAAACCCTAAAAATATACAATGTTATACTGCTATCATTAAATAACTGACTTGCATTCTTAATTTATTGCAATTTATTTAGTATTTAATATTTTTTATTATTCTTATTTATTTAGTAAAAAATTATAGACACCTTGCATTTCTCATTATCCATATCCACTATACATTCAGAGTTTTCGGTATAATTCTTAAATGCCTTATTAGCGAACTATTTTGTTCACATTATTTTGTATAAATGTCTAACTGTAGTTTAATATTTTTTTATAGTCATATCAGATCCTGACAGCTGAAGACAAATCAAGGCCGAGAAACTGGTCATGAACGTACTCTATGAAGATATTACAGTCCAAGTCTCAATCATCAATTCTACATTTAATGAGATGGAAAGTTAGCTATTAATATTTTTGTATTTATTATAAATACACACATATCCACCACTTTATTTACTGCACATTCATGCAGTTGTCCAATCAGCCAATCCTGTGGCAGGAGTGCAAGACATAAAAACAACAGACAAAAAGCTACAGGTAAACAGCTTCAGTTAATGTTCACATCAAACATCAAAGTGGGGAAATAAATGTCATCTAAGTGATTGCAACTGTGGCGTATGTGATAATACAAGACATTAAGTGCATTAAGAAAAAAAACCTCCTGTGTGTCTCCTGGGACTTTCACACACAGCAGTCTCAATTGAGTTCAGTTAAAAAGCTTCGTCATTGAAAGAGGCCGGAACTTGAAAGAAATGGCCAAAACTCACGCGAATGCTACAGAAACTCAAATATTCATATTTCACATCAGTGTTGAGTACGAAAGCATCTCTGAGAATGTTAAAACTTAAGCGGTATGTTCTACAACAATACAAGAGCGAATCGTTCCACTGCTATCGACCAGCAACGGGACTCTCAGTCTACTGGGAAACGTGCGACCGCAGCCGTTCCTAATAAAATGGCCGGCGAGTGCACAGTCTCGTAGTCCTACGAACGTGGGAAACGAGGAGTGTTTCATTAATTCGGCTTCCTGACAGGATTATCTGCAACGCCGCTGCAGCCGCAGGACTGCTTCCATATGCAGCTACGTATCCACCCTCTTTAAATACAGCTTCATGTCAGATTTAAGTTTTTGTCGAATAAGTCACTTTCAACACAGTTTTGTCGAAGCAGCAGTTTTGACATACGGGATATTAGGCATGGCGCAGTATGTGAGCACTTTTAATTGCACTGAGACGTTCCGTGCTTAAAAATATTCCACTTATCTCTTCTGTGTTGGACTGTTTGAGTGGTGATTATAAAGAGCACAGGCTATTTTTACAGGGGTGGGCTGCGGGTGACAGGAAATATTTAATGGAAGTCAGTTAATGAAACTCTGGACCGGATTTAACTGCACGTCTCACTTTCTCTCTCTTGTTCACTCTGGGGTTTTTTTTTTTCTCTCCCCCCCTTTTAGAGTGGATTTAACGTGCCCTGTCTATTTCTATGGCTGTGTTAGTTTCTCTGTCCATTTGTCTATCCGCATCAGACTTTATCAGCTCAAGTATCAGTCGCTCACTCTTTCTTCATTCCACTGCACACTCACTTTATCGCATCTATTCTTGGACGTCCTTCACTTTAAAAAACCATGTTAAAAATTCTCGGTGTTGCTTTTTGACCGCGGTGTGTTTTAAGTACATATAATGCCATACAGAATCCATTTAAACGAGCAGGTGCTCAAAATCTCACCTTCTGCCCGCTACGTGATAAAGGCTGATTAGATTTACGCCCCCCTCCCCCCACTTAGCTGACCAAAGCATCTTTATCCGATCTCTCCATCTTGGCAGGAGAGTGAAGCCTGCTGTCACATCCAAGGTGTTTCAAAGATGAAAAACAATCCATCTCTTGCTCCCTCATCCATCTCTCTTCCCCCCCCCTTCCCGCTCTCCTGGCTAAAAAAGCCAGGCATCTGGAGGAATGTGATTAGCGGAATGCCGGCGTGGGCCGCTGGAGCACTCAGCGGGAAAAAGCCTCACGTCGTGCCGCTGAACTATGGTGCCCCCGCAGGGACAATCGGTGCTGAGTTAGCACCGGCCGCCCCTCTATGAAATCTGACGGATCTGTTTGCGTGCCATTTTTTTCTTCTTCTAGCAGCACAAACTAGAAGCCTGTTTGATCATAAGCAGTCCTCTTCAATCCAAGGTCGTTTCCTCGCTCTCTTTCTATCTCTGCTCAGATTCCTCAGAGTAATGAACTTGTGCTAAAGTCCGCCGCAGTCAGCATTAGAGCGAAAGACCGGCAGAGAGCGAGCAGAGCGAGGAGGATGAGGGACAACAACGTCTTTGAGGCTAGTCGTCTTTGAGGAAGACGCCTCGATTTCTGATCTTGGCGCTTTCAGTTCTACCCCCCCCCCCCCCGATGATTCATTTGAAAGCAAGGACAAAGAGGTCCTGTCTTCTCCGCACTAGCTGTTGAATGGTAGAAAAGTTTCTCTTTTCTTTTATGAAACGACCCTCATTTTTAAAAGATGGTGATTACGAGACCTGTGAGCAGAAGCGCGTAACCAATGAGAAATGGGCAACGGGAAAAAACGGCTTCACTGCTGCGTAGGGCATTTCTTTTCCATCTCAACTGTTACCTACTGCTGAACATGCTTTCTTGAGATTCACTCAAGAAGTCCATACACTAGGTGGTGGTGTACACCTTAAACTTGGATGGTGATCCATCGGTCCGCTGGATTTGGACAGAACTTTAAGAGCTTTGTTTTGTAGAATTGGGAATGCACTCTAATGAAAAACTTTACCGCAAGATTACTTTTATGAGGTAAATCAAATGGTGAATGCTCGCATCTACAACCAATAGCAAGCAAGAAACTAAAAGAACTACTTTGGCTGACAATTAGACAGCGTTCTTTAGAAAACAAACTCAGAATATGGAAAAATTTTTTTTTGCATATGCAGGACTTCAATTTAGTATGCATAAATTTGTTCAGGAGAGTTAAACTCACTCACTCATCATCGTCTATACCGCTTTATCCTTATACAGGGTCACGGGGGACCTGGAGACTGTCCCAGGAGACTTAGGATACATACTGGACGGGGTGCCAAGCCATTGCACGGCACATACACAATACAGGCAATTTGGGAACGCTGATTAGCCTAACCTGCATGTCGTCTTCGGACTGTGGGAGGAAACCGGAGGAAACCCTCTAAGCACGGGGAGAACATGCAAACTCCATGCGCACAGAGGCGGAAATCGAACCCGGACCCTGGAGGTGAAAGGCGACCGTGCTAACCACTAAGCCATGCAGCTGTTAACCTTACTCCAATCCTAAATTAAAAGTTAGCCTTCGTAACGTTTCATGACTTGAGACTGTCTTTGAGCATAAAAAACAGAAAAAGAAAAAAGTGAAAAAAAAAGTGTTCACTTTGTTCTATTAAAGGTTCTACACAGACCCCTACTACAGGTTTTTATATATCTGACCAGGTGACGCGTTGTCCCTTTTGGACATCTTAAAGCACATCACTATCTTTAAAATGTGTACAAGTCGTGTATATGCGTGCACCGTTCGGTCAGACGTTCATGGTGCAGACGTGCAAATTATTTGTGATCAAAACAAATTACGTGCTAATATTTGCTGTCGTTATTCGCTACAGCTCGTTACACCTCGGCTCTTCTAGAGCGTCGGGTCTAGGTATGATGAGCAGATCGTGGATATTGGTTACAAATGAAACAGCTTCTCAATTACCTGCTTCAGCTCGTCAGCCAGTCATGCCTGACGAGTGTCTGTTTATCACACAACGTTCATCTCACTCAGAGAGAGAGAGACAGAGAGAGAAACAGACAGAGCAATGCCGATTCTCATTAATCTAATGCACTGCAGCCCGTCTCATCATCGTTTACACCTTATTCCGGCGTGACTTTTATTAGCGCTCCTCTTTTAGCGACGCCTCCGCTAAATGATATTGCTGCTCGGGCGTCTTGCGCATGGTCCCGGCCATTTCTCAAGTCGCACAAAGCGAACCGTAGGAGCTTCTTCTAACTCGTAAACTTACAGTACAAGGCTGTCCTGCCCGCTTACTGCCACTGCTAGCACACACAGCAGCGTAGCTGATCCGGAGGTATCGTGGCGCGATGAGAAATTTGTGCTGACTACTCGCCCTTGCAAAAGTCCTCATTAAGCTAATGAAAGCCTTCAAATGCAGAAACCAAACAAGGGTTCTGGGAGGTTATTACAGAAAATTACACCTCCAGGAGAGCTGGGGAAAAAAAACAAAAAAGGAGGAGGAAAGAGAAGAGGGGGAGGTGGAAGGGGGGGAAAAAAGCTTGTTCATTAATTCACGCTTCGCAAATCGCTAACTAATTTAGCCCCGCTGCCTTCTCTTTCCCACCCTAATGGATTATTTTCATAGAAATGTGAGCGAGCACATTGATTTTCTTTGTTCTCGGAACACGCGTTCTGAGACCCCATGCATGAGCGCAGAGAAAACACACTGAATTTTAATTTACATTAAAGCACATCAGGGGATCGTTCACAGGTCTGCTCTTCATACGGCTGCTGCGGCGCTCTATAGACAATGCTGGAATAATCAGGAGAAGAATATAGATAAGTATGTGAGGCTCAAGTGCACAATTGTGGCCCTCGATCAACTTTACAGCCGTTAGCGCGTTACGTATTATTGAATGCAGAAGTTTACACACCCTTAGTTTTTTTTTTTTTAATGGGTGAAAAGAATGAACTGCATTTTACACTTTTATTTTATTCTACAAATAAATAATACAGAGGCATGTTCGCAAACAAAACATTAGTTTATCTATCACACAAGCAAGGTTTCAAACAGCTGGAGAGAATTTAGTAGAAGTAGTCACAGTATTGCCATTATGTTTTAGATTCCAGACCTTCTATGGATTTGACTGTGAAACCGACTGTAACATACCAAAAAATTGGACAGAGTGATCAAAAAAAGATTTCAGAAAAAGAAAAATAGTATGATGTATATTACATTAATATGATATTAATAATATTATCATAATATTATCATATATATCAATATATAACGTGTAGCAATACATTTCGTATTAAAATATTTTTACAAGTTTTACTTTTTCTTAAGTGCGTATACATTTTGTTGACTGACTCTGTGTGTGTGTGTATATGCGATAAATTATATTTCTTTGTCATTTTGTCCTGATTTTATGTCCTATTAAAATTTCATGTCGTATTCTTAAGTGCGGTAGGTTTTTTCAGAATTTACAAGATAAAACGGATCCAGTTACTATGACTCAAGGTAGAAATTTTTCTCGGTATGCCGAAGCCATGATTGGTCTGCTTCACATCTGAAATGCTGGCCTCCCGGGAATTCCTTTAATAGCCCAAACATGTGGAAATGGCTTGGAGGGAGGTCAGGACTGTATGGGGGATGTGGCAATAACTCCCACCTGAGTTCCCGTAATGTGCAAGTGATGTTTGTTAATGATTGTGTATACAGTTCCACAGACAGATGCGTCTCTTCTGCAAGGTGGCGGACGAGTTATCTGTCGATTTTCAAGGATCGGGCTGAATGAAAACCGACGGGAGCAACTGCAGTGAGCTCCGAGCCACCTCGGCCTGGGGTCTCATTACTGTACTGCGCTTGAAGTCTTCTTTAAATGTCAATCGGCTTTACCATTTGAAAGAGAGTCCCATTTTGACTTAAATGCCTCTCAGAGAATGCCCAATATGCCTTGCACAAATATGCAAAGACATCATTTAACCATAAAATTAAACCACGTTCACAGCTTTCTGTACCATTAGTCTTACAAGCTACTGATGCCAGTAGAGACTCTTTCACCACTCGACAGGAACGTCCTGTTACCCACTTTAATCCCGAATAACGTTCTCATGGTAATGAGTATGGTCATATAAATTGGGACACGAAATGATATAAAAAGCCTCACCCTTTTCTGCATGCGTCCTCCTCGAGTCGTGGACAGCATCTTGAGTTGCCAGATCCCCCTCTTTTGGCCCCGGCGGAGCATTGGGAGACAGGCCTAACAGAGCGTGTCCCAAGGAAAGGCCGTTTTGATGCACGGCTGCAGGTAAAAATGGTGAAGAGTAGTCAGGAAATGTGAGAATGTTCATGGGGGAACTAAATCCCGCATTCCAAGTCATATCCAGATGTAGCGTATGACTTCACTTATCTACTAAAGACTTAAACTCTATATACGATAGACAGGGGAAAAAAACCCCTGACCTATTTAAGCTTAACATGAAATTTGAACATCACTCTGAATTTCCCACAAACTTTGACCATAAATCAGTCATCTTAAACCCGAATAAAGCTCAAAATCAAATCTTACTGCGGACAACCGCTAAACCAATCACGAAACCAGACACCTGGGTAGGATGTCTTATAAGTGCTTTAAAGTTGTCCACTTGAAATCTGATAAAAAAAAATAGGATTTAAAGCACAGCTAGACGCGCTGCACAGTTTTGAGGTCATACTCTCGGATCAGTTACCAAAGATATAACTTTTATATTAGTGTATTAGTCGGGATGATAAAAGCAGAAGGCTTGACATGTGCTTGTGCAGTTTTATCTCCTAAAGTAAGATCCAGATCCAATGAAAGTTTTCCTTTCAGCAGATTATACCGTATCATCTTATACCTAATGCTAAAAGCCTGGCACACTCGCGAGGCTGCAGTGTGCGCCTGAGTCGCCACATTATCATAAAAGCACATATCCCGAGCGCTGCGCGAATGCGCTAGTGTGCAGTGAAGCAGAAAAACGGTTGAAATGTATTTGTACGACACGCAGAACCAAATCAGACTCTTTTTTTAAAAAATATAAATGTTCAGATAGAAGTTATATAATTACGTCATTATTTCTTTATTTATTTTGTGGTTCCCTCATCTGGAGACAAAAAGCCCAGTCTCGACAGCTGGCAAGGAAGAGTAAAGTGTGTGTGTGTGTGTGTGTGTGTGTGTGTGCGAACGTACGCGGCCGATCAGACGAGTTCTCTGTGTGAGCAGGAGAACTTGACACGCTGCTGCTCTGCCTGGAGGATACATGACTCCCTGACCTGCGGCCGTCCTCCAGGGAGGGAGATGGGGATGGACTGTCTCGAACTCTCTCCTTAAACACACACATCGGTGTCATCAGTTTAGATAGTTTTACTCACAGCTCGGGCAATCAAAGCTCTAATCATCCTGACACGCTTTGACTGCTGTGGCTTTTCTCACTCTCTGGATCTGCCGGATTTATCCGTTGGCTCGGAGCTTCTGAACCGCTCATTAATCCTTAATTATTCACACTTCTAAATAAAAAAAAACTCTTTATTCATTTTACTCTTACATTAATATGTTTAACGATTATTATTATTACGATCTCCTAACCTTAATGACGGAGGTGGCCACGCGGTTCGAGTCGTTCTGCACCTGAGCGCTGGCGGCCATGCTGGCGATAGTGCTCAGGTGGTTCATCTGATTCATCGCCATGGTGACCGACGCAGGGGGCAAGCTTACAGGAATCAGAGGGTGTGACATCATCATGAACGGCAGCTCCAAACCTGCTGAACACATCAACGACACCAACGTTCAATCATTTAAAAAAGATATGCATTAAAAACAAGACATGCCAAGTATTATACTATTCCATGTGCATAAAACATTTGATTTCTGGCTATGTGACAATGATATCAATGGAGTCATGGCCTGGGTCATCTCCAGAACTAAAGCCTGTTGAACAATGTGAAGAATGCGGTCGCAGTCAAGAAACCGTCTTCCATACAAGATCTTCAGGAAGCATTCAAAGCAGGCATTCAAAGTGGCACCAGAGCACCGCAGACATCTTTTTGACTATAAGCTCAGAATGAAGGATTTCATACTACTGTACATATTGATATGTTGTATCGAACAACAAATTCTTCTTATCATATTATGAGGTCATTAAAACATTGAAATTCTCTTTTGTCTCATTACTTTTGGCAATCACTGTGCAGTTATTCATCACTTTTCTGCACCCTATTGTATCCTTGTGCAAAAGTTTGCCCACCCCTTAATTACTTGCATGGAGGAATAAAACTCTTAACCTGCAACGAAACAACAATCCTAAAGCAGCGTTAACGAAAATAGTCTCAAAAGAGTTTCATGCACCTGCATGATATGATACAAATTGTATATCAACAATATGATATGGTACATCATATCCTATATACATGTAATGCAAATTAAAAAACAGAGAGATTTTTATAAAAACATAACCGTAATGGGCCAACATGCGGTTACACCTCAATAAAAAAAGAGGAAAAAACATTTCCGGTAAACACAACTTAATTATGAAATCTATTTATGCTGAAGGATGTGGTGTTAGTTCTCAGCATGGCAGCGAGTGTTTTCTGTTCCATGCTGCACACCAATTAGCTCCTTCTCGAACCGCTGCAGATGTCTTCATCCATAACCACCCGGTGATAAATTAGAGCAGATGCTATTTGGAGTGCAACACGCTGCACGACAACAGCAGGGAAAAAGTAGATTTTCTCTGATCGTCTCTGATCGCTAGTTGCCTCCTTGTTTAGTTTGCTAATCTAATGCTCAGTGCGCCTTAGTTCACTTGCTCACTTCTAGAGTATACGTATGGGTGTAGGCGGGTGACAAGAACAGGAGAATCCAATCCGCTTCGGGTTGGACAGGTCAGCGCTTGAGATTAAATTCGGTCACTTGGCTGTGGCTGCTGGCCATCTCTTTGAAACGCAGGATAAAAAGGAAGCACATTGTAGCTCATTTCCTTCAAAAGACTCATCTGTTTTTCCATCAGAATTCGAACTGATCCCACGGACGGATTCTGAGGTCGGTACTCACAGCGAGAAGAAACACACACACACACACAGATAGACATACACCCATATTCACGGCCACCTGGCAATCTGATTTTCTGCTTTTGAACCGAAATACCAGCCAAAGCTCGGCAAAAGGTCAGAGGTGGCTCCTCATCGCCGGAGACTAAACTTGCGTGGGAGAAAACAAAAGGCGATATGCTCTCTCTCCCAAACTCCCCTCCTTCTGACATTTTTGCTCACAGACAGAGGAAAGCAAATGAAGAAAAAAGACGGCCGTGTGTGTCTGTGTGTGTCTGTGTGTGTGTGTTTTGGGGTGGGGGGGGGGGGATACTTGATTTTCATGAGACAGATGACACGCAGATCAGTCATGCTGCTCAAGCAGACGAGAAAGCAAGATCAAAGAGGACAAAGTGTGTGCGCGCGGCCGCATGTTTGTCTTCGGGGGGCTGTTATTTGGATGGGCTGATCTCCGGCACATGCCAAAAGCACTCGCAAGCTGTTCCTTCATTTTGTTTTCTTGGCCCGTAACTAACTGCTGCCTCTACGTTAAAGGTTAAATTAATCCACAATGGACAAAAGAAATGCGCTCTTTACACACTTGCTGGGCTTGTGAGGCCGCTTCAGGGGCGTGTCTGGGTTTTTAGACATGGGGTGGCGAGATTGAGTTTGGAGGTGGTGGTTGGGGCGGCGGGGGTGCGGGTTGATGATGGTGGGCAGGGGTGCAGGTGGGACTTTAAGGAGTGCCCATCAATTATCTATGGTATAAGGCAAACATATTGAGTTTTTTGGTCACAGTGTTTCATAATTCAAATATTTGCTCTAAAACATTACGTATGCAGGAAAAGCTTAAAAGTAAAAATGTCTAAGATTAAGTTGATCATGTGATTGTTGGTCCTGTCCCATACGCCAGGGACTAACTAATAGTTACAGTTCATACTATTTACGTCATCTTTTTATTCTTTAAAGCTGCTTTGCATTAATGACCATTATTAAAGACACCTTACAAATAAAACCGAATTGGATTCAATTGAATCTTCCTAGGTGTCAGGCAACACATTTAAACTCAGCACCAAGTGACTGGGGAATACTAAACCCCTCCTGTCTTCCAGAAAGTCACCTCTGGAACAAGGCCAAATGCATGCACACACACACCACACGCACACCACATACACACACACGCACACTCGTGCAGTTTCCCCCGACATCTCCAGGGGCCTCAGAGTCTCAGCTACAGCTGCAAAGTGAATGACATTGCAGCCTTCTAATGTCTAAAGACCCTGTTTTCTGCAACACATGGCACCCAATGATGCTAGGCGAGGAGCGTTCAATCTCTATTTACCTAAAACAAAAGAGCCCCGAGAGTTTAGAAATCAGAGACACCCACGCCTCGACCGCGATGGCTCCCATTGTGCAACCCAACGCTGGAGCTATTATGGGATCGTAAATGATTTCGACAGGAAGTTGCGATTTGTATAAATATTTAGCGTCGAATATGAGGAGGAAAAAAAAAAAACGAGAGGGAGAAGCAAAACAAACGGAACGGCGAGGAGAGAAAACAAAGGAAGTCTAATGACAGAGCTGGGCCGGAGCCAGGCTGAGCACGGCTGGCTAAATCCAAACACAAAAGGGATCTTGGAGCTGATTAGGGCACAAACTGTCGCAATAACAGTGCGCGTAAAACAATGAAAACAAAAACACCTGGAGGGAAATCAAACAGGAGGAAATAAAGCACAATGAATAAAATTCGGTTGCTGCCAAGTTGAATTGTAAGGTCTGTGGATAGATTTTGTAACGGCACTTAGTGTGCGTGCAGGCAGTCCTCGGGCCTGAAAGGAAAAACAGAATTTCACATACCACTTTCATGGACTATTTGATACTTGTTACATTCATGAGATTTATTCTGAGATTTTTGATTTAAGGGAGTTCATTTTATCAGCATTTTTGTGAAAATGGATCTGGAATTGGGGTTGTAAACTAGTGATGTCACTAAACAGGCTGAATATGCAAATTATTGGAAGGAAATGTACGTTCTAATTTCACCCAAAGTGAGTGCACTAAACTAAGGTTAAGCGGCATCTTTAAAGACGCAACAATGAGCGACATGTGCTTATCACAAGTTTTTTTTTTTTTTTTTTTGATTTTCTCGATTTTCCCTCTAATTTAGTCGTGTCCAATTCCTCCCCATCACTAGAGGGCTCCCACATTACGCTACTACTACCACTCAGTCAGGAGGGTCGAAGACTATCACGTATTTCCTGATGCCAGGCAACCGCATCTTTTCAAACTGCTCGCTTACGCACTGTTGGATGCGGCGTTACACACTCGGAGGACAGCGCTATCCGCTCCTTCCGCTTGCATCAGCTTACAGATGCCCCTGATTGGCTGTAGAGCTGTGATCAATGTGGGAGCACTAAGTAACCCTCATCCCTCCGAGAGGTTACAGCACCACCTACAGGAATTGAACTCGTGATCTCCAGATTTTAGGGTGAGCACTTTACTACCGCGCCACTCGGAGGCCCATCATGAGGATTTTGCTTATCACTATGCTAGTCACCTGTTCCTTTTTTTTGTCTATTTCTACCCTGGTGTTCCTCGGTCTTGTTGTGAACTTTCTTATAGTTTCTTGTGCTATTGTTTATGTTCTTTGCTTTGTTTTTTCAATTGTGACACCGTGGTAGATCAGGTGGTTGAGGCTCTGGGTTACTGCTTGGAGGGTCGTAGGTTCGGACCCCCCACCATCAGGTTGCCACTGTTAGGTCCTTGGGTAAGGCTCTTAACACTTTGCCTTATTCAGCGTCAGTCCAAACCCTGGAGAAATGAATGGGTGGTGGCAGGAAGGGCATCTGATGTAAAAACTGTGCCATTAAATTGTAGCGACCCCAAGAAATGGAAAAAGCCCAGGAGGAAAACAAAATCCTATTATGTTATGATAAAAAAAACGCATAAATTTTACACTTGAAACTAGTTTACAAGCACTTACATATCTGGCTAGTTTTTTGGTTCGCCTAAAGAATTTAGGCATTTTCACCAAGTAAATGAATCCATATTCATGAATAGTAGCAATTTCTAGAACGGTAATATTCTCAGGATTTATAAAACTGCTTGAAACAATACATTTCTCCGCCTGCTTCGGTTTGATCTTTTAAATTTCACAACAGAAGCTAAGCCTAAAAGCAAACATCTTTGTGCGCATTCGCATGCCATTGTTCATTACGCTGGAGGATATCATGAAGGCATAGCTGGTGCAGCAGATTGTACGCGGCCACCAGTGACTTCTCATAAAAATACCACCACATGTCATTTTCCTCCTGCCAGTAAATTAAAAAAAAAAAAAAAAAAACCTTCTTCCACATGAAAATCCACAGCCTTCAGAGAGAAGACAACCTGGTGATTAGGGCATGTGTAAGCGGGTGATAAGATGTGATCGCAACTTAATGACTTCCATCCTGCATGAGGGAGAGGAAAACAGACAGACAGCAAACAGTACGCGCCACAAAAGTTAAAACGACGAAACAATACAAACACGGCAAGCGCACATTAGCTGCCCTTCAGACACGCTGTCATCATCCTGACTTCCCACATGTCTATTCAACACAAGCAGCAGAGCAAATCCTCAAGGTTTGCTACTAATACCCCTTAAAAAGAAGCTGGAAGCCTGTCCCAGCCTGACGAGCCTTAGAAACACACGCACGGACTTCCCAGACGAAGGTGTGTCTGCCTGTAAGTGCCTGTTGGGAAGGTGTTTAGTCTGAGAGTTTAGTAAAGGGGGCTTTGTAGTGGTCGGACGCACACCAGAGTCATTTCCATGTCCCCCACAGTAAAGCGCAGGGATTTATGGAAAACCAGGAGCCCTGTGTTGTGTGTTTTTCCCCCTAAGCTGCAATTAATGATGCCTTGGTGTGTTTAATGTCGAGTTCGCCTTATGGAAATAATCACGCTACATGGAGCGAAGGAAGCATGGACAAAAGTAAAGAAAATAACAAAGGCGGTTGTGTAACTCTGGTTATTTGTGTTATTTAAGAGGTTTGGTTGTGAGGGACAGTGAAGCAGACAGGAAAGAGCTGAATATCATGTGAGTAAAATGATGGTATTCCACAAAATGTCTGATATACAGTATATGGTGTGTACCTCTCATTCTTATCTTCTTTGTTTCCATCTAGTGTGCGGTAAGTAACTTTTAAGAGTACCTTTAAAACTTAATTAATTAAAGTATTAATGTGTTGTGTAAAAGGATAAATTTATACAGTATAAGCTGTATCTCAGGAAACAAATATCGGTCTCAACAATAAAAGCAAAGTTAGATCTAGAACATTAATGGGTTCTTCAATTGGTCCCTAGCAAGAACCAACGCTAGAACCCTGAAACACCACTGGTAGGAAGATTCATAGACACTAACTGAGTACTTGGAAATTAAAAATGTAAAAAATGTTAAACTTTTTCTTAACCTGTGTGATTTCACAATAAAAATAAATAAATAAATAAATAATAAAATAAATATATATAATTGTTTTAAGATTTTTATTTTTTTATTTTGTCAATTATTGTTGTCTATGGTAATAATTTCTATTTAAACACAAAAATGTGCAAAAAACATTTTTTAAATGCTGCATTCTTCATTGAAGTATTAAAGACAGTTCTTCGTCCGGTTAAAAGTTAAGGTTCTGTGCAGAGCTTTATAAAAGAGGCTTACAGAATACATCTAGGAAGCAAATAACAATTAAAGCGTTTTTCCCCCTGTAGAGTCAAAGACTAAAATAAATTAATAAAAGGTGTGGTGAGATGTGGTGCTGTGATATACAATCAAATCGGCTCTCGTTTCCGTTTAAACCCTGGGAGTGGATAAAAATAAATCCACTTTAACTGAACAAACTTTCATTTTTCGCCTTGTATCTTAACAGGCTCTTGGGGCAACAATGCCACATTATGGATCATGGGAAGTTCAAAAATATCACTTCAAGAGCTGGTTTTAGATTTCTTACTCTTTTATAGTTCTATGAACATCCTGTGCAAAAAAGCAAGGAATCAAAAAACTTGGGGGGAAGAGATTCAGAGGAAAAAAAAAAGATTTTGTGATATGAAAAACGCCAATTTTTTTTAAATAGAGTGAACATCAGAGAGAACAACTCGAGATTTTTTTCTTAAGAAGATGGAAAGTTTTAATAAATGGTGTTATTTATGTAGCATAGGTGTGATCATTACACATCAAGAATTTTAACACATTTACCTGTACTGGCAAAAAACTGTGAAAAAACTGTTTAGTGAAATTTAATTATGGAAGACTAATTTAAACTGTAACACAAAGGTATACAGTCAATACAGGGAAAGGTCAACCCAGGATGTTTTCAATATGCATTATTAAAATTATCACACACACACACACACACACAACCAATCAAAACACAGCTTCTAATTCCATGGTCGTTCCTGATAAAAAAATTTTCTACACTATAAAACAATGCTGAAGACATCCAAGATATGCAATAATCTCATTTGAACAGTTGATATTGAGATGTGTCTACTCTATAAATCCTTCATAACGGCTCTAATCCGAGGTGCTGGTTGTTAATTGGTGATTTCTGAGGCTGGTAACTCTAAATGAACTTCTCCTCTGCAGGAGAGGTAGGTTTTGGTCTTGTTTTCCCGGGATGGTCCTCATGAGAGACAGTTTCATCATCATGGTGGTGCTGGGTTTTGCAAATGCACTTGATGCAATACTGTTCTTGCAAGAACTATTCCAGAACAACTGACCTTCATGTCTCAAAATAACAACTAACTGTTGTTGTTGTTGTTGTTACTTAATTACCCAATTCCATATGTGTTAGTCCATAGTTTTGAGAAAATCCAGTATTGCTCTAGAACGTAAAAAATAAATCCAAACTTGTATCCAAACTTTTAACAAAAAAAATTATGGAAGTGTTCTATGAAAATAAAAGGTTAAAGGTTTATCTAGGAGAGGCGACTAAAAACAAACAATCATCTTTATGATCTTATTGCGAAGAACAGAATCGGGGCGGAGCCATGACCAAATAAGGAAGTGACACTGAAATGACACCTAAAAAGTTTGTTGTGTTCGAAATTTTATCTCTGAACTGTTTTTATGGGGGATGATTTTAATATCTTCCATTCATATTCAGAATGCGATGCAGGAGTATAGATTATAAATACTGTATTACAGATTTAGAAAACATTTGTTTAGGTAGAAATAAAAATGTCATAGTGTGATAAAGGGCTTCTGTCTTATATTATTTCTGTTTGTTTGGGCTAAACAACGTACCCGTTCCCTCTCTCTCTCTCTCTCCCCTTTGAAGTTGCCACACACAGTCATCGAGAGTCGGCGTAGCTGAGCAGCTGTTCCTGATTACTCATGTTTACAATGAGCATCAGGCATCTGCCGTGTGCATCCTTGCACACACACACACACACACACACACACACAGCCTGTCCTCATTACAATTTTGTCAACTTGTGTGTTTGCACTTTAACACAAGTGCTTACTGACCTGGATATACTGTACATCACTAATACACCGACCAGCTACTGGTACCTAAACGATACACTTTAGTGATGTATATAAGGGTCAGTAAGCACTTTTTCTCAAGCGCCAATCAATAGATGCACATTACACAATATGCTCTATCATATTTAGTGTTTGGGTGCATTACCTACTTCATACTGTCATGAAAAAAAAAACTTTTTTTTTTGGCCTGTGATTCGGGGAAACACTCACCAGTTTCCAATTGATAGTGTATCGCTGTTCTTCCTGCTTTAATAGTTTGCTTAGAAAGTGTCTAAACACACACATTTCCTCTAATACAGGGACATACTTTCCCACCCACCCCCACACACACACACAAATCATCATCATATTGCTGCTCTAATTATAACCAGCCATTCACACAGTGTATTAGTGTCTTTGCACATTGAGGCACTCTCCTGGCACGGACCTTTTCGTTAAAGGTCAGCTTGTTCGTGTGCCTCAGATTCATCATGACAGCCTCAGACCTATGTACACGGGCTAATGCAGAGAACAGCGAGTCTATATTCAGATTATTAACACACCCATGCGGGCGACGGAAACCTGTTTGCCTTCTATGAAAAATATGTTTATTGAAAATAAATGTATCTGAGTGCACATTTTCGACAAAAAAAAAGGAAAAAAGGAAAAAAAAGGAGTTTTGTTCAGATTGCTTGTGACTCGTATGAAAAAATCGGTTTCTTTTCTTTCACTTATTATTAGGGTTCATTTCTAGGTTGTAGAAGGTTAGCTTTTGGAAAGGGTTTCAGGATCTGTTGTAGGGCTCTGCATGGGATCCCGTGAAATGACAAGCTAACCATGATAACATTCTATTTTTGTCTAAACAGAAGTGGATACTAGATTACATACTCTTAATTATGTGAACCCAAATTCATTGCGGGGTTTGATGCTTTGAATCAAATAATGGAATTATGATTAGAATGATGATGATGATGATGATTGTTATTATTATTACTCTTTCACTGATTCTCTTTATCCTGTACAGGGTCGCTGAAAGCAGAAGCCTAGCCCCAAGGACAAGGGACACCCTGGATGGGTGCTAATCCATCACAAAGCACAAGCACATACTGTAAACAAACACACTAAAGGGATTCTAGAGACACCAATTAGTCTAACTTGCATGTCTTTGAATTGTTGGAGGAAACCGCAGAACCCAGAAGAAACCCACAAAGCATGGAGAGAACAATTCGTCCACACATACCCGAGGAGGAAATCGAACCACTATGCCACCATGCCGCCATGATGATGATGATGATTATTATTATTATTAGTAGTAGTATTTGTTCTGAGGTTTCTGAAAAGGGAGCAGCCTGAATCCCCATTTCAACCTGATCTGTTTTGACCTTGCTGTGCGAGCCCAAAAACTTCAGCTAACTTCAGTACATATAACACGCTGTAAGCGCTATCTCCGATCCGAGGTAAACTTCTCGAACTACTTTTGCCCATAAAATATTACGATTTAACCGTAAAGCACAGTTCAGTTCAGAGGTTATCTACGTCCTACGCCTCGCACTCCTCTGAGAGCATCCTCATCACAAGCACTCCACTTTTCTGCTGATTCTCAGCTGCTCATACAGGATTTAATAGAGAATGAGAAGAAGTGGGGTTTGGGGAGCGCCCAGGCTGTTCAACTTCATTAAGCGTTCATCTATTATCAGCTGATTTTCCCCATTATCCCTGCGTCCTGTAGGAATCCTATTTCTCCCTCCATCAAATCCCATTATAAATTTTGAGGAACGTTACGCTTATCTGTCACCTGAAGCCCGTGAGAGAGTGTGTGCGTGTGTGTGTGTGTGTGTGTGAGAAAAGTTGAAGCCCTGGAGACATCACACCTCAATCCAGATCAACTCAACTCCTTGCCTTCTTTGCTCTTCCCTTCCCTTTTCTTCTTGTAACTTTACTTTCTTTTATATGCTCCTCACTACCTCTTGTTCATTCTTCTCCTCTAAATGCAACCTAGATCCTCTACAGTACACACCTACATCCACAGTCTTCATGTACACTTCAAGGGCTCGCTGGATGGTTAATGGCTTTAGCTTCGTGTTGCACCTTCTCCTAATATAGAAGCCCTCTGTTGTAGGGTATTTTTCAAAGTTTGCCTCAAAGAGACCACAGTTTTTGTCCTTAATCCTTTCAAGTGCAGAACAAGAACAGTTAATAGCTAGCCATTGATAGTCAGCACTTGTATTTTCGCAGTTATGGCTCTTCAGCAGCGAATACAGGGTGTAAGATCTTCAGAGTCACTGTATTCAGAGTTAAGTGAGGTGTGTGTAGTGAGGATTAAGTATGGAAATATATTTCTGTATATACTGTACAATTAAAAAATTTGAACAACGTCAACAGCAACCTCATTTCCCCGCTCGTCTGTTCCAACCACTCAGCATTCAGCATCGTCAGTATACTAATCCCCGGCCTGATCATCTGTCATCATCTGCACCGGTCATCATCTGCACCTCATGCCTTAAGTTAGATGTTTTTTATGCTTGAAAGATCCATAACATTCGTCTGAAACTGGTAGGGTTGCTTGGAGAACTATTCCTCAAGACTACATTAAAATGCAAAGAAGTCTGGCTCTTTTGAAGCTCAAAGGGTGGCTCAAAACTTTTGCACAGTACTGTAGGTATTCAGAACTCAAATGTACCTCCAGAATTAAGGTGTTATTTTAAAGCTACATAAGTCCATATTATCTACCCTTGATTTTCTAATAAACTATTCGTGGGTGCTTGGTCTAAAGGTTGTGGTCTACATGTTATTGATAAAGTTTTGAAATGTTTGGAACTCCTTAAAATCTGACTCACAATGCATTGAAATCCCATGGTGAACACTGATATCAATTTTGCATTTAAGCCTAAATAAGTGAAGCCTACCTCTGGACTTTAAAGAAGGTGCACTCAGTGTAGTCGTGTCTAGGTTTATTCCAAACCAACGTCCTGAAAAACAAGATACGTTACAAATCTGTATGGATAACTATTACTGAAGGAATCACAGGAAAAACATTTTGCTCCTGATATTCTTTGTGGTGTAATCAGTTGATACATTTGAATGATTCTTAATCTAAATCTCTATCCTTATTAATAGTCCAATGTTGTGGGTATTAAGGACATAGTTTGCCTTAACACTGTGGTTGGACTTGTTCTCTGTAAAAGGTTGAGAAGCTCAGCCATTCAGGAAAGCATCTCCATTCCTTTGAATCAAGTGGAACCTGCTCAGGCGATTCAAGGAGCTCTTAAGAATGCCCCTTGCTTGGCTCCTGCTAGAGCTCATTCAGGCATGTTCCACTTAATGGAGACCTCGAGGGAGACCTACTGTAGGAACTGCTACAGGGACTATACAGAATAATTGGGAATAAGGCTTGGGAAAATGTGGAGATCCCCTTGGAGCAGCTGGAATTTGATGCTGGAGAATGGGTAGTCTTGGTGCCATTGCTGCCACTAAAAGATATTAAACAGGTAAATGGATAAATGAACCTTTGCACTAGTTGGCATGAGTGTTGGGAATTGTGCATGAGTAGGCATTTTCTTTAAAAAAAAAAAAAAAAAAAACTGAAATCCATTCCAAATAGTTCTTATTTTTTATCCCAGACAGAGGGGGACACTTCATCAAGGGTACAGAACAGGCATAAACACTTTAGGATTGACTGTTTTGAATATCTAAGGATTAAGACCACCAAAGAGTCAGGCTTAAATCCTGACAGATGATAAGTGGCTTTTTTACTTGCAGGTCGCTTTGGATAAAAGCGTCAAGAAATAAACACTAAGTGTTAGGCTTATCACTGTTTTTCCTTCAGTATATCAGTCCAATTTGGTGCAGTTATCATTGTTGAAACCCAGCTGTCTGTTTAGCATCTTTCACAATCGGGTAAGAAGGACACTTCTTTTCTACATTCCTATGTGACGGGACAGCCTGAAAGTGTCCAGAGCCTTCCACTTCCTGCTCAGAGGGCACAGCTGTTCAAGGGATCTCTATTTAACCAAAGATGAGCTCACATCCTGGCAATCACGGCTGCTAAAAACAGGGCACCAATCATATCTGGAGCACTGCCAAAGTTCCACTGTGAAGTCATTTATCGCAAGTACAGGATGTATCATAAAACAGTCCATCACTCGTTATGTTACTTAATGCAAGTAAATAATTAAGGGTGCATTTGTGCAATTAACAATGGTGTTCAAACTATGGAAAATATAACTTTTGTTCCAGGGTTCCTGATTTGATTTGATTAATTGCACAGGTTTCATTAAGGGTCACCGGTATCCTCTAAACTCTGAAAAGCATGGCACTTGGCTATGCTACACTTTGAGAATGCAAATATGTGTGCATAGTGTTCTTTCCAGGGTGTATTCCTGCCTTGAGCCCAGTGTTTCCAGGACAGGTCACACTCTTATCTTATCCATCATAACCCTAGTAATATACTGTACATGCACACCACCAGTCAAAGGTTTGGACACACATTCTCCTTCAGTTGTTTTTCTTTATATTAATGTACAATGTCGAAAGTAATTAAATTAAAGACATATATACTATGAAAGAATGTATGTATGTATGGAATGCTGTAGTACACAAAAAAGTGTTAAACTCAGAACAACAATCCACAATGCACAGCTTTGGTGGCAACTCGCACACTCATGGCATTCTCTCTTCAGATTCACAATTTAGTTCACAGGAATGGTTTGCCTTGTTGAGTTAATTTGTGACATTTCCTTGCTTTAGACCATCAGTTCTCTTGCGCAGAGGAAGGGTGGGTACAGAGTCAATATCCTTATTAGTGCTACTACAACTACTGTACAAATCCATATTATCGCAAGAAACACTCATTTAAGCAAAGAGAAAATACATTTCATTGTTACTTTAGGAAATGAAGATCAATCAATATGAAAACTCTCAAGAAACGGCAAAACCATTAACCGCTATGATGAAACTGACTCTCATGAGGACCTTCCCTTTATAGAAAGACCAAGAGCTACCTCTGTTGTAGAGGATAAGTTTATTAGAGTGATCAGCCTCAGAAATCATCTATTTACAGCAGCCCAGATTATAGCACATGCACATGCTTTTTGAAATTCAAATGGTAGATATATTTCATTACGTCTAAAGAACAACAAGCAGAAGAGATTTGCTTGGGCCAAGAAACACAAACAAAGGGCACTGGATTAGTGGAAAAACTTTGCTTTGATCTGATAAGTCAAAAGAAAGAGATTTTTGGTTCTAATACCCATGTCATTCTCAGATGTAGAGAGGAGGAACAGAACGTTCCTGAGTGTGTGGTTCCCACTGTGAAGCATGGAGGAGGAGGTGTGATGATGTGGACATGCCATCCCTTATGCTTTGCACTTAGTGGGACCATCATATATTTTCCAACAGGACAGTGATCCCAGACACACCTCTAGGTTATGTAAGAGTCTTTGTCCAAGAAGGAAAGTGATGGAGTGCTGCAACAGATGACCTGGCCTTCACAATCACCCAAGCTAAATTCAGTTGAGTGAAGGAAATGCTGCCAATCAGTACTCAACACCTTTGGGAATCCTTCAAGATTGTTGGAAAAGCGTTCCAGGTGACTAACTCATGAGGCTGAATGCCAAGTGTGGGCAAAGCTGTCATCAAAGCAAAAGGTGTCTACTTTCAATTAAAAAATATATAAAACACATTCTGGGTTATTTAACAATTTTTTTGTGGTAAATAAATAATTTATTATTTGTTGTAATAATTTCAATGTATTACAATGTTGAAAACAATAAAAAAAAAATAAAGAAATGCCATTAAACAAGAAGGTGTGTCCAAACTCTTGACTGGTTCTATATAAACACACACACAGGAACTTAATCAACTTTCACCTAAATATCCTTTTACACTCCATTGGCTTAGGAAACTCTATTCATTATTCAATCATAAACAGGATTTCAATGTATTCTAAGAGTATTTATTTAGCATTACTAGCATGGCTAGTAATGTATAGATGCTAGCAGGCATTGTTTATGTTAGCATGTTCCAAAGAAAAGCATTCCTAACAATCATTATTAACTTTTTAAAAATTTTTTTAGTGTGAATCATTTTGTTTCGAGTCTGGGATGTTTAGCAACGAGTCATATTTTTGCATGTTTCAGTTTTTGCCTGTTTCTTTAAAACTTACAGTTATTATTAGCAATGCTTGCAAAGAAACTTGCCTCACAATCTCTCAACATTCATGATGAAAATTAAGCTAACTGAGGTAAACTAACTTATAATTAACAGTCATTTGTATTCCTTAATCAGTAAGTGCTAAATCTAGCAGGTGTAAATCTATCTAGCAAGCTAACGCAGCAGGACCAGGCAGGCTGCTTATCTGACTTGCTAGCTAGCATTAGCATGAGCTGTATCAATTTCATTTACAGTAGGTGAACAGATTTGTCAGCTTGCTCTTTAATAGAAAAACATAGAAATCATGAGGCATATTAATGAGATTTTACTGTATTGCTTACTGTGATTTAAAAGGTTTATCATCATGTAAATCATCAAAAGCTATCCATCATCATGAGAATCTGACACTGATGATTAAACAAGGACGAAATACATCTATTCTCAACCTTCATGCAAAATACATACTTTTTCTGTCTGAGAAATTCTATAGAAATAAGATGAAACTCAAGTACAACAAGAAGAAGGAAACAAAGACAGAGGAAGGAAGAAATTGCTATTCTGTCCCACTCATCCCTCTTATACACGTCTCTTTTCTCTATTAGTACTCTGGGCGAGGACTCAGCACTCAAGGTTACCCTCACTTTAAACTGCCGAAGATAAAAAGCGCCATCCTCATTAGCATCTATAGGTAAAACCTGGCTAATCTTATTCACACTTATCCTTCTCGCTGTGACATCTTGGCCCCGTTCTTCTATTCGTTCTTCGGCTAAAGATTATGACCTCATTTCCTGAGCATTTTCTTCCTTAAATCTGCTTACCAATCATAAAATAAGGGACATTTCAAAATGTCTCCTAGGTCCATCTTTTTTTCTCTCCGAGGTAATTGAACACAATAATAGAGTCCAAAGAGATGCATGAATCTCCATAGTAATAGTGGCTCCTTAGAAGACTTCTTTCCATTTTTAAAACTGTTTTGTTTTTCCATATAGCTATGACATCTGTTTAAAGGATCAGGCTGAAAGGAAGCCGCGGTTTTTGATAAAGGATGTTATATTTAGCTGCTAAACAGGGCTGTTATATTTCCTTTTTTAAGCCGAGGCAGGATAAAATGGGGATGATACAAAATTCTTTTGGCCCTTATTTAGCCATGAGTCAGGGGTTAACGGCAGGGTATCTTATGGGATCTTAATAAAAAAGGGAACAATAATAATAATAAGGAATTCAGGAATGTATTCGGGACTATTTAAACATTGAGTATTTTGAGAAATAACGGTTGAAGCACCACTGACTGATTTAGTTTGATCAGATTTAGTTTATGCTCAAAAATAACACTTGCGGAATGTTTACACATATAAAAATGAAATTTGTGGATATGTCTGGAAAAGTTCTGGGAGACTCACCCATGCCTGAGTTGACGTCTCCGTTCTCATGGTCTGCGCCGTGGTTGTTAGCAGCGTGGTAACTGTTCAAAACCTCCAACTTAATCTTCTTCTTCATGGCCTCAGCTAAAGTAGCAGCTGTCAGACCTGTAACACACAACGAAAAAGAATGACAGAGAGAAAGAGAGAGAGAGAGAGAGAGAAAAGATGAAAGAGAAAGTACATTTTACTATTTCTCATATGTTGCTGTTCAAGTTCAAATCTTCGTTCTTTGTAGTTTTCATCACGTCACATCTCATCTATAACATGAAAATGTCACGTCCATTACATTATCCGAAATCATTTATTCTTAATGAGAAATTTTTACAATTTTACACTTTTTGTGTTTATTTAATAATTCCTGGTACAAGTGTAATGCTTTCTGAAGCTATCTTTACAATTCACATAGTTTGTAAAAAATCTCTACTCTGTCATAAAGGTCACATCCATTCAAAACTGAAAGAAAAAAAAGGTTTCTGATGTAATACAAATCTGTTGCGATATTAACTAATTAACTTGTGTAAACACTGCTTTAGATTCTTAAAATGTGTTTTTGTTGATTAACCTTATCACAAGATTTCCCTTCATTCTCTATTTTAAAACTTTTGTTTTCCAACACGGTGGTGTAGTGGTTAGCACTGTCGCCTTGGACCTCCAGGGTCCGGGTTCAATTCCCGTCTCTGTGTGCATGGAGTTTGCATATTCTCCCCGTGCTTGGTGGGTTTCCTCCCAAGATATGCAGGTTAGGCTTATTGGCGTTCCCAAATTACCTGTAGTGTATGTGTGTGTGCCCTGCGATGGATTGGTACCCTGTCCAGGGTGTACCCTGCCTTGTCCCCTAAGCCTCTTGGGATAGGCTCCAGGTCCCAGTGACCCTGAATACAGGATGAAGTGGTATACATAGCAGATGAGTGAGTGAGCTCAATCATCCACTTTATGTCAAAAAGAAATGTGTTTTTTTATATACTGTCAGTGGTTGACATAATGAGGAGAAAGACACTTCCACTGAGCTGAGTGACAGGAGAAGTGGACAATGTCAAATTAAAATGCCAAAGTGACTAGTCTATTAATATCTACTTGCGCTGTCAAATGACTGGCCCTCCAAGAATTCACAGTCTGCTCTGAGAACAGATATTATGCCAGTGACGTTAAGAATGATTGGGTGTGTAAGGATAATCAGTTATATGATATATTGCAATATTCAGGTTCCGTGTGAGCAGAACCAGAGCAGCATGCCCCATATCGCACACTCTTAATTACCGTGCACAGTATTAGAGTATTAGGCATCTGTCTCTGTTGAACCGCTCTGACTGTGTGAATGTGTGTGCGTTTATGTGAGTTGTCAGTCTTCTGCCATAATTCAATTAGGCCCAGATTAGTATCATGTCAGTGCCTTGTTCTAGTCTCATTCCAACACCAAATCTATGAAACAAACATGACAAAACCAAGCTGCCTAGAGTTTCTACCCTGTCTGAGAGAACCACTGCCATACTGTACAGTATGTATGCTAAATACTGTATGTATACCGCGGACAAGAAAATATACTTATATGTTCATTATTTTCTTGTATCTAGACACTTCTCCAATTAATCCTTCTCAAAAACAGAATTCTAGCAATGACCATAATAAATAGCTTAAGCTAGACCTGAGTTTATGTTTTGCATTTATAGTTTATGGTTACATTTACGGTCAAGTCTGCTCACAAAATTAGAAAACTGATTACTCACATTTACATTAAAGCACTCATTTAATACGGCTATTTGAGAGATTCTCTTTAATTGCTAACGTTAGACTCTACTGTTTCGCTAAACCTCAAACGTTTCATATTTGTTTGGAAATGTTTGAAGTTTAATAGTACTGTATGTCTCAATAATTCAAATAAATCCATTAAACTGAATAAAAAATTCATGACTATCCTACATTATACATTATGAAAATGTATAAACGGGGGAAATTAAGTGTAGCTTTTATATGACTTTGCTTAAAATTTAGCTGGAGATCAGTGTGGTAGTTTGGCTACACCATCATGCAAAACATAGTGGCTCAATCGGTTAAGGCTGCGGGTTACTGATTGAAAGGTTGAAGGTTCCAACCTCAAGTTGTTACTGTTGATACTTTTGACTTTTGTAACGACCATTAACATTATCTGCTTCAGGGGCGCTCGTATCCTGGCTGACCCTGTGCTCTCACCCCAGTTTCCTACCCAGCTACTGGGATATGTGCAAATTCCCTTCACTGTGCTGTAAGGTACATGTACTGTAACAACGGGGCAGGAGTAGATCAGTGCTTAAGGCATTGGACTACGGTTCGGAAGATCCCAGGTTCAAACCCCACAACCACCAAGTTGCCACTGTTGGGCCCTTGAGCAAGGCCCTTAACCCTCAACTGCTCAGATGTATAATGAGATAAAAATGTAAGTCGCTCTGGATAAGAGCGTCTGCCAAATGCCTAAATGTAACAAGTAATTAACTCACCATCACATGTTTTTGTTTTTGCATTTACTTGTATTGTGCTTAACCATAAACACTAACAGACTATATGTGCTATAAGGACTAAAAAAAATAAAATAATAAGTTTGCATGAAATTTTTTAAAAAGTCTGCGGAGTGGAGTTTAACTAAATGTACATGGTTTGCATGTAATGTAATTGCTGAAGTAGCAGACCTACTGTGCATTAAATGAAGGCGTGACACTGATTGACATTTACAGAAATCTTGTAGCACAAGCACAGTATGGTGATGAGTCTCTATGCCGCAGTAGAGTGTTTGAATGGTGCATTGTACGTTTCTGCTTATTGCTTCGCTAGACTTGAACAAAGTTTTAAAGAAGGCCGTACATCTGTGACGATCCCGGCTGAAGTGGCTCGGAGCCCACTGAAGTCGTTCCTGTGTACATCCGTCGAGTGGATAACTTGTCGCCAACTTGTGGGAGAAGCGCATCTGTCCAATTGAAGTGTACACAGAATCATTCACCAACACCACTTGCAGATTACAGGAACTCGGCTGGGAGTTATTGCCACATCCCCCATACAGTCCTCCAGGCAGACTGACCATGTCTCTTGAGTACTGAGAAAACTTTCTACTTTAATGGGAAGCACTAGTGAAACACTGTGATAAGTGTATTAGTGTAGCAGGGGATTATATAGAGAAATAAAGGTAAGTTTCTAAGACTCGAACTCCGCTCATATAAACAGCACTAGCAGAGGACAAATATAATCTCGAAAATATGATCCTGTCAGATAAAATTATATTTGGCGAAAACTTTCCCAAACACTCCAGAGAAATGCATTTCACACACTCAGACCAGCCTAAACTGAGTCCTGCTACTTTTAGCTACCTGGCATTTAGACAAACTGAAACTGTCTACAATTTATGTGGAAGTTAAAAGGAGACACCGTTTGTGTGTATGTGTACGTATATGTGTGTGTGTGTGTGTGTGTTTTTCTCAGTCGCTCTCCAAATGCTTTCACAAAATGTCAAGATCAGAGCATGAAAGCCAAAGCCCCCATTCAGCCAGTAGAGAGAACGATATCAAAGCGTTCTTCTTTCTCCCTCTTTTGAGCCTCTCAAAAGAAAAAAAAACTGTCCTCTTTCCATCTTCCTCTCTCTCTCTTTTTTCCCTCCCTCCGTCCCCCCAGAGGCTTTTGAGTTCCCATCTCCATAGTTGACATTGATAGTGTGACCTCTGTTGAAGATAAAAGAAAACTTGAGGCTGCCTACATTAGAGATCCCACCCCCTCAACACACCTTTCTTTCGCTCTTTCTCTCCCTCTCTTTCTCTCTCTCTCTCTCTCTCGCTCTCACACCCGCTATCTCTCACCTGCTCTTTCTGAACGAGTACAAACGTATGGGCCTCTCTTTCTAGGGCTCTCTTTGAGGAGTGGCGGGAAAAGAGCATATTCACACACACACACACACACACACACTCACTCACTCACTCACTCACACACAAAGGCAAGAGCAGCTCAGATGTCGCAGCAGATGAGTGTTTAGCTTCACAGATCCGCCGGGAGGGAAAGGTAGCGGTTTACACACTGTACATTTCTGCTCATTATTTCGCTAGACTTGAACTAGTTCAAAAACAAAGTATGCATAATGAAAAGTGTCTTATTCAAAAATAATTTCTTTACTCTTAAAATAAAAAAACCCGAGGACCCCCTTAAGATTCATGGGATAGAGCACTTAGTGTGCAGTTTAATGTTTTCTGTACTAAAACACCTCATTTAACTCAACGACTTAATTATCAAAGCGTAGGTGATTTTTAATCAAGGCATGCTAGTAGTATGAGATCAGAAAGTGTAACATCTTGGTCCTCGAGGACTGCCTTTGGGAAACGCAGGGAAAAGGGAAATGAAGGAAGGTCTTAATTGGACTCCATCTTGGTTTTCTTCACCGAGAGCGTTCATTAGTTGTGTGCTGATATTACATTTTTATACTATAATAATTGCCTAGCTGTCAAGTCTGACCTGATTATGTTCCTGATCACTTGCCATACGACTTTAACTGTACTGTATGTCATGGTTTATAGTCAAGTTTATTGCACCTGTTTCTTAGTTTAGATTTAAACAGATTGTCTGTGTAGATAAAATTATACATTTGTGTGTATAAACCGCATTAATGAACCGAGTTTCCGAGTTATGCTTCCGTCCTGGTTGTTTATGCTTGTGTGGAATTTCAGGTTTCTTCTGAAAAAAAAAAAATTGCCCTGAGATGTGAATAATTTTGTAAATGCATGTGGCGTCCATTCAGGGTGTATTTCCGGCGCATACCCACTGGCATTCCTGCTCAAACACCCACAACGTTTTTACGAAAGGGCTTTTAGGATCTTTCAGAACATCACAAACAAATGACTAGGTTTATCATTAGTAGCTGCACCTGAGGCACCAGGTCTTTCTGGTAGGCCTGTGCCAATAATCACCTTTTAAGATATCTTGCAGGAGTATAGCATTTTTGGGCAGCATTATTGTCCCATTTGTTAAAATGTTTCCTAAAGTCCTCTAAGGTACTTTATTGGGTTCATCATCCCACAATTTTCTTGACTGGAGTTCCATTAAAGCAGAATGATGGACAAAACTGGCTGTAAGCTTTTAACATTGCGATGGAATCCCCTTATGAAATCATAGTATAATGTAGTTGTGGTTATATTGTAAATCAATATTTACAGTAAAACACACTTTTTTATTTATATTTTCAAGAATTTCTCAACAGATGACTAGAATTCAGCACTGAATTTCCTTTGCTCATATGAATACTGCCTTCAAATTCGTTCAAAGTCAGAAGACCTTTCAAGTGTGACTCTGGAAGTGCAAATGTTGCCCAGAACCTCTGCTTGTCTCGGCATCCTCGTCCTGACTGGAATGCAGCGGTCGTAACAATGTGTCATTGAATATTAGGATATATCACGTTACCAATTGTGGGCACAAGTCTTTTGTTAACATGTCAGATTTGGTGTTACCTGTGTGAGACATGATTCCTGAGGACATGAGTCCAGAGACAGAATGGGGCAGGATGTGTGGACTCTCCGGGGACGTCACACTCTGGGTCCTTTTCGGAGGTCGGCCAGGTCTGGAGCTGAAAAGCGAAGAACACAGAGCTAGTTCAAATTCAATTGCCTACGCTGAATACGAGTGCGATCTGAAACTATTGTGCTGCAGGGACAAAAGAGATCAGGTGTATCAAAGGGCAGAACACGTTAATACCGTCCCTCACACACACATTTTCACACACACACACACAGGCTGGGTCTTTTATTTGGATCAGGATAAAGTGTCCTGATCTAAATGTTCATAACAAAGTCTCAGGAATAAATAGAAGACCAGGCATTTATTTTATATGTAAATGACTTGACGTGTAAATATACATTTATACATCGAGAGAGAGAGAGAGAGACTTGGACAGATTCACAATGCAGAGTAAGCGTCAGTAAATGCTCTCAAGGACATTCACCGTTCTGCCGTCTCTCTCTTTTTCCAGTAATTAGATCACACAGTAGACTCATCTGCCTTTTCCACAATCAGCCATTTTTCCCTCATGAATTATTGATACCGTGCGCCTCGTTACCTGCTCCTCGGCATTCACGCACTTCATCTGAATTCGAGTTTACACATGGCAAGATCAGCTCTCTGCTTAACGCACTGACCTGGATTTCTTCTCACATTACTCACACTCACCTCATTTATCGCTCGCCTGTTGGATATGAGATAAAAAGTGACATCTGGGTTAGCTGGCTAGCTAACAGTTTCTCGCAAGACGACGCTTGACTCAGATGTCAAAGGACTGACGCTGCCGTTTTCTCTAAAATAGTCTTAGCATGTTTTCTGTGGTAAAAAAAAAAAAAAAAAAAGTATAGCTAATAACCTCCCTCCATCCATCTAGGAACCTTTTGTAGTCCAACTAGGGATCGTGGAGGCCAATGGCGACCATTGTATTTATTCCTCCAGTCAACATTCACCCATGCATTCATGCACTATGAGCAATTTGGGAACGCCAATTAGCCTAATCTGCATATTGGCAGGACTGTGGGAGGAAACCGGAGTACCCAGAGGAAACCAAGCATCTAGAGAACAAGTAAACCCAATGCACACAGACCCAGAGACGGGAATTGAACCCAGACACTGAAGTGGCAAGGCGACAGTGATTACCACTAAGCCACTGTCCCGCCAATAATCTGAATAGATAGCAAACATAAGGTACAAGATACTCAAAACACAATTTCTCACTTACGCCAAATGTCGTCCATCCAGACATTTAGACAGTTAAGTTTTGTACCACAGCTATAAAGCTAATGTAGCTCATCTGCTAATGTACTGTAGCTCAGTCTAAAAGTCATCACTGTCTTGAGTCATTCAGTATGCTTTTTTAATTTATGCTTATAAACTATGCTAAATTACTGTAGCTTGTGTCATTCCTGACTTATCTTTAACAAACTAACGGATGTCACGTAGCTTAAAAATACAATAGCAATAGGAGAGTTTTAGAAAACCTTGTTTTTTTTTCCTTAGCAAAGTTTGTTTTTATGCTAGCCTCAGGTTTACAGTAGATAGGAGGAAGCTCACGTACTGTACATGTGGCAAGAGATGATAATATAGTAACAATTTAATCTCACATATTAAACAGTTTAATGTACAAATACAAAAAAAACACGTTTGTAAGGACTCTGACAGGAGTTTTTTTTTACTTCGTTAGCTAAATTAGCCAAAGAATCTTTACTGAAAGTCTGTGAATGTTTATTTTTTTCTGCCCAAACTGTTTCTTTAAATTGAACATTCACTTACTGTTCATCTGTGCTGTAGCTTATATGCCACCTGACACAGACGCGTGCGCGCACCGTGAGCGCCAATCATCCCTCATAAAATATTAAGCTCTCCACCATTTGCCCTTTCAAAATCTCCCTCTCGCCGCTCCCTAATTGTTCCGTTTCTTTATCTGTCTGCCGCAGAGAGTAAATAAATGAACAAAATGGCTTTTTCTTAATGGCAGCGAGTGACCTTTTAAACTGTAAGGAAGGATTATGACAGGTTTAGCTCCTTCACCTCATCTCATCCACAACTCATGTCGCCAAAGAGCAGTGTGTTGTACAGTATCGCGATAAATATATTCATTTTTGAGCACAGGCTACCTTAGCAAAGAGCTAAGAAAAATGCGCAAACATTTCCACACACACAGCGTATGTAACAGGTCGAGAAGTTAGGTCATCTTTTGTTCGGGACGTGTGTGTGCCTTTCTCATATAACAGATCAGATTATCAAATACAGCCCTGTTTCTCTCCGAGCCCTTTTCTTTGTAGCATTAAGCTTTAAATATGAGAGATCATATTATCTTCAGGTGTTTTTTTATTTTTATTTTTTAATTTATATTATTCCAGTATGACTATGAAATGAAATACTTAAAAAATTCCTCCGGAAATGCATGTATCACTAAAGAAATGAATTGTTATAGAGTGGGAATCTATCCAGTCATTAATATTCATGGGCAGATCATTGGCGCTGATTATTATTCATTTGCTGACTTGCAAAATTTCATCTGTGAGTCTGAGATTAATGTAGCATATGATGAAGAAGAAGAAGAAGAAGACGAACTAAATATTTAAGACGTTCCAACAGTAGCAACTTGGCTGTAGAAATCAGCGAGGTACTGTTTGCTTAGGCCAGTAAATAAGCTAGCTAATACTGTAGCACACCCAAGGTAAGAAAACCAATTTCATGCTATAAATATTTCATGTATTTCATGCTATAAATGAAACACATTTCATGTATTTTGCACCAAGGAGGGCAAATGTTTTGTTGCTTTTTCAAAATAATTCAACATTACGTTGGATGCAATTTTTAGCCAATGTTCTTGGATATTGATCTTAAAGGAGCCAGTTCTAGTAGAAGGTCCAAGGGTTGTCTGAGGAAGAAAAAGCTTTGACCTTTAGGGTTCCAGTTTGAACAGTATCTTGAATCACAATACTTCAACCACATCTGTGTTGTATACGCATCAATAAGGGGTCCTTTGTCGAGATGCTCCAATTGATTTCAGATCATTTCAGGTTAATTGGCCATGACTGCTGATTGGCCGATCAGACGTGGATATGACACATTCTGTAACGATTTTGGGCACGAGCCCGAATGCGCCTCTAGTTGCCTCTATTTGTGTATGTCTGAGCTTTATTCTCGCCACGTGTACAGTGGTTGAAGAAGCACATGTCTTGAAGAAAGCATGTGATAGCCTTCATCCTCCCAGGTAACTTGAAAAGAAAATTGCGAGAAAATTGTAACCGAGGCATAACTCATCATCTTTGGTTCGTAAGCGGTTCTAGCGTTCTCTCTGGAAAAATTTCTCATACTGACGAGCTCCGGTAGACGTTTTCCCAACAATTAAACCAAAGACGGTTTACTATTTAATGAACCTTTTTCCTGTGCATCAGTCAGTCAACCACATTAGAGTATTTGAATAATATGCAAATCAGTTTTCTTTGTGACATTTTAAGCCTCTTGAGTGGCGAGTAAAAAATAGAGAGGATTGTTTTCAGAGAAAACCACCCTCCAGTAAGTTATTATAGACTAAGCACTGCCAAAACTCAGAAATATTTCACAAGACGACCCTTTTAGCACATCCACACTTTCACAAACACACACCACACTCACCGATTTTAGCAGCACAAACATATCGGCTGCATCAATTCAGACGCAGAACTTGACGTGGGTTGACTTTCTGTTAGTGCTGTAATCATGAGGAGTTATTACTGTATCAGTGCTAATAAAAGAAACGCAGGGCCTACACAGTACGTGTACACACACACACACACACACTTCTTTCTAGTCTCTCCAGAAGCGAGTTGGACACCTAATGGCATTTTTAATCATTCCTAATGGGCAGCGTTTTAATTAAACCCATACTGACGGCACCAGATTAAATGCAGCTTTAATCCGAGCCACGCAAATGACTAGCTCCAGGAAGCGCAAAGCCTGATCGGCAGGGATGATATAATTCGCGGCGTAATAAAAGCAAATATAAAGTATTAATTGTGCCTCCTTTGGCTAACAAAATGGACACGATCTTTATCGGTGCTACCGCAGTAGAAAGTTCATCTCATTGATGCGTGGATGAGAAAACGCAATAAACAGAGGATTTCAGCAGAAAGAAAGCGAGAGAGAGAGAGAGAGAGAGAGAGAGAGAGAACAAAAATGTAACTTAGCACTCAGGGTGCCTTTGAGGACATTTAATTAAAATCTAATCCCACATTCATTAAGGCTCCCATAAATTAAGCTGTCATTCATAAGATTTATGGATTCTCATTTGCATACCGCACAATTCATCAATTACAAAGGTATGAAAGGGGCACAACACCCTGTGGGCTGCCCACTGCCTGGCAAACAACGGAGAGAGAGAGAGAAAGAGAGAGAGAGAGAGACGGAACAGCAGGCTGTCAAGTTCCTTCCTAATCTAATTGTGTTGGAAACCCCTGGCAAATACTGTCTGCCGTCGCCCATATGCACCTTTCAATTCTGCATCGCTCACACTTCAAACGCGCTCTCCTCGTACGGTCACAGTGCCAAGACAGATGGCACAGATCTTAAAGAACCCCTGAACGCGTCATTTTAAACATTTTAAATAATTTATGTAAAATAATAAACTGTTTAATACGTTTTAATGCTCGGGACGCTCCTTTAAAAAAAACGGCCTATGCCTTTCCCCGCATTAAATATTCAAGCGGCGATGAATATGCATGGGTATGCTAATTGGATCCGCCCACACCCCCTCCTGCGATGCCAAATAGCTAGATGACTAGATAAGCGCTCGTAAACTAGCTCACATTTGTCAACGTTAGACACGAGAGCTTGATTTCTCGTTATAATCTTCAGCGCTCGATCCTCATTGGTCAGAAAGTGTCGATTTGTTTTTTTATAACTTTGACGGGAAACCTGGCTTTCAAGGTTTATAATTATGCATTAATTCCTCACAGGCTTGTCATTCTAAATGCTGATATGAATGCTATCCGAAAGAACAGAAAGATTTATCTCGGCGTACATTCAAGCGTTCTCGCTGTACGAGTCAAAGTTGCGCATCATTTTGACATAGCACCATGGGACCCGAGAATGTTAACAAAGACGGTAGGAAGAATAAAAGGGATCCACTTTCCGTTTCATTTTTAAGTGTCAAGAGGAATCATAAATTAAAGTTAAGTGAGGTTTAATTCTATCAATTCTATTTGTTTCATATTTCACTTCGTTTACTGTACATGTCTCTTCTAATGGTGGATTGTTTTTGTATGCAAAAATATAATTATAATGTTGGAAATTGGTAACATCCATAATATTTTTGGGTGGCTGGAACGGATCAACTGCATTTACAAATGTTTACTATAGGAAATGCGTTTCACAATACAATAAAAATTTCACTCTTGAAACGGATTAATCGTATGCCAAGGTACCACTATATGATGTTTTCTGTAGGAAGATGTTTAGTTTTGGAAAGATTATCACATGGAAGTGTTTTAGAACAATCCAAGCCGCTGATTTATGAATTTTTTTACATGATGAACTGATTATTGTTCTCTATAAGCATGTCCAGTCATGGGAAACTTATTATAATTTTTAAATAGAAATGTAGTATAGTCGGCGCGGTGGTGTAGTGGTTAGCACTGTTGCCTTGCACCTTCAGGATCCGGGTTCCATTCCCAGTCAGGTTCGATTCCCGTCTCTGTGTGCATGGAGTTTGCATGTTCTCCCCGTGCTTGGTGGGTTTCCTCTGGATACTCGTGTTTCCTTTCACAGTCCAAAGACATGCAAGTTAGGCTAACTGGTGTTCCTGAATTGCCCGCTGTGTGCGAGTGTGTGCCCTGCAATGGATTGGCACCCTGTCCAGGGTGTACCCTGCCTCGTGCGCCAAGTCTCCTAGGATAGGATCCAGGCCCTGAATACAGGATGGAGTGGTATAGATGATGAGTGAGTGAGTAGAATTAAAGTAAGGTTTCTGTTTAGACGACAGTGAAATGCTCTATTCATGTGACCTGCATCTGATCTGATCTCCACATGTTCAGCAAAAACACCACAACCCATCTGGTTCACTACATTACAAAAAGGAATCTTCCTGTTTTTTTTTTCCAGCCAAACAGGAAGTGACCCAAATGAGTATAGAAAGTGTCATGATACAATACGTGTGACACATAGTTACAGCGTTTAACCTGACTGGATAGTATTTGTTGTTTCTGAGTGTGAATGGAAGAGACGTGTCCTAGTTGAGTGTTTGCTGCTGGTGTGCGAACACACGTCCTCCCACCTACATTGCACACACACACACACACACACACATACACACCTGTCTCCAATTCACTGCTTCATTAACTCTGCATATTAATCAGCTCTCTTTCCTTGCGCTCTCTTCGGTCTCCTATTCCACTAATCCTCCGAATACCTAGACAACCATTCCTACATAAAGCGCAACTTTTCCCTCAACACAGTGTGTCTTTACTCTTATTAATGAGGGTAGTGTTCGCTCAGACACACCAAGGTTACATTGTGATGACCGGCAGGTCATGGAATTAAATCTGGAGAATGACAGAGAGGACAGGACCTTCCACCCTTCCAGCCTCTCATCGCTTTGCCTGCGTTGTATTCTGCTTGCCTCACATAAATGCAAATCAATAAATGTAAAACTCCATGGGCGAGCAATGAAATTTACACAAATTTCCATAACCCAACCTAGAACCCTAGAAATTTGGTGTCTGTTCTGCATTTTCTCTAATGAGCGACCGAGGTCATTCTCTATGTACCTGAACAATCATGCAGAATGCCTGCCAATAATACAAACAAATTTCTCCATTGACCTTCTTTGTAGCATTTTAGTCTGTGTGTCTGAAGTTACACAGATAAAGGTTGTTCTGGTTTTAACGCCCTGGCAAACCAAAGCCAGGGCACGGAGAAGGGGTGCGTAGGGTTTGGTGCATTGCCAGTTTTCTTAGATTTCATGACAAAGCTTCTGCGCGTTTTTTTCCTGCCTGGACGCCACATCAACCTGTTTAACATATACGTTAATGGAAATGCTCTTTGAAAACCTATGTTGGACAGTTGAGCATTTTATTCATTTGCTTTTTGTCTGCTTTAGCGAGATTATACAGTATAAAAGTCATTATGCAAAAGTCTTGAGACACCCCCTCATTTCTTTACATTTTACTTCCAAAAGACTTTCTTGTATTCTTTTAATATAGTCTTCCAAACACGCTGCCAGTGCAGTAAAAGCATGCCTCAACAGAAAGAGGAAAAAAATAAAGACTTATGGAACCGTTCAGGTGATTGGCCTTCCCTAAGCATGGATATCAACATTATTGCAGCAGTGTGGGATTGTCCAAAGAACAGCTTCGGAAAGTTCAAGAATCCTGCAGAAGTATTCCTGAAGAAAGCCTGGCTAAGAGAGTTCATTATGTGTTGAACAGTTGTCGTACTAAATATTATTTACCTCACATTTCTTCATGATCTGCTTCTGAAGAGACGGACGTTCTTGTATGTTTTAATGTAGTCTCTCCAGGCTTCCTGAAGAATCGTAATTTTTGTCTCTCATTTGTACTGCAGTCCCTGTACCTGAGGAGCTTCAGAGGAATGTTTTTTGTTTTTTAAGCCACGCAGTGACCTATGAATCATTCAAGCATGAAGAAATTAACCCACGAGTCAGTGTGAAACAGGTGCACAGATGATCAGGTTGGTGTTTAGTATACTGCTGATGCTGCGGTGGTTGGAACAGATGAGAGGGAAAATGAGGTTGCTGCTGAAGTTCGTACATTAAAAAAAAAACATTTACATCCCAAACTTCACCATCATAAACTGTTCCATAATAAGAAGTAGGCCAAAATACAGTAGTATGCCACTATTCTGTATATAATGGTAGCCAGCGGGCCATCATCAGGAAACGGCGAGTTTGAATCCGGGTATCTGTCAGCTAATGTATGCAGAAAATGGCAGATAGCACTTGTAGCTCCCTAGAGACATATCATTCAAAAAGACATGATGGGTTTATTTGTCTCATATCAAATCATACAGTATGCTAGCCTTGGGCTCCCTGGTTGTCCAGTGATGTACTTGGAAAGTATCCACAATGGGAAGGTCAAGTAAATAAAGTATGGCTCAAATAATGTACTAAATGCATTAATACTGTAAGTAAAGAGTAGGCTGTTCAGCTCTTTAAAGCACATTTTACCCTGAGAATCATTTGGGTCCATAAGAGGGCGCTGTGGTTTAAACGTTAAAATTAGTGATTGCGTGAATCAAACGACGTACTCAAGAACTTGCCTAGTCTGATATGCCATGTGAGATGCAGAACCTGTTGCCACAATGCTAGGTTATTTCTATCTTTTTTTTTTTTACCTGCTACCTAAAGAACACTGCCCCCTGGTGATATGGAGTGATATTTCTTTTCACTTATAATGAACAGCCAGACTTTTTTTTTTTTTTTCACATCAAGTCTTCATGAATAACTTGAGTGAAATTCTTCGATTCTGTATCTTGAGTCTGTACATTTCCTTTTAAAACAGGAAGTCATATTTTTTCCTCAACCGAGGGATGTTTGGAGAAGACGCACAGCCAAAAATACACTAAGGAACTGGGTTCGCTGCTAACAATCTGCTACTGTTGAGCAAAACCCACCTATAGAAGCGGGACAGAAGTTTTTTAGAAAGCGTCTAAGTGAATCAACATAAATATCAATAATAATAATAATAATGTTCCTAAATTGCCCGTAGTGTGTGATTGGGTGTGTGAGTGTGTGTATGTGTGTGTGCCCTGCGATGGATTGGCACCCTGTCCAGGGTGTACCCCGCCTAGTGCCCGAAGTCTCCTGGGATAGGCTCCAGGTCCCCCGCGACCCTGAACACAGGATTAAGCGGTATAGAAGATGAATGAATGAATGAATGAATAATAATAATAATAAAATGAAAAAAAAAAAACGAATGGTTACATTCTCCCAAAAGTTAGTTTTACAAAGTAGTTTTATTTCAATTGTTTTTCAGTTCTCTTCATAAGACTGGACATCTGGTCGGGTCATAGACCCCCTCCTCTTTATTTTTAAAAGTCGCTTTGGATAAAAGCTTCAGCCAAATGAATAATGTAAGTGTCTAAGCACAACATTTTTCTTTAAGGAAGCTCCAAACAAAAGACATTGAAACCTCTCAATGTCCTTTCCTGAAGTGTATTATTTAAATTTTCATATCCATACTACACACGCTCACAAACACACATGCACAGATTGGAGTGGAATGACCCTTTGAGGAAACAGAGGGGGTTTACGCCAGGGTCAAAGCGGGAAAGGCGAGAAACAAACATCCCTTATTCAGACCTCAAACAGGAAGTTGCCTCACGATGGGCCGTAATTGGAGCCCTTATCGGGGCTGTGTGTGAAAGCCGCTGCCCAAATAAGCCACTATTTATGCTGCAGTCTGTGCTGCAGTGTGTAACGAAAGCTATGTAAATAGTGCTGTGAACTTCAGAGAGAGAGAGAGAGAGAGAGAGAGAGAGAGAGAGAGAGAGGGGGTTAAACATCTGTGTCTTACATACAAACATTACTTGTACATTCCCATTCTCATCACACACACACACACACACACACACACACACACACACACAAAACAGGAAATATCAGCAACGGAAATAATAGTACAGCAAACATCTTACAAGCAGAGCTTTTTTCCAAAACACACACACACACACACTATTTCAGGACAAACATAAACTATCCGAAAGCTCCTCCGGGTGCTGTGAGTCTACAGAGATTTCAGTAATTCCCACAATTCCATCTGACCTTCTCCAGAATAACAGCTGCTCCTGGAACAACCTGATTATTAACGTACAAATGTGAACATGCAGCCGCGTCATTTACAACATGATTACATTAAACGGAAAGCAAACACTCTGTATAAATCACCACATGGCTAGCTGTCCGAGCCGCTGCGTGATACGAGGTGTTTATTAGGATGAGGACGTGTCGCAGTGCCCCATACAACCTACTGTACGATCGCAGAGAGCTTGTATAGTCTGTGTGAGATCATTCTTTATGTGTTAGAGCTAACGCAGGGATGTCTCTTTTACTTCTGGATGATTAATGCAGGAACTAGGCTGAGCTTCCCCCAAAGCACTGCAGCACAAAGATCATTGTGAAAGGGGAGAGGAAACATCACGCTCTACCAGTTTAAAACGAACTTTATGATACTTTTGGGAAACTGGGCCATAAAGGATTAAGGTCACCCTGAACTTCATAAAAATGCGTTCTGTGTATTTGATTTTTATTTTTTATTATGGCGTATTCTCCCCCCCCCCCACGTATTATTATTATTATTATTATTATTATTATTATGATCACACACCCATCATCCAACTCTTCACTCGTATCCAACAGCTACCAGCGTGCTACAGTAACGATGAAGACTAGCATGTGTTTTCCCTGAGACACGTGAAGAGACTTAAGCTCGTTCGCTGCTCTTTATATTGTACTTCTGGCCAGTTTGACACACTTGGTGAACGATGAGGGCTGTCTGCCCTCTTCCACATACATGGATGTCCATGTCTCACTGTGATGCGACTCTCACCCCAAGGGGGGAACATTTTATTTCTGTCTTTCTGATTTTATTAGAAAGTTTTATTATTAGTGTTGAACATAGACAAGTGAGTGTTACAGTGTCATAAAAACTAACCTGGCTTTCCAAAAATTGTGGTCGTGCTAATTTGGTAGCATTATGACGTTGGGACAATGATAACTATAGGTTTTTTTTTTTTTTTGAAGGTACGAATTGGGATAACAACGTCTCTCACACACTGTTGCAAAAACGACATCAAACACCAGTGTACTGATAGAATCTTCCATGCTGTTGATGGAAGTAAATGCACAACAAAACATACTGGACAATAGCAATTTACCGAGATATTACATTGGAAAGCAGTCAAAGGGTAAATAAAAAAATAAATAAAAAAACTCTTAATGTCTGAGAATGTCTGTTCTACGAACCCTGACGTGATGCAGTTTGGATGCTGTGCAACCACATATTACAGTACAGGTAATATTTCTGAAAAAAAAAAAAAAAAAAAAGGGAACAGAGAGGGAATACTGCAACACTTAGAGGCGAGTGACATGAGGTTCACGAGTTGTGTGCAGATTTATCTGATTTATAAACCCTGTTGGAAACTCAAATAAGCATGGATTTGTCTTAATGTGTTAATCAGCAGAAATGTTCCAAATAATGGTTGTTTAGAGTTTAGGGATGTCAGCGAGACGTCTTTACAACTATATTACACTGGTCATGTAATGTTATGATTCCTGTAGGACTATCAGTTTTTTTTTTACTTTTGAATGTAAGTAAAATGACTTTTTCAACTGCTATATTAAGAAATATTATATACAGTATGTTTTTTTTTTTTATTGTCACAAAATAGGTCAGAACACCTTTTAGATTTCTATACCAAAAGTACCGTAGTTTGCTGTAACATTGTATACTGACTACAATACTTATAAAGAAAAGCAAATTCCAGTAACAGTGAAAGCAACCGTGCTTCCTGGAAAGCAATGCTGTTTTCAAAGTGAAGTGAAAAACATATACCATGTACAGTCTTTTTTTTTTTTTTTTCTTCTCGCCACCGCCTTGTCTTGTTTCTTTGCAGAAATGTATTTATTTAACATCACAACAGAGAAAGTCCGATTAGTTATAACTGACAAAAAGACGGAGAGGAAGAGCGAGATCAAGAGATTAACATAAACACATGAATCAGCGGGATCAAATAGTTCTTAAAGAGACTCTTAAAGACAACATGAACTACAGATAATCTAAACATAGGATAAGAAAAAGAGAAAGGAGAGTTCATTCAACATGGTGGGTTCAAACGGCGGTTATTATTACTCTTTTTTTTTTTTTAAGTAAAATTCACAGGTATATCTGACAGTTTAAACTACACAACATGCACCACACAACTGCAGTACTTGTTTCGGTGTATTATTATTATTATTATTATTATTATTATTATATTATTATATATGGATTAAATGTTTTTAATACTTTGCATGAATTTCTTATTAGTTTTAGATTCAAACTTGTCATTAATATAAATACAGTATAAAAACAGCAGCATTTTAATTAATTATTAGTGAATGTGTGTGTGAATTTTTGTAAATGTTTAAAAGTGTACCTGTGCGCTACTGCCTACTTTATCAGGACCTGCAAGAATGGTCTGTTTTTTAAAAACACTATAAAAAAAAGAAAATAACTAATAATAATAATAAAAAGAATAATAATGTGTCATTTCAAAATTTCAAAATTTCTTTATACAAGTATGTATACTTTAATAAAGTATGGTGTATATCAGGGTTTGACATTGGCACCCGCCCACCCGCCAAATGCGGGTAAAATTCGACTGTGGTGGGTAATAACTTTAGTCTCACTAGCCACTTTGGCGGGTATTTTATTCTTTGGTATGACAATATATTTTTGTTGTAGTTTTCTCTAAAGTCATCCGATATAATAAACGCATTGCAACGTAATATTACGCGCATAAAACGCGCATGAATGTATTGAGGACATTTAATACCTCTCTCTACACATGTTCACACATACATTGCGCGCACACACACACATACGCACACTAGTGATGCGCGGGTCAGGTATATTTCCAACTCCCGGGTCCCGCTTTTATGAAATTATTTGGCCTGCCCCAGCCCGCCCCGCACCACTGTATCTATTTTTACAACCCGCCCGCACCCGCGACTATTCAATTATGTGATGATGTAAATTCCCGACCTCAATTTCTCCTGCACCTCGTCTTCCATCTTCACTTTTATTTCTTTGTTTTTGTTTTGACTGGCGGCGGGAGCTGCTTGGCGCTTTCGTGACTTGTCACCTGACGTAACCTTATCAAAGAACTTAATAAAATATGAAAATAGATATTCCCAAATATTTAATATAGGCTATAGGGAATTGCACGCAACATACATGGATTTTTTATTTAATTTTGTTTTTAATGACCCGCCCCGCAGATAAAGTGACAATTTCTTTACCCGCCCCAACCCAACCCGCGGGTTACCAGACGACCCGCGCATCACTAACACACACACACTTTTACTTCCTGTTTGGTGTGTGTGTATCATTTCCTTAAAGGGCTATTGCTTCACAACAGGATGAGAATGTTCGCCCCTTTCGCAGGTTATTTACTGATTATATAAAAAAGTAATCTCTATTAAAATCTATTTAGATTTCATGTTAAATGATAGAAAATTCATCAATTGATTGAATTACCTCACACTATAAAGAGTCAACACTACAAGATAGACCAGAGTTCATTGTCCTAACTCAGAACTCTGATATAATAATAAATAATGAATAATAATACCTGATAATAGTACACAACACACTAAAATGATAAATGTTCTGAGTTGCTGTATTTTTAATATCAGAATGAGTTCAGTTGGACTGAATCTGTTATTTTTCATTGTCATGTGGTAAGAGGCTTGAATTTAAGTTCAGTAAGCAGAATATTCTGTTCATGTTTGCATGTTTTTATATTGGGATCTTAACAGTACTGAATACTTGACTACTACTATAGTGATACAGTGTATGCTGTCATTTATAAGTAAATCTAGATATAACAAACATTAACGTATCATGGTGACGAAAAAAACTGCGATTTTCTGGTAACAAAATTGTGGCTAGTAAAAAGGCTGAATGGCGAGTGACTCCGGAAATCCACTAGCCACATTGACCAGTGAGCAGAAAAGTTAAACCCAGGCATTTCATATTATTATAATAGGATTTACAGTAAACAACAGAACTTGTTTTGATGTAATAAGTAAAGTGCACTGTCCTGTTTTTATCTTCGCAAACATGAGTTTTAACTGTAATCCGGGACATGTCCGATTGCATTTGGTGTCTGGTTCCTGTCAAGGTTTCATCCTCATCTTTCATTACAGGGATTTTTTTCGTCGCCTCTGTTTTGCTCATTAAGGATCTAAATGTACATCCAGATCTCTGTGAAGCAGTGTTGTGACAATGTCTATTGTTGAAAGTGCTTTATAAATAAAATTGGATTGAATGAAGCATTATGGGAAATAGTAGCTCAGAGGTGAAACTGCTGGAAAAAAGGTTAGTGGAAATCCCAGCACTGCTCGAGAGCCACCTTTGAGGTAAACAGCTACCTCTCATTTCCTCAGATGTCAAACATGAATCACTTTACACTAGTCAGATTCTGTTGGTTTGGCATGAAGGCTTCCTAATAATCGCCCCTAACATAGGCTTGGAAACTCATACAAGAACAATGTATTGTTTGGAGTAGAATTTTTTTCTGCCGTAGGACCGAACCCTCCCTCTTCAGACTGAAATTAAAGAGTCCTGCTCTTTAATTAGATTCCAATCATCTCGTCGTTCTCAGGTCACGCTGATCGGCATCGCCGCTATAAATATGCCGTTAGGTTCAGCGTCGGGCGAACGTCAAAAGGTTAATTTAAAAAGCCGGTTTAAAGCTGTTATTATTGTCTCTCATTAGTGCTCTAACCGACAGGGAGCTGACAGCAGGGTCAAAGGTCAAACATGTGACTCTTCACTGTAACACACAGGTAGAGCTGACTGTTAATGGCTCTGTTATATTACTGGATTATGCATTATAACATATGGCAGGAAGAGAGAAGGAAGGAAGGAAGGAAGGAAGAAAGAAAGAAAGAAAGAAAGAAAGAAAGAAAGAAAGAAAGAAGTACATAAACTGTATAAAAATGACAAAGGTAAGGAGGGAGGGAAGGAAAGAAAAACAAACAAATCAAAAAGATAGATAGATAGATAGATAGATAGATAGATAGATAGATAGATAGATAGATAGATAGATAGATAGATGAAGTGAAAGAAAGACACTTGAACTGAGTAATGATGACATGAAAGAGAGAAATAATGAAAAAAGTGAAGTGGGAAAAAAAGAAAAGATTAGTAAGGATGACTTGAAAGAATGAAGCTGGAGGTAAACAAGGAGGACAAACACACGAAAGAAAAAGGAAAGAAAAAATGGAAGGAAGAAATTTAAATTGAATAATGATGACATGAAAGATCCAAAAAAAAAAGAAAGTAAAAAGAGAAATATTGTTGAAGTAGGTAACAACATAATGAAGGGATAAAGAAATAAATAAGAAAGAAAGAAAGAAAGGAAGGAAGGATGAAAGAAAGAAACTTAAGCTGAGTAAGTATGACATGAAAGAAAAAACAAAGAAAGAAAGAAAAAAAGAAAAAAGCACATAAACTGGATGAGGAGGACATAAAGGTAAGGAGGGAAGGAAGGAAGGAGAGAAACAAACAAACAAAACAGATAGATAGATAGATAGACAGATAGATAGATAGATAGATAGATAGATAGATAGATAGATAGATAGATAGATAGATAGAGGAGGTAAGCAAGAAAGACAAACACAAGAAAGAAAGAAAGAAAGAAAGAAAGAAAGAAAGAAAGAAAGAAAAAACAAAGAAGCTGGACAAGGAAGACAAGCATGAAAGAAGAAGGAAAGAATGAATGGAAGGAAGGAAGAAACTTAAACTGAGTAATGATGATATGAAAGATCCAAAAAAAGAAAGAGAAGAGACATAATGTTGAAGTAAGTAAGGACAAAGTGAAGAGGGAAAGAAAGAAAGAAACTCAAGCTGAGTAAGGATGACATGAAAGAAAGCAAGAAAGAAAGAAGTAGACAAGTTTCTCCCCTAGTGACCTGGAATAAGGAGTTCAATGAGACACACACACTGTCTCGTCACTGTCTCTCATCTGTCTTCTTCAGCTGTGCATGTGTGTGTGTCCATGTGTGTGTGTCCTTGCTGTATGTGGGACAGAGTGAGACGAGCTGACTCCTGCTGCAGTGCTGTGTGTGAGAGCTGTATGTAGGCCAGAGTGTGCAGCGTGTCTTTGGCCTCACTGAGACGCCGTGTGTCCCTTCTGTCCTCTGCTCTGCCCGGGTCCACAGCTAAAATAGGCAGATCCACACCGGCCCGTATAAATCACTGCGTACCCTCTGAAGCAGCTGGCAGATATGGGGCACGTGAGTGTGTGTGTGCGTGTGAGTGTGTGTGTGTGTGTGTCTTTAAGGTCTGCAGGTTCCCTTTCAAATCTAATGGAGGGAAAATACAAACGTTTATATACAATGCTTTTCTCTTTGTGTGTGGCTTTGTGGCGACATTCTTGTTATCTCTCTCACTCTCTCTCTCTCACACACACACATGCACACACACCCATCCTTTCCTCTCGGTGTGTGTGTTTTATTGTCATCTTGCTGTCTGCAGCATGCGGTGCATTAAACCCCCACTTCCCCTTTTCCCTTTCCCACACCACACACAGTGTGTTTACACATAACTCATTAAGGCCCATTCTCCCACAGAGACCATACATCCACACACACACACATGCACACACACACGCACACACACACCCCGCAGGCTACTCTACCACAGCCTTTTAACAAGCACACAGCAGTTTACTTTCTACCCCGCGAAAAAACACAACTAGGCTAAACGCCACGTTACCAAGTTACGCTGAAGAAAAAAAACACACCTAAAACTCTAATTTGCTTCCATCCAGGAAGTGCATGCATGTGTGTGTATTAATTAGTTTTATTCGGTAGGCTTATATTTTATACTAAATGAGGTATTAAAAGAGGTTAGCATACGCAATTGTTCATGAGATTTGGTGTTTAGAATTTGTCTCCTTGGCTTTAACTTGTTCGGAAATCCTTCAGTGAGAAAGTGCAAGTGGGGAACTGGCTTTCACATATTGCACATTCCCTCCAAACTGATTAGTAATATGATTGACAGGTGATGTTACGTAATGTTATATAATTAGAATCGATTATGTTACAATTTAACAACTATTTATTTGAAAGCAGCTGATGCAAATTCAGCCCTGAATATTTATAATTTTAAAAAATTGCCGTTCCTTTTGTTGTCTAGAATAGAGATCAGACAGACAGATCGCAAAACAGACAGAGCGAAGGAAACAATAAAAGAAAGAAAGAAATTATTACACAAAGGAAAAATAGAAGGAATGATTCAAGAAAGACAGAAAGAAAGAAAGATACTCAGATGAGAAAGGTTTACAGAAAGAATGATAAGAAAGGATGATAAGTGAAAGAAAGAAAGAAAGAAAGAAAGAAAGAAAGAAAGAAAGAAAGAAAGAAGCTGAGAGAGACTGAATTACATGAATGAAAATGTCAGAAGGGATGATACAGTGAGAAGGAAGAAAGAAAGAAAGAAAGAAAGAGGCAGAGATGAGAAAGAATTACAAAAAGAACAATAAGAAAGGATGATACAAAAGAAAGAGAAAGAAAGAAAAAAAGAAAGAAAGAAAGAAAGAAAGATGAGATGAGAAAGAATTACACAAACAAAAGGATAAGAAGGAATGATGCATGGAAAAGAAAGAAAGAAAGAAAGAAAGAAAAGTTTAGATTAAAAGAATTAAGTTTAGAAAATGAATAATAACTATAAGAAAGGATGATACAAATGAAAGAAAGAAAGAATAATGCAAAGGAAAAATAAGAAGGGATGATACAAGGGAAAGAAAGAACCTGAGATAAGAAAGGATTACTCAAAGGAAAGATGAGAAGGGATGATACAAGAAAGAAAAAACAAAGAAAGAAATAATCTGGAATGAGAAAGAATTACACAAACAAAATACTAAGAAGGGATGATACAATGAGAAGGAAAAAAGAAAGAAAGGAGCAAGCTGGGATGAGAAAGAATTACACAAATGAAAAGATAAGAAAGGATGATGAAAGAAGGAAAGAAAGAAAGAAAGAAACTGAGGTGAGAAGGGATTGCACAAAGGAAAAATAAAAAAGGGGTGATGCAAGAATAGAAAGAAAGAAAGAAAGAAAGAAAGAGAAAAGCTGGGATGAGAAAGAATTAAACAAAGGAACGATAAGAAGACATAAGAAAGAAAGAAAGAAAGAAAGAGATGTAAAAAGATGATCCAAAGAATCTTTAGATCTGGAGCCTCAGATGAGTAAATCAGTAGCAACAGGAGACACAGCTTTAACACTGTTACTTTACTAGAGGTGTGAAAACTGTCCTCTATCTCCTGATGTACTTTGTGTTTCGTAGAAATGTCTTCAGCTATCGTGACACTGTACAGTATTTGATCTGTCTGCTGCCCAAACATTACACAAAACGCATCTGCTCTATAAGTGACTTACTGCCGCTTTAATCTCCCTTTCAGAAATCCAGCTGAATTAGCTCATGCTGCTAAGAAAATGAGATCAGATTACAGGTACGGTTCTGATGAGCAGAAAAAAAAGTCTTGCCTGAAAGTGTGATGTCTGAAATTAATTCTGCCTCGCTCGAAAGTCACTTAGGATGAAATGAATCAAACTTTGCGGAAATCACTTTGCTAAATGAATGAAGATGTAAACGCTTCACATCGACACGTTTAGAGAAGGATTTCATTTCATTTCGCTCTAATGCAATCTGAAGCTAAGCACTGTAACTCAGTTAATGTTTGAGAAACAACCCGGAAAATTAATGGACCGTTTTCATCACCTCTTATTCTGCAACATGGTGTGTGTGTGTGTGTGTGTGTGTGTGTGTGTGTGTGTGTGTGTGTGTGCACACACCAGGGTTTGTGCCTTTATGATCAAACAAGCAGAATGGTGTGTTAATAATCAAACCAAGTAAAAAACATCACCTCTACCCAACACACACACACACACACACACACACACACAATCACAATGCAGATTTCTGTGCACTACAGAGGGAGCCGGAACACTGAGACTCCCTGAGGTGGAAATAATGAAAAACCCTTTCATGGAAAAGTCATCAAGCCGAGAGATGGAGGGGACCACTAGTGTGTGTGTGCGAGCGTGTGTGTGTCCTTGTGTATGTGTGTACTTGTGTGTGAGGGGGGGTCAGAACGCGTGACCTCTCATTTCATACTTTAATTAAAATCTCCCTCTGACGTCTTTCCCTCCTCTACTCCATGCTGGCTCACTTTCCGACTGCCAGAATGCACACACACACACACACACACAGTCTTTAGCAGGACATATTTCTGTTGTTCCATTGTCTCCTTATGAGAGCTGCACAGTGGGTCAGGATTCTACGTGATGAATAACAGGGTCAGAGGGTTGAATCTTCCTCACGCCCTTCACTTACGTCCCTCACCCGTAGTCAAGGTCTTCATCTGTGTCCACTTTCCGTTTCTGTTAAACCATTAACTCAAGCGCTGAGTTGTGTATCTGTCTGTCTATATACTGTATAATACGATGCCCCTTCCAATGCAACGATTCATGATAAATACGAAAATAATACGATGACAAAGTTGGCATTGAAGAATCAGACTTTTTTTCCATACTGCATAAGGTTCTGATTCCTAAATATTGACGCCGATGTGTCGATTCTATTCTGTCGGTTTGAACTCCTTTAGCGAGCACAAAAGTGTAAGCGCAAAATAATCGTTGGGTCTCTACAACACAATACACAAGAGCACAATTAAACGGTAAACAGCGACTGCGCTAATATGTAATGGAGCTAAAAAATGCTTCATTAGCAGCCAGATGGAAAATTGAATCTCGATTAAATCTCAGCCCCATGTGTTTTACCGAGGTCACATTCAGCTGTGTTATAGAGGACTAAGAAAACTCAGCTAGACTGCTGTGGGGCAAAGGCTAGCCTCCTGCGCTAGTGTGTTTGAGAGAAAAAAAATTAAGTGCAAATATGTGCAACACTGGCCTAAGCTTATAATAATCTGTTGAATGTCAAATATTTTATTTAGCAATATTCAGCACTAAAGCTGTGAATCACATGTGGCCTGTCGATTCGATTCTGTGATTTATGAGAATTGTGATTTTCAATTCCATTCGTTTTGATTAGCACTGATGTTTAATGTCTGGTTTGTCTCAGGCACCTATATTTCTTACAAGTTTTTAAGGACTACTAAGATGACTTAATAAACATTGAAATGCCATGTTAAATGACTGTTTAAATATCACGTCTCATGCAGAGTGATCATCTACTCCCTGCCGAATGTCTGCTCCACTCTCCAATAGTCTTGTAAAATGGGAGTATTTTGCAAGTAGTTTGTGGAAGATGAAAGCTGTTTTTGTTTTTTGATGGTATATTTTTTTTTAAGATTTGTCATTTTTTTACCATTTAATGTAAGCAAAGATGTAAAAAAATATATATATATATTTTAAATAAGAACTGCCAATACTGGTTTTGGCTTATTCCAATTTTGACCAAAAAGTACTCTAACTGACATACAAAAAGACTTTTGCAACTTTTCTCTAATAAAAAAAAAATAAAAAATCAACTACATGACTAGAATAAAACATGGACTAAGTTCTCCAAAACAGCAGAAGGTTACTGGATTTTCTCCAGGTTACTCCTCAGAGCAATAAAGTCTGTCTGGTGCATCTTCTGAGACAAGTGACACCATCATGTAAGGACTGAGCCTTTTTGAATTGCTGCGCGTACACAGTTAGGGGGCAGGAATAAAGCGCAGTCTTGGCTAGTGTCGCTACTGCTCCCCAGAGCCCTGGCTGCCAGATTGATGCTGCAGCATTCAAACATTATGTTTTCTTTTCCACAACAAGAGTAATAAACTGGTCACAGACTTCACCAACTAATGAGGCTATGTTAGATGATCTGGAGCAGGTTTTACGCTGGGCGCCTGTCCTGTCACAACCCTCCCATTTTCTAACTGGCCTTGTGCACTGCATGCAGTGACTGGGACAGTGGTGACCTGGCGGTGATGGGGATCAAATCTCCCACCCTCCAATTAGCAACCAAGAGCCTCATCCAACCGAGCCAACAGTGCACCAACCTACTTATGTAAATGTTCATTCGTTGACATATGGATGAATTAACTTACTTCTGTACTTCTGAATTCCAAGAATAGTAATTTTGTCCTAGTCAGAGGTTGGGAAGCCAAGCATGACCTATATTGAACTGTAGAATTAAGACAACAGACACTTAAACACGTCAGCGTGCATATTCATAATAACTACCTCAGAAATCTATAAACGTGAACAAAAACGTCATCGTGTAACTGAAGCCTGGGACTCGACTGCCATTTTGAACTACAATAAAACTATTTTTTTCTTCGCTGAAATTCAATACCATTGTCCCCCAGGCCCTCCTTTGTGTCTGTGTTTGTATGCCAGAAAGCAGGTATGAAAGCCAGATGATAATATATTATAGATTCAACTTAACTAAAAAGAATTAGCCAAGACAGAATATCCCTGTGAAATGTAAGAACATGAGACTTACACCTGTTTAAAATTTTAGTTGAGACAGATTACAATCAGTTTCATAACTCCAGAACAAAAGTAAGAAAATAGCAAAGTCAGCCCCCAAACATGGTATGACAGATTGTGTAGATTATATTATTGTGTTATTTCATTTTTTTTTTTTTTTTACCAAATGATTCCTTTAAGCAGTTATAATTTAATATCAACACATGTCCAGTGTAGGAGCAGCTGCTTCCCGCAGGTGGCTCACACAGTGAAAGCTGAACAAAGCGAGAGCAGTTTAACGGCCTCGGGCTTCGACTAAACCAGCTCTCATGTTTGCTGATGCGACGCTGATCCGAGGTCAGTACTGCTCTCCGTTTCCGTATAGGTGTAAACAGGGCTTAGAACTGATCCTGGATCTGTGTGTAATGGCAGATAACTGATAAAAGTGATCTGTCAGCTGCTTGTCATTGTTTATAGTCGACAGTGAGTACAGGCAAACTGAGGATTAAGTGACAAAGAGACAATGGTATTAACGAAAGAGCTATTTTAGAAATCACACACACACACACATACACACACACACATACACTTGGAGTGCTGACATTTGGAGTTTTTTCCTGGATAGCAAATTTCTGCACCACATGCAGAGCACTGACAGAAGCTATTGAATTTTGTTTGACTGCAACACACACACATATACACATGTACACACACACAAACATGAAAGACATTAATAATGCCTGTTCCACTGTTCCATGTCAGGTGATATTTTCCACCCTTCTCATCAGTCCTACTGTCCACCCACATCCCTAACACACACAACACAGACACACATACACAACACACACTGTGACTAAGACATCATCTGTACCGAACCGTTGTTCTAGAACACGATCACGCTTTCTTCTCTAATGTGGCATACAGGGCTATCCGGTGTCTCGGCAGCTGCTGCGGGGTTTTTGCTGGAGTCGACGGGCTTAGAAAGATCAAAACACACACACACACACACACACACGCACAGCCACACACACACACACACACACACACACACACACTCATACCCACATACATTGGGTGTCTACTTCCACCGGGTCTATTCAACACAAACTCCAAGGCTGTGTGCGATGCCAGATGGAAAACACACAGGAGAACTTAAAGGCTGGAAGGACAATACAAGCTTGATGGGTTACAATCTCCACACACACTCACACACACACTCACATGTACACCGATTCAACCCCCCCTGCTGTAAGCCTCTGTTCAATGCATGTTTAAGCTCCACAGAATCAAGCATCAACTGTGCTGACTGATGCCGGCTCATGTTTCCTCAGGGGTGGACATGAAGGTCAAGACAGGAAAGAGATGCAGAAAAGTATGTGTGTACGTGTGTGTGTGTGTGTGCGTGTGAGAAATACCCCTGAGAAAGCAAACACTTCAATATCAATCAATAGTTGGCTATTACCTACCACCAAGGTCTCCAATGTTTCTCCTTCAGAACTAATCGGATCCTTGAGTGTTTGCACGACTCGCAATATAACATTTGTTTCGATTTTTATATATAAGTGGAACAGAGACGACACACCTAGGGATATAAAATGTCCATATCATGTTAAATGCTTTACCTATTATCACTAATATTAGCTGCCTTGCTTGCAAACTTGGCTAATGGTTTTAATCTCTTAGTAACATTGTTTTACCTTACAGTACATTAACTAGCTAGCTACAAAACTTCACTACTGCTTTTAATATTGTTAATAGTTTTACATCACCATTGCTGTCTTGCTAGCTTTGTAATAAAGCACATTAACTAGATAACTACAAAAACACTTCTTTTAATTTGTTCATAAAATAGCTTTATCTCACAATAACTAGCTAGCTTGCTAACACACCTGCTAACTACTGATTAAAATATTTTATGAAAATAGTTTAACACATTAACCCATTGCTAGCAAACCTGACTGCTACTTTTAATCTCTTAGCAGAATAGTTTTACCTCACATTAGCTAGCTTGCTACAAAACTACAAGACTATTGGCTTTAATATTTTAATTAGCTGACCTACTAGCAAACAAGGGTACTGCTTTTCATCTATTAATAAAGTAGTTTTCCTTCACATTAACTAGCTTGCTCCAAAACCTGATTACTGTTTTTGTTTTTAATATATTTTAATTAGCTGAATTTGTTAGCAAATTTGTCTGTACCTTTAAATCTCTTAGTGAAGGAGTGTTACCTCACATAAGCTAGCATAGCATGCTACAGAACCTGTTAATGTAATCTGTTAATGAAATAGTTTTACTTCACATTGTCTAGCTTGCTATCAGACATAACTGGCGCTTTTATTATTTTTAATAAAATAGTTTTACCTCACACAGGCTTTGTTACAAATATTGGATGCTGTTTTTAATCTTTTAATTACTTTTTTTTTTTTTTACCTCACAGTACCTAATTTGCTTCCAAATTTAATTACTGCTTTTATTCATGTTATAAAATAATCACTTTAGCTTACTTTAACTTACTACAAACCTTAGCTATTGCTTTTAATCTTTTAATTTAATGTTTATAGCTTATATTAGATAGCACATAAACTGTTACCACTAATGTTAGCTGTTGTGCCAGATTTTTTTTTTTTTTTAACAAATGTTCAAAATTTTATCTCAGTATTAGCATCCTTGTGATGCATTAGCTCAAAAACTATAAGCACATATCTAGCACTAAAATTATTATTTTTAATTCAAGTTTTAACTGCTGATACTCTGCTGTTTGGTTTACACAGATTTCCTACTACTGAAGGTTTTAGCAAAGCTAACTCTGGAGTCTCTGGAGTCTGTATACACATACACACACAGACACACAGCAGTGTGCAGGAAGTTGATAGAAAGGTCACTTAACTGGGCTAATGATGTGTGATGCTTCAATTGAGCGTTTAAGACATTCTGGAAGTCTGTGCCTTTTTTTTTTTTTTTAAAGGAGATAGATAGATAGATAGATAGATAGATAGATAGATAGATAGATAGATAGACATATAGAAAGCACCTGCCAATTGTAAGTAAGATGCAGCGGAACTGTAAGCGAGCGGTGTAAGCATTTTTTTACGGCTTATGAGTTGCAAAATCTGCTGAGAGCAAAATGTCTTTTATGGACATTCAAGACCTTTATTGTGGCGGATGCATCTTTAATGGCTTCAACAGCTTGTACAGAATAGAAGATTATATCCCGAAAAGCACACTCTGGACAGATAAAGTTACGATAGTGCAATTCGTAAAGTCTGCAATCACAAGGACGCTTTAGTGTGAGTCAAAAACACACCTTTCAGGGAAATATGTAAACATCATTGACATCATGGACTCTAATGTAGAAATTTAGCATCCAATCAGAACTTGTCTGGGGTGGGGCTTGAATCTCTTTATATAAGTAATGTATGATTTAGAAGAGGAACTAGCTGAAAAACTGTTTTCAACATCCTCAGATGTATGATCCAGGCAAATTATTAGGCTGGTCCTAAAACGGTATGCGTCATACTCTTAAACAGCAGCATCATATTGATCTTTCCTGAAATTCTCTTTGCATTTAGACCACTTGTGCCTTCTGCCACTTATCTAGGTATCTTATATGCAATAAACCGTAGGCACGATATGGTTTATAAAAGGCTGATCTGAGGTCAGTTGTGTGGTTTGTGATATTTAAGTGAAGGTACAGGTTCAGTAGGTTGAGCTGATCCTGGGTCAGTGTGAAAGAGTGAGAATATAAAAGAGAGATGAATGACTGGAGACAGACTGAGTCAGCGCAAAGGGCGTTTAGATAAATGCAGGCAGATAGAGGTACAGAGATGGAGCAGCGGATGAAGCGATGAGGATGTGTCTTTCCACCACAGACACTGAGGTAATTGCCTGGGTTTAATGCATAATAGTTAAGACTGCAGCGAAGACGGCATCACATTAGGCAGTAATATCACTGGGTCAAAGGTGCTAGTGTGAGTGAGAGAGAACGATAGAGAGAGAGATAGAGGGAGGGAGAGAGAGAGAGTTAATGAGGGTTGATGAGTGAATAAGTAACTGTAGAAAAGAAACTGTGAGAAAATGTGTGTGTGCGCACGCGCATTTGTTTTTTACTACGCCACCTAAAATCACTGCAGCATTTTCCTGTAAGTACTTTTCCTTTTATGGTCTATTTCGGGAATGGTTTGGATGACATGATGTTAGAAGGATCTGCTGTGGCGTGTCATCTTGAGTCAATATGAGTCACTTTTGAGTCGCCATCACACATCAGCGTTACCATGACACAGAAGTCTAGGATCAGTTACTCTCTCACTTTCCTCCAGGAGAGTTGGCTAATGTGGGGTTATAAGTGAACCAGGACTCGCTGTCAAAAAGCACAGAACGTTTTATCGTGAGGGCTCTGACATTTTTAGTGCAGAAGCAAAAAAATAACCACGGACTCATAAATATACAGTCCAGACTGTATATCGGTCTATTGGATCCAAGTGTAAGGAAAATGGCGGTGTGCATTTTAAGTCTCTTTAAGTGTTTCTAAATCTAACTCATTCCTTTATAGCATAGAATTACTCTATGGAGGTGGTGGGGGGGGGGGGCATGGAGCCTATCCCAGGGAACTCTAGGAACGAGGGAGGGTACACCCTGGACGGGGTGCTAATCCATCGCAGGACACATAAGCACACACACACCTACACACAATGGGCGATTCGGAAACGCCAACTAACAATCTGCATGTCTTTAGACTGTGGGAGGAAACCAGAGCACCCTGATGCAGGACTTGAACCCTCAACCATGGTGGTGTGAGGCCACAGTGTGAATCACTACGCCACTGTGTCGCCTAGAATGGAATTATTCCTTTATTCATTTTTATTATTTACCTAATGAGGTATTTTTAATCTAACCAATCTAAGAAGTTGTGAGAAGTTTATCAGCACATTTGAGTTATGGTACATGTTTTATCCTTTAGTCACAATGTCATTACTATACAATTCAAATTTTTAACTACGCAATAATTCATTGATCTATAACGGAAAAAAAAAATTTTGGGTTTGGTGTAACAATTATGCAAGAAAAGTGAGTCACAATCATTCATTCATTCATTCATCTTCTATACCGCTTAATCCTGTGTTCAGGGTCGCGGGGGACCTGGAGCCTATCCCAGGAGACTTCGGGCACTAGGCGGGGTACACCCTGGACAGGGTGCCAATCCATCGCAGAGCACACACACATACACACACTCACACACCCAATCACACACTACGGGCAATTTAGGAACACCAATTAGCCTAACCTGCATGTCTTTGGACTGTGGGAGGAAACCGGAGTACCCGGAGGAAACCCACCAAGCACGGGGAGAACATGCAAACTCCATGCACACAGAGACGGGAATCGAGCCTGGCCGGGGAATCGAACCCAGACCCTGGAGGTGCAAGGCGGCAGTGCTAACCACTACACCACCGCGCCGCCGAGTCACAATCAAATCCATGTTAATCAACAATTCTCTTGATTTAGACTTGTGCAGTGGTTTCATTGAAAGAATGGTCTCTTTTCTCCACATTCATATCAGTAACATCTACCAAGTTAAACATTCACATGTTAGGTCTCAACATAATGTGGCAGCTGTTCGCAAAGACATGAGACAATATAGCAGAGAAATTATGATGAAACACATGAAGGCTGGGTGACGGGGTGCTTTTCTCTCATGCTGTGCACTGTCTTTTTTTATAAGGTTTGAAAAAATGCCATCGTAAAGGTCAAATTTCACCTCTTGATGAAAAAAAAAAACGGATGAATTTCTGACACTGTCTTTGCAGCTGCCTTCTCATGTTTTAGCTCTCAGCTGTGATTTTGCCACCTAAGCCACGCAAAGACAAAAAAAAAATGAGGACTACAAGCACACTAAAACAGTGCAGACAGGATTAAATAATCATGCCACGAAAAAAAAAAAAAAAAACTCTAAAATTTTCCGCCTGGCCGTTTTCAATTTTCTGCTCGTTTGGCCAAGACTCGGCTCACGTTTCTGAACAACTCCTCGCACCATATCCGTCCTAATTAGCCAATCCGGGCTTGGGGAGACGAGTTGATTTGCATAATTTAATCGTAAAGCGGTGCTACAAATTTCGAAATGCTGCAATCATCAAATGATCTTTTCATCCTCCCGGGGAGAAAAATATTAATACAATTAGGCCGTAATTCAACAAGGAGACGAAGGGATAAGAGGGGGGAAAAAAGAAACACTTCGAGCGTGCCCTTGTTAATTAATTTTTCTGTGGAGAACCGGGTGCTGGTGGTGACTATTTTAGCTGTAACTGGAATGTGCAGGAGCAGGGAGGTGCGATCTCACCCTATCAGGCATTCTCGTCTGTTCCTGATGACTCGTGTCATAGTCGCTTAACATCTACCAAAGAGCAGTGAGAGAGTGAGAGTGAGAGAGAGAGAGAGAGAGAGAATGAAGATAACTAGACAGTCTGAGGCAGTCTTTAAAGCACCCTCCCCCAAGATAGGTGGCTTCTCAGTAGCAACTGTGCAACACAATGCTCTTTTTCATATTACGTTACGCACAAAGGCACTCGAAGCATCCAAATGCTTGTGTGATGACGAGTGAAACTTTGCTTTTATTGGAGATTTCATCAGCCATCTCACCAAAAAAGCATCTGCACGAAATCATACCAACACAAACAAAAACGACAGACCGTGATGAAATTAGGTATCTGTATCATGCAGGACGTAGGCAAATGGTTTTTAATCAGCTCGGTTTAATTTTACGGTTCTTGTTCCACTTTGTGAATACCCTGAGTGCCCCTGAGTGACAGGTAAAATTAATAACAGCAAGCGCTTTAACACTTTCAAATATGTTTTTCTCCATTACTTTCACTACATTGTTACTGGCATAATACAGTTTGAATAGCATTACCATCACCAATTGGTGTTCAGGTTAGGGTATGATAATTGAATCTGAGGCTGCACAGGACAAACCTCTTGGACTGTCCTTTCTTTCTTTTTTATTTATTAAATATTTTTTTCTTTAATTACACTTTTTTTTTTTTTACTATAGTTGTTGTTTAATTACATTTTATTGTGTTGTTTTATTTCACATTTTCTTTGCTTTCGCAAGCATAAAAACATGAAATTATTTTCTTGCTGTCTTGTTTATCTTTTTATTTATTATTTTAACTCCACCTTGCTGAATATGTTCCTATTATATGTTCTTTATTACACCACCTGCATACCACAAGGTATAAATATAGTGTAGTGTGGTGTACAGTATGTACTGTACAATATACGACACGTAAGTAAGAGACTAGAAGGTGGGAACTGAAGCTGCTTTGTTATTTGCACTATAATCAGCATTGTTTTGTAGCTGTTCGACAGTTTCATGATTCAGATGCAGATTTGATCTTTAACGATAAGGACAAGTGTTCCAACTGATTTTTGAAAACTTTTATAAACGTATAAAATATAATTAGTTGCTTACGATTTAATATGAATACTTATATTCCGGGTCCATGCATCTAATAGTGTAACAAAAACACCGTGAAAACTCTTCTGCAATTCTCAGCTACATTCGTGAGTTATTAACCATGTTATTTATTTATTTAACCCTGATACAGTTTGCGATTCGTGCACCTACTGACTGCTAATTAACTTCTGTTTCGAGGACATGTTTTGATAGAGCACTGAAAATCATTGGTAGTTTTATGATATGTTCATTTATGATAAGCGACTGGATCAACACTCTAAATTGATGGTGCACTCATACGTCAAAAAGGTTATTATTGTTTGCTATTCTTCAGGCTATAAATCAGTAGTGCAATGAGATACATGTTCATAATCCTGATATGTGACTTCAGATAATGTTGTTTATCACTTTAAAATCCTGCAATATGACACTTTCTTTTTTATCATTTGTAAAACATTTGTATGTAATCACTAGTAATAGCAAGGCTTGAACTGTTTAGCTCAGATTTTAAATTTTTGGACTAATATTTTACATTTTTTATTTTGCAAAAATGGATGATAAATTCAGTCATATGAATTTACATCCCAGTGCATGAACCATAAACTGCAGTGAAACCTCTGTGATGTCGATCACACTTACAGTATGTTTCAGTGCTTGGACCCCTTACGGTCTGCACTAGTCCTTTAATCACATTTATGGTCTTGCGCTGGAACTCGATACATTTGTAAACTGACTACACCACATCACTGCACTAGAGCTGTTTGGACGAAATCTGAAAATTGTCACAAACTGGTCTTTGTCTAAATCAAGCAAATTAACATGAATTGATATTCCACCTACAAGTGTCTTGTAAAGAATAAAAATACATGTATCACTATGCTCACTTATGGCTTTTCAAACCACTGACACAAACACACAAAAGAAAATGCAAACAATTTCAGAAATCATCTTTGGTGGGCAACTGTTTGAGGTCAGTTTATGATTTTTCTTGTCTAAAAAAGTGATGTTGCTAGATTTTTCAAGAAAAAAAAATCAATTCAGAAATCAGGACTAAACAAAACTTGCACTCCTACAGTACACATGGCACTGCGCTGCCGACCCTGAACCTCTAATCTATCTTTCCCACGACTGAACTCATTACTTTTGTAAACAGCAGCACTAATATAGTGTAAACTGGATTACAACTGCGTGCTGGGAGATAATTACTGTCTGTTATTATAATGAAATTATTATCACTGTATTCACATTATAGGCTTGGGAAGGCTTACAGGTGGAGGCAAAACCTTTAATTAGTCCTGTTTTGTTGTTTTTCCAGTTTCCAAGAAGAGATAAGGACAGAACATCTCTCACTGTGCAAAGAACAACAGTGTGCGCTGAGAGCAGAGGAGATGAGCAGAATGAAGCCGTGACATGTTATCAATACTGAGGCATTAGAGCTGATTGAGGCGGAAATAGACAAGTCGCCCTTCATCATGTACACACACACATACAGAGAGAGAGAGAGAGAACTGAGGCTTCCAGCCCTATTAACCCACCAACAATGTCTTTCATACTGCTCATGCCTGATGATCAGCTATACATTCTGATATAAGCCAACCTGCACTGCACAACTTCCCACCGCATGCACAAATGACAAAAAGCTGCCATGACAAGGAACAGATGGTGAGCAGCGAGCTCGGCAAAGTGGAATCCATTCAAGAGCAGGTCTAAAGCTGGCATGGTGTTATCAATCACACTGATATGACCCACAATAAAAGATCCGAAGAGGCGTTATCAACACCGCTTTACTGCAAAGAGCCAACACAAACTGACCTGGATTTGTATACGTCTATACACCTGCACATAGTAGGGTGATTACATACACACACACCACAGTGCTTGGTGATGAATCACCTGTGAAAGAGAATTATTAATTCAACACAATAGGCTGGTGTCTCATCCTGGATAGTATTTCTATCTCACACATGAGACACTGCTTTCCCAGGATACATTCATCATAAGCCTGACTTGGAAAGGCAAAAAAAAAAAGATGAATGCATGAATAAAGTTTAATAAAGTTCTAATTAATAAAGGATTTAGTTTAAAGTTTAAAGAATGGTTCTTAATATGATGGTTCATCCGGTCTCGAGAACGTTTTGGACAAGATCCCTGAAAGTTAAAGGCGGGGGGATGAAATATCTTTTAGGAAACTTTATGCATTTGGAGCGAGAGTACCAGCACACCAGCCCTCTGAATTCACACTTAATGCAAGCGTGACAAAAAAAAAAAGTTACAGCACACTTTACAGATCAGCTCATGGAGTTCTAATGATGCACGAACCATGCACAAACTTTTTTTTTTTTTTCTTTGCACACAAACACTCAATCAATCACAAGTTGCACTGCACGCGCACGTTGAAGAGCTACCCACCCGGCGTTGGTGCAGTCGTTGTAGAGCACCTCGAAGTCTCTGCGCGAGATGAGCTTGCAGCGGTTCACCCCGGGCTGGATGGCGCCGAGCCCGCGCAACACGCGCACCTGCTCCACGTTGCACACCACGGGGGTGATCTCCAGCCGCTTGAGCTTGGTGTAGACGGTGTGCAGGCCGCCGACCAGGTGCTTCAGGAAGAGGTCGAACGCCTGCGGGAGGCAGATGAGCTCGCGGCCGTCCACGGTGAACGAGGCGAGGCGCGCGCCGCGCACCTCCACCAGGCGACACTCGTTGTTGCGCGGCGTGCTCTCCACCGGCGACGGCGTGGCGTACGCGGGCTTGTGCGGCGCGCTGCCGACCGGGAGAGCCGGACTCGCCGAGGGCAGCAGGTCCGAGCGGAACAGGCTGGAAGCCGCCGACGGAGCGAGCGACGACGGCGACGGGGACAGACTCGACGGGCTCGAGGAGCCGCCGCCGGCCGACGCGGAGATGGAGAGCGGTGGAGGCGCGTGGTGCGCGAGCGGCGCTGATGGAAGCAAAGGAACCGACGTGGCCATGATCTCTCAGAGTGAAACTTTTTATTCTTTATTTCCTTTTTTTATTATTATTATTATTATTGTTATAATTTTTTTTAAATATGAAAAGTAAGAATGAAAGCCAAAGTTGATCTATAAAGTCCGTTTTGTTGCTCAAGTGAAACGCGTCGGCATCGATCAAAGCCTGACGGTGAGAGCGCGAGCGCAGCGCACAGGACTGAACAGCAGCGCGCGCGCCCCGGACCCTTCGTCTCTGTCCCGTCGCGGGGCTCGAGAGGAGGAGTCAAGCGATGGAGGAGAGGCTGTGCCCAAAGACACACACACACACAGATCGAAGTTACTACCTTACTGCATATTCTCTTCACTTCTACACAGCACAGCACGGCCGAGGAGAAGAAACACACCATCGAGAATCATACACAAACCCACCCCAGTCCAAATGCAGCTTAACTGAGGACTATGGACTGGTTAGATTTGAACTGTCACATGAAAAGATACATTAACTCACCCCAAATCAGGGCTGGAAATATGCAGTGCGATACTTTTTTGTGATACTAGGCGGCGGCACTGAGCCCCAACTCCCAGTCAGCCATACGACCACAAAGGTAAACAAGCAATAATATACTGTACACTGGACCAGGTTGCTGGTAGGCAGCATGGTTGCGTAGGGGATAGCGCTGTCGACTTGGACCCTCAGATTCCGGGTTCCTCTGTGTGCATGGAGTTTGCATGTTCTCCCCGTGCTTGGTGGGTTTCCTCCGGGTACTTCGGTTTCCTCCCACAGTCCAAAGACATGAAGATTGGGCTAATTTGCATTCCTGAATTACCCTGTAAGTCTCCTGGCATAGGCTGCAACCCCCCACCCCATGACACTGGATAAAGATACAGGATAAAGTGGTTTAAGGTAGACTAGCCTAAGCTTCGGCATGTGTTTTTTGTATTAAGGGTATTTACAACATACTCAACATAGATCTATTGAGAGATAACCTCGATGTAAGTCAGGGGCCACCTGTATGTTGTTGGTCATTCAGCTGCGCCCATGGAGGGGTCGCCACCCTCTCATTTTATCTAGGCTTGGGACCGTTACAGCATCCAGTTGCAGTGGTTTGGGTATTGATGGGAACTGAAACCTGGCAGGTGAGAAACCAACCACTGACCCACCACTGCCCTGGGGGTCATCTGTATTTTATATATATATATATATATATATATATATATATATATATATATATATATATATATATATACACAGTGGTGTGAAAAACTATTTGCCCCCTTCCTGATTTCTTATTCTTTTGGATGTTTGTCACACTTAAATGTTTCTGCTCATCAAAAACCATTAACTATTAGTCAAAGGTAACATAATTGAACACAAAATGCAGTTTTTAAATGAAGGTTTACGTTATTAAGGGAGAAAAAAACCTCCAAATCTACATGGCCCTGTGTGAAAAAGTGATTGCCCCCCTTGTTAAAAAATAACTTAACTGTGGTTTATCACACCTGAGTTCAATTTCTGTAGTCACCCCCAGGCCTGATTACTGCCACACCTGTTTCAATCAAGAAATCACTTAAATAGGAGCTACCTGGCACAGAGAAGTAGACCAAAAGCACCTCAAAAGCTAGACATCATGCCAAGATCCAAAGAAATTCAGGAACAAATGAGAACAAAAGTAATTGAGATCTATCAGTCTGGTAAAGGTTATAAAGCCATTTCTAAAGCTTTGGCACTCCAGCGAACCACAGTGAGAGCCATTATCCACAAATGGCAAAAACATGGAACAGTGGTGAATCTTCCCAGGAGTGGCTGGCCGACCAAAATTACCCCAAGAGCGCAGAGACAACTCATCCGAGAGGCCACAAAAGACCCCAGGACAACATCTAAAGAACTGCAGGCCTCACTTGCCTCAATTAAGGTCAGTGTTCACGACTCCACCATAAGAAAGAGACTGGGCAAAAACGGCCTGCATGGCAGATTTCCAAGGCGCAAACCACTTTTAAGCAAAAAGAACATTAAGGCTCGTCTCAATTTTGCTAAAAAACATCTCAATGATTGCCAAGACTTTTGGGAAAATACCTTGTGGACCGACGGAGACAAAAGTTGAACTTTTTGGAAGGTGCGTGTCCCGTTACATCTGGCGTAAAAGTAACACAGCACTTCAGAAAAAGAACATCATACCAACAGTAAAATATGGTGGTGGTAGTGTGATGGTCTGGGGTTGTTTTGCTGCTTCAGGACCTGGAAGGCTTGCTGTGATAGATGGAACCATGAATTCTACTGTCTACCAAAAAATCCTGAAGGAGAATATCCGTCCATCTGTTCGTCAACTCGAGCTGAAGCGATCTTGGGTGGTGCAGCAGGACAATGACCCAAAACACACCAGCAAATCCACCTCTGAATGGCTGAAGAAAAACAAAATGAAGACTTTGGAGTGGCCTAGTCAAAGTCCTGACCTGAATCCTATTGAGATGTTGTGGCATGACCTTAAAAAGGCGGTTCATGCTAGAAAACCCTCAAATAAAGCTGAATTACAACAATTCTGCAAAGATGAGTGGGCCAAAATTCCTCCAGAGCGCTGTAAAAGACTCATTGCAAGTTATCGCAAACGCTTGATTGCAGTTATTGCTGCTAAGGGTGGACCAACCAGTTATTAGGTTCAGGGGGCAATTACTTTTTCACACAGGGACATGTAGGTTTGGATTTTTTTTCTCCCTAAATAATAAAACCCCTCATTTAAAAACTGCATTTTGTGTTTACTTGTGTTATCTTTGACTAATAGTTAAATGTGTTTGATGATCAGAAACATTTTGTGTGACAAACATGCAAAAGAATAAGAAATCAGGAGGGGGGCAAATAGTTTTTCACACCACTGTATATATATATATATATATATATATATATATATATATATATTTATTATTATTATTTTTTTTTTAATTTATGTTTATTTATTTTTAATCAAGACACTTAGATTTTCTGGGAGGTTTAGGACACTTTGACAAAATTTGGAATTACCCTGAATGATTTTTGCTGTGGCACAAATCCCCCCCCCCCCCCCCAAAAAAAAAAAAACAATAGCTGTGATAGCTGACGATAAAGTACTTTGTTAGTGTCAGAAAGTTAAAGCCATCCATAAGAGGACAACATTTTGAGGGGACGCAAAAACAGAATACGCTACTGGTGGCGAAATATATGCATACAAAACATGTTAATATATAAAAATCTATAAAAAATAGATCTTTATTACCTCAAGATAACTTTTAAGAACAATTCTGTCGACCTGACCACATTTACCGCCCAGATCTGGATCACAATTAATGATGACGTAAACAGAAAGTCACCCTTTTCTGTAATTACAGCTCTGACATTAGAGGGTCTTCACTGTCTGTTATAGAATTCAGACAGGATTTTATTGGCATCATCTCATACAATGTGACAAGTTATAATCTTAAAAGATTACTGCGCTTGCACAATCTAACATCAGCTATAATGTAAATCAATAAAATTGGAATAAAACAATGCCATCTAGCTGAAGATCCGGTTAACTTTATGTGGAACTTTTTTTTTTCCTGGGATGCAATTTTATATTTATAAAGAGACAAAACACAATGTCAATAGAAGCAGTTTTATGAAGGACATGTAGCTTATTTGCACAAGCTTTTGAATGAAATAGATTAATTACATCTCAGTGTAATTTGTAGCAGCAGCTAATGCTACATAACAGTTCTTTAATGCTACCAGTCTGGTATAGAAAAAAATAAATCTCAGAAATACTAGAACTAGAATGTTTTATTAGAACTCGTTCAATATGCAGATGAAATATTAATATGCATTTAAGATGATCCAGAACCCTCTTTTTGCATTCAAACTAAGTGAACTAACTGAAGGTTTGGATCAATCACAATTTGGCTGAATCCCCAATTCAACATACACTATAGTGCATTACACAGCTATTCTTCCATATCTTATGGAGTGGGATTTAGGAGCCCTTTGGTATTTACGCTCTAAGTTTGGTTGAAGAAATAAGGGCTTTCTGGTACGTTGTGTCAGTGAGAGCAGACTAGTTCGCTTTGATTAATTCCCTGTGTGAAAACTTCTGATGAAGAAATACTGAAGGCCATTTAAATTAAAGCTCATTTAAATGTCAGTCCTCATAGTCTGGACTTTACTATAATTGGCTATTTAATTAAAACAATTTTCATGGTCATTAATAGGGTATAGCTCGAGCCTTGTAGTGCAATGACATGTTTTAATTACACGGTATTAGCAAAATGGATATGCTTTGGAAAGCAGGGTGGAAATTTGAATAAGAAATGATTAAGGCAATTATACATCATCCCCTTACGGAGGTATCAAATCTAATTGATGAACTTTATAAAATGACAAGGAGAGATTGGAAAGCAAACACGGGTTTAAACAGTGTTTTTAATTAAGAGGTGGAGAAAATGCGCGCAAATGTTATTAAGTGCTAATCACAGGACTAATTGCATTTTCGGTGTTACACTGTGGGATATGCTGAACTATGAGACACACACACATATCCTGACACCCATGTTGGTTTTACTACATGTGTGTGGTACTTCCAATGTGCTTACACATAACCCCAAAGCTTAACCTCAAGGACAAGTACACACACATACACACAGTCTATGACACTATGACACACACAGAGGTGTTTATACTGCCACCTAATGGGAAGTCATTAATGAAGCGAATGAACAAACAAATACTACATGCATAATCAGAATCATGATTTGAATACTTTTTGCACGTATCCCGGGAGACTTAGTGCACGAGGCGGTGTACACCCTAGACAGGGTGCCAATCCATCACAGGGATCACACACACACACTACAGGCAACTTAGGAACGCAAAACGACTGTGGGAGGAAACCGGAGTACCTGGAAGAAAACCCACCAAGCAGGGGTAGAACATGCAAACTCCAAGCAGACAAAACCGAAGTATACATTGAATACCTGTATTCTGTATGGAAGGGTCTGTACTTTCTTTAAAGAATATGTTTAAAGAATTTGGATTATGCAATTAGGATAATTAACTCAAGTCACAAGTCATGGAAAAGAAAGTATAGCCGAAAAAAGGACAAAAGAGAAATTCCAGTAATCTACAATTCAAATCTAACAGGTAGAAGTTAAGTACAGGACATTTGTTATAATGTTCTGAAACCTGCAGCAGTGGATTGAATTAGAGTGGAAGCCGGTGCAGATCCTCCTTTGATATCACTGGTGAAATATGAATACGTGAACTAGGCACAACACGAAAACACAGTAGACATAGCAGATGCGAAGCTGAAAACACGGAGCTTAAATATACTGTAGCAGGACATATAAACAAGACTCAAGTGCAACAAGCTCAAACATGTGCACATGATTACTGTACATACATTTGTTAACCTGTAACATCAAGTAAAGTATTGAGTCACATTTTTGTGTGATTTTAATTATGCATGATTTCAGATCCCTGTATTCCTTCAATTAGCTTCATTTTGATACCAAGTTTATTATTGCACCAAGATATGGCCAATTTGTTAACTAGGAGGAAAAACAAAAAAAACAAATATCTGGAACATTTAAATGAAGATTCCATGGCACAGAAAGTGGATAGTAATCATTAAAGTGCTTTAAAATAGGAGCAATGTTTATGATCAAAGCGTTCTCAATTCTGTTGAAGGACGAGTTCGAAAATTGAAGATTCGGTACAGTGCATTTCACCTACTGCACACTATATTAGTGCAAAATTAATAATGTAATACCTGGCCTGATATGATGAGTCACTTATGACAGCTAACATGGCTTGCAGTGGCTGATGGATGCTGTAGTCTAGATGCTTCCATGACAAACAGCACACTGGATATGCCAGCACTGCATTCCTTGATTTCCCATCGTTTATGAATCACTATTGGTGGGTAAACCTGTGCTTTTGATTTAAGAGTCTGCTTGTTTGCTTGTCAAATTGTGATGGATGTACATGTAAGTGTCAGTTTGACAAAGTTTGATAAATGCACTTTTTTATATCAACATATTAATAACTGGCTAATTATTTATAGCTCACTTAATCACATTAATAAGACATCAATCTACAACCTGATCTTACGATTGCTTCTTCAAATGTCAACCTGCATACACATACACTTACCATCTACTTTATTAGGAACACTTACTGTATACATCTACAGTGTATATTAAGGCAAATCTCCAATCAGCAGTATAAATTAATATAAAGGTCAATACTTTCATATACAAATCCACGTTATACGTTATATGTAACCTTAATCTGTGGTCCTTACGATGTGTAGGTTAAATGAGTTTTTCAAGTAACACTACATTCACTGTCCCAGGTAAAAGTTACAAAGTACAGGGACGAAGGGAATCCGCTCGTGTTGGGTTATACCACTTGGCACTGCCCAGCAAAGATAAATTTTTTCGTGACTGTGTATACAGTAAATGAAAGATCGATGGCTTGATCATGCTAAAAGCGAACATTGCCTGTTTTTCCTTGCATAATATTTGCTAATGAATAACGTTCTACGTAGTTCTACACCATTTCATCCCCAAGACATTATGAACAGTATCTCTGGAGGAAGAAGGCATTCATCTAAATTAATACTGTCAAACCACACCACACACCCAGGCCCGTGACATCCAATACAATTATCACAAAGTCTCTTGTGTCGCCAATTTCAGCGCCACTTAAGACCTGTCGCCTGGATTTAGCGTCGCTGTGACATTTTACAACATTTTTTGCTGCTGTCAGCGTCTGTTAAAGTGCTACAATTTGCTCATGAAACAACAGGGGGAAATAAACAAGACTTAGGCTTGTGTGTGGTCTTTGCACGACGTGTGATGGCTATTTATTTTTGTAGCCCTAACACTTAAGAGCCGCCAGTTCACGTAATAGCTTTGAGAACAGACTGCGGATAAACATGCTTGAATTTTATCATTTAATGTCTATTGACTATGGACATTGACATTAATGCATCATCTTAGATGGAGATCTACAGTATGAACGGGTCGAGAGAAGAACATGGGGAATGCTCACATGCAGTCATTTGCAGAGTTTCCAGACTAAAGAGTTGGAAAATAACTGTGTAAAAAAAAAAAAAAAAAAAAGACCCTAAGGGACCAACTGATGAATCATTCTAGCCCCTCAGCACTGCCTCCCTCACCATGCACAAACAAACACACATTCATAGACTCCTTCATACCTAGGGGACATTTTAATTTAGTTAAAACCGGATGAATCCGGAGGAAACTCGAGCAGAAATAGGGAAAAACGTAGACAACTTCATGCAGGCAGTAACCTGAGCAAAGGATTGAACAAGGAATACCGGTGCTGTGAGTTGGACATTAGCAGATGATGAGTCAGGAAAGCAGAATTGGTTGTACTGTTTGGGTGGGAGGGATAAAATTAACCACGCTGATCTTTGTTGTACTGTGTATGAGCTCATATACATGATATAAACCATCATGAAATAGTCAAACCTTCCAGATGTGGTGCCCAGACATAGCTGATATTATAAATCTCCACTCTCCTGGGACAAATTTCTACTAGATTTTGGAATGCTGTGAAAATTAGGGTTCATTCGACTATCGGAGCATTACTGAGGTCAGGCACGGATGTTTGGGTGAGCAGGTCTGAGGGATCATATAGTTTATCCCAGGTGTTCAGTGGGATTGAGATCAGAGCCCGTGCAGGACACTGAAGTTCTTCAACACCAACTAGAGCAAACCATGTCTTCATGGGCTTCAAGTTTGCGCTGTTTAAAGGGAATTCCAAATGCTAAAGCACACAAGTTTAAACAATTGCATGCTTCAAGTTAGGTGGAGGGGACTAACGTGGCGGTAATGGTAAGCTGTCTACATTCTTTCGTCCGTATAGTCCAGTATATGCAGAAGCAGGCAAATATTCTGTAGAGAACCTTTGTGTGTGTTACTCTGCCCTGTGATACAGCAATTGCAGAAAATTTGAAAAGATTTGGTTTATTGGTCTTAGAAAAAGAGAAAGGCATGTTAGCATATACCTTGCGCGGTTGTAGCTGTCTGATGATGCATAAAGCTGGCTAGTGGGTAGGAATTTGTCAGCATCCAAATTGGGGGGGGGGGGGATCAATAAAAGAAATGTATTTGTAATACTTGATAGCCATCTTTAACCTGTTTCCCAGCTGATCAGTGACATTTCGTAGGAAGTAAACTAGTGTAAAATTGTTCCGTCATAAAGGTTAAAGTAATATCTGTGGCGCTTTTATTCACTGTACTGACTGCAGCATCTTTTCATTCACTTCCCTTTAGGTGCTGTAGCTGAACTCTATTCCCTGACCTCCACATCGACCGCGCTCCTCGCCATTGTAATGCAAAGAGAACATTTGTTATAATGTACATTTAGCGCCTGTGAATGATCCTCGATCAATGAGAATATACAGGACAGACAGGAAGGGAGACAGAGGGAGAGTGAAACATACTATCTGATTCTTAAGTGCCTGATAAATGGGCAATACAAGCAACAGAGTGACTAATAGAGAGATGTGTGTATGTGTGTGTACGTAAATGTACCTTGGACTGCACGAGAACAAATCTTTACAGACTTGATCACAGCACAAGTCCAATCGATACCCCTCTACTGAATGCGAATGACACTTGTGCACCTAAAGCCTTCGTACAGCCCAACAGTGTGTGAGGGATAAAAGCGTTCAAATGTAAGCTATGACGTTATAAATCTTTTTTTTTTTTTTTCTCTCTAATAATCATGAAACAGAAGAGTTAATATAAAATGCATTTTCAATCCATCACACCTTAAGCAGTTTTAAATTCATGGAATGGGTCATATAAATGACCTTTTCTAATAAAAAAACTGATCTTGGATCAGTTTTCACATTTCAGTTCATGACAGATACAACCACATAAAAGAAGGGATCTGATCCCGAACCAGCATTCTCGCTTTGATAAATATGATAATCTTGATAAATATGAGTCCATGGTAATTTAATTCTCCTTGCCATGCGCACACCTCGTCTGATGGATTAATCGTGCCATTTTCACAAAGGTCCTTCAGGGGAGGATGGAATTTGCCGCGGTCACTGATGCTCAGTGCCATAACTCACCTCTGCTGAAACGTCAGCGCTGTATCATCCCGACAGGATGGATGTGAGTTTTGGCGTGGTCTGATTTAAATGTGTCCTTCACTGGATTGAAAAGCATGTATTTCTCCCCACAAATGATGTGGAATTGTGAAACTTAACAACAAAAAGCACAACTGTGTTGGTAATAAAAGTAGTGTGGACTGATTTTAATCAAGTTGAACATATCATTTGTATATTCACTCCCTGCTCCATATACAGTATGTACAGTATAGAAGCAAATCAATATGTAATTAACTTGAGTCTGTATGAAATGTAACGATCATGTAAAGTGTAAATCATCAACTAAAAAAAAAAAAAAAAAGATATTCTTATCATATGTATATCAATTATTACATGTAGTATATTATATAATACAAATATTATATTACACAAATTACAATCAGAATTACCATGAGATGGATTCAGACTGAAGTAAACATACCCCAACATACCCCAAGTATTACATGCATTACATAGTCATTAATTTTGTAAATATTTTACATATACTCTGTGCATTTTCCTTAAATATATTAAACAAACCACATCAAGTTTTATTTATATATCAATTCTCTTTTTTTTTCTTTTTACTAATGATTCTTATAATATTATTACTTGAGGTACTTTCTATGTTTACATTTTAACGTTATTATTTAAAATGTGTTTTCATTTATTATATTTTATTTAATATATAAAGTACTGTGCAAAAGTCTCATTTTTTCCCTAAATTAAATTAAATTATAAAAAGGCAAACACGTGTTTTATTGTGAAAAGCTGCATAGTGCTTAAAAGTACAATTTAAAAATTGGTTGTTTATGTAACAACTTTGACAGCCCACACGGAAATAACCTATATAAACATATATGTTTCAATATAGGTTTTGAGATAGGTTTTTAATATATGTGACATATATAAAATTGGCCGTTTTCCTATATTATATGTACATATAAGCGTACATATGTACGCATATATGTCCACATTACTAAAATCTAGGTAAACATAGGTGCATACATGCACACAAACATGCATACGTACATGTATGCATGTTTATATGTGTGCATATACAGTATGCACCTATATGTTTACCTAGATATTAGTAAAATTACAAAAATCCATATGCTAGACAACAAAGAAAAGCCCAAAATGTAGAAAAAAAATTTTTTTTCTTAAGAACAATCATAGCATAAACAAAAATATAGTACAAGAACAAAAATAAGACAAAAAACTGAACAGGAAGAAAAAAATATATATTTTGAGGACCTTCTCAGCTCCGTGAGCTTTGAATTGATAGATGTGCCTATCTGCCCTCGGGTGGCTGCCGGCCACTTCTTCAATGTTGCATCTAGAGAAGACAAAAATAATGAGACAGTATAATAATAATAAATGATTATTTATTCAAACTTCAGACAACAACAATTAGTGCCACGAGGTTATTCGCAACACTATATGTTCTACAAAATAGAGGACTACACACCCTACAGCGCAATATAATGTGGCTTTAGAAGAGGAAAGGTAGGATTAAGAAGTGAGCAAGTGATGAATTAGTATTATAGGTCCCAAGCAGATACAGTAACAATAATGGGTGCCCTACCTTATGCAGTCTCCATTGATGGCTAATAAATATTGATACAAGTAGGTTATGGTTAAAGTGGTGAACTTATAAAGTCTTAAATGTTTTGTTTTCCCTTCTGAACGCATTATGCATTTACTCACCAATAATGGTTACATTTTTAATTTGGTCAAGTCTCCAAGTCGAAGGAGCCCAGCAGCAGATTCCGTACCATGGCAGTAGCAGAGGTGGCAAGGCGGGCTGCTCTCCACACTTCTGCCTGGCAAAACACCCCAGAGCCCTTTATAACTTCAATCTGAAAAATAATTTCACATCACAATATTAATTTATTGGCAACTTTTAGAAGCTTTTCATGTTTCATACTGATTCTCATGTTTAGCTTCCCAATAGTTAATAGGATTTTATGTATAAATGAAGATTAATGATAAAGATACATGCAGGGTAAAACTGCAACAGGAACAGTACAAAATAAAAACTAAAAAAAGACAGACATTCAGAGTAAAACAGTGCAAGATAAAAAATAAAAAAAACTGTACAAAACATACATGCAGGTTAAGCATTGGTGGGAGCAATGTCCAAGCAGTGTAGAGAAATATTTCTGTACGACTTCATTGTTTTGTGCTGTGTAGTATAGTATTGTAATAGCTGATCAGAGGGATCAACTCCCCATGTGCTGGTTGTACGCAGTCACAGGACATGGAAATGTCTTTGTAGTCCATGTACCTTCTAATTTCACCCTCATCTTCACCATCTTCATCTTCTACTGTATAAGCAGAATGGATGGTAGAACATGTAGATACTTCTCGTGTGTCCATCCACTTCACAAATACAAGAGGTCCATCTGAACGGTGCTTGCGTGTCCTGATGTGAGGGGCTGGTGAAGGCAAGGGTGATGCAGACACATTCCTAAAAACAAATAAATAAAAAAATGTTAGCCTATACTGTTCAGAGTAAATGGATGTGCAATTAATATGGATGCACAATATATACAGAGAGGACCAAAAAATGTATCCACACTTCAACATGAAAAATATACACCTCTCTTCTGTAGGTCACATGACAGCATCAATGATGGTGATACAACTGACATTAGATAACACACTGCTGCCATAATTCAATTGGAGTTTTAAAAAAGGCCATAGATAACAATTGTGAAAGTGTGTATACATTTTTGTGCCCCTCTGTATTTGTTGATGGGCAATAGGCTGGACAAATATCTGTTGATGGACCATAGACCATCTCAAACATTTACACCTGAGACATAACACCATCCATTGGACATTACACACATATTGAACACATTCTAAACAATTACATCTTATCAGTCATTTGTAAATACACGCTAAACAAAAGGGATTATATACATTTACACCACAGAAATATTCATAAGCATCACATAAGGCAGTATTTTAGCCACCTGGAACTAGCTTGTTTGTGCTAAATAACATTACCGATAGCAGTGTTATAAGCTAACCAAAATGGAGCCAAATACATATTAGCAACCATAATCTAAAGCTATCCAAAACAAGGTGAATATAAACATCTGTAAACTCCATAAGGCATTAGCTTAGCCACCGGGAAATATCATGTTTGTGCTACATGAGGCAGCATGTTAGCATGATTTACCTAAACTATATAAATGGCATTGAAAGCCAATGTGTCACACAAGCTGACAAGAGCTAGCTGTAGTGAGGAAAATATTTACTAATATTAGTTTAATATTATCAGAATAAGAGTTATATAAGACTTAATAACTTACCCAGTGTAGCATGGGTCTATTCTCTGTTCAAAATGCTCCTGTTCGTCGTCGGAGTCACACAGTCTTCTTCTGAGTTAAATGTAAACTCCTCCCACTTTCCACAACATTCTGAAGAGTTTCCTCGGATGTGTAAGCGCGTGCCATCTTCCAAAACGTGCAGAAAATTCACTGAATCTGAGTATTTTCAAACCTCTCTCTGTGTTCCTTTTTCATGCCAGAGGGCGTGACCTAGTATGTAAATTACCCGGACTGATTTCCGTGTGATTGGCATGTGGGCGTGTCCTGCCTCGGGTTATTAGCAGATAGGTGCGACAGAAATTCTGTGCCTCTCCTTGGTTTATACGGATTACATAAACTGAGAATATTTGTTTTCAATGTGACTTGCATCATTTAAAAGTAGACACTTTAAGCTTTCTATAGATATATTTCTCATTTCAGTTCATTTTAGTGATGTGTTTCAAAAAGATTTTCACGGAGACTGAGGTTTCATATATGTGCATACAGTGGTGTGAAAAACTATTTGCCCCCCTCCTGATTTCTTATTCTTTTGCATGTTTGTCACACAAAATGTTTCTGATCATCAAACACATTTAACTATTAGTCAAAGATAACACAAGTAAACACAAAATGCAGTTTTTAAATGAGGGGTTTTATTTTTTAGGGAGAAAAAAAAAACCAAACCTACATGGCCCTGTGTGAAAAAGTAATTGCCCTCTGAACCTAATAACTGGTTGGGCCACCCTTAGCAGCAATAACTGCAATCAAGCGTTTGCGATAACTTGCAACGAGTCTTTTACAGCGCTCTGGAGGAATTTTGGCCCACTCATCTTTGCAGAATTGTTGTAATTCAGCTTTATTTGAGGGTTTTCTAGCATGAACCGCCTTTTTAAGGTCATGCCACAACATCTCAATAGGATTCAGGTCAGGACTTTGACTAGGCCACTCCAAAGTCTTCATTTTGTTTTTCTTCAGCCATTCAGAGGTGGATTTGCTGGTGTGTTTTGGGTCATTGTCCTGCTGCGGCACCCAAGATCGCTTCAGCTTGAGTTGACGAACAGATGGCCGGACATTCTCCTTCAGGATTTTTTGGTAGACAGTAGAATTCATGGTTCCATCTATCACAGCAAGCCTTCCAGGTCCTAAAGCAGCAAAACAACCCCAGACCATCACACTACCACCACCATATTTTACTGTTGGTATAATGTTCTTTTTCTGAAATGCTGTGTTACTTTTACGCAAGATGTAACAGGACACGCACCTTCCAAAAAGTTCAACTTTTGTCTCGTCGGTCCACAAGGTATTTTCCCAAAAGTCTTGGCAATCATTGAGATGTTTTTTAGCAAAATTGAGACGAGCCTTAATGTTCTTTTTGCTTAAAAGTGGTTTGCGCCGTGGAAATCTGCCATGCAGGCCGTTTTTGCCCAGTCTCTTTCTTATGGTGGAGTCGTGAACACTGACCTTAATTGAGGCAAGTGAGGCCTGCAGTTCTTTAGATGTTGTCCTGGGGTCTTTTGTGGCCTCTCAGATGAGTCGTCTCTGCGCTCTTGGGGTAATTTTGGTCGGCCGGCCACTCCTGGGAAGGTTCACCACTGTTCCATGTTTTTGCCATGTGTAGATAATGGCTCTCACTGTGGTTCGCTGGAGTCCCAAAGCTTTAGAAATGGCTTTATAACCTTTACCAGACTGATAGATCTCAATTACTTTTGTTCCTGAATTTCTTTGGATCTTGGCATGCTGTCTAGCTTTTGAGGTGCTTTTGGTCTACTTCTCTGTGTCAGGTAGCTCCTATTTAAGTGTTTTCTTGATTAAAACAGGTGTGGCAGTAATCAGGCCTGGGGGTGACTACAGAAATTGAACTCAGGTGTGATAAATCACAGTTAAGTTATTTTTTTACCAAGGGGGGCAATCACTTTTTCACACAGGGCCATGTAGATTTGGATTTTTTTTCTCCCTAAATAATAAAACCCCTCATTTAAAAACTGCATTTTGTGTTTACTTGTGTTATCTTTGACTAATAGTTAAATGTGTTTGATGATCAGAAACATTTTGTGTGACAAACATGCAAAAGAGGCGGCGCGGTGGTGTAGTGGTTAGCGCTGTCGCCTTGCACCTCCAGGGTCTGGGTTCGATTCCCCGGCCAGGCTCGATTCCCGTCTCTGTGTGCATGGAGTTTGCATGTTCTCCCCGTGCTTGGTGGGTTTCCTCCGGGTACTCCGGTTTCCTCCCACAGTCCAAAGATATGCAGGTTAGGCTAATTGGCGTTCCCAAATTGCCCGTAGTGTGTGAATGGATGGGTGAATGTGTGTGCCCTGCGATGGATTGGCACCCTGTCCAGGGTGTACCCCGCCTAGTGCCCGAAAGCCTCCTGGGATAGGCTCCAGGCCCCCCGCGACCCTGATCACAGGATAAAGCGGTATAGAAGATGAATGAATGAAAACATGCAAAAGAATAAGAAATCAGGAGGGGGGCAAATAGTTTTTCACACCACTGTATATGCATATACAGTGGTGTGAAAAACTATTTGCCCCCTTCCTGATTTCTTATTCTTTTGCATGTTTGTCACACTTAAATGTTTCTGCTCATCAAAAACCGTTAACTATTAGTCAAAGATAACATAATTGAACACAAAATGCAGTTTTTATATGAAGGTTTTACGTTATTAAGGGAGAAAAAAAACTCCAAATCTACATGGCCCTGTGTGAAAAAGTGATTGCCCCCCTTGTTAAAAAATAACTTAACTGTGGTTTATCACACCTGAGTTCAATTTCTGTAGTCACCCCCAGGCCTGATTACTGCCACACCTGTTTCAATCAAGAAATCACTTAAATAGGAGCTACCTGACACAGAGAAGTAGACCAAAAGCACCTCAAAAGTTAGACATCATGCCAAGATCCAAAGAAATTCAGGAACAAATGAGAACAAAAGTAATTGAGATCTATCAGTCTGGTAAAGGTTATAAAGCCATTTCTAAAGCTTTGGGACTCCAGCGAACCACAGTGAGAGCCATTATCCACAAATGGCAAAAACATGGAACAGTGGTGAACCTTCCCAGGAGTGGCCGGCCGACCAAAATTACCCCAAGAACGCAGAGACAACTCATCCGAGAGGCCACAAAAGACCCCAGGACAACATCTAAAGAACTGCAGGCCTCACTTGCCTCAATTAAGGTCAGTGTTCACGACTCCACCATAAGAAAGAGACTGGGCAAAAATGGCCTGCATGGCAGATTTCCAAGGCGCAAACCACTTTTAAGCAAAAAGAACATTAAGGCTCGTCTCAATTTTGCTAAAAAAAACATCTCAATGATTGCCAAGACTTTTGGGAAAATACCTTGTGGACCGACGAGACAAACGTTGAACTTTTTGGAAGGTGTGTGTCCCGTTACATCTGGCGTAAAAGTAACACAGCATTTCAGAAAAAGAACATCATACCAACAGTAAAATATGGTGGTGGTAGTGTGATGGTCTGGGGTTGTTTTGCTGCTTTAGGACCTGGAAGGCTTGCTGTGATAGATGGAACCATGAATTCTACTGTCTACCAAAAAGTCCTGAAGGAGAATGTCCGGCCATCTGTTCGTCAACTCAAGCTGAAGCGATCTTGGGTGCTGCAGCAGGACAATGACCCAAAACACACCAGCAAATCCACCTCTGAATGGCTGAAGAAAAACAAAATGAAGTCTTTGGAGTGGCCTAGTCAAAGTCCTGACCTGAATCCTATTGAGATGTTGTGGCATGACCTTAAAAAGGCGGTTCATGCTAGAAAACCCTCAAATAAAGCTGAATTACAGCAATTCTGCAAAGATGAGTGGGCCAAAATTCCTCCAGAGCGCTGTAAAAGACTTGTTGCAAGTTATCGCAAACGCTTGATTGCAGTTATTGCTGCTAAGGGTGGCCCAACCAGTTATTAGGTTCAGGGGGCAATTACTTTTTCACACAGGGCCATGTAGGCTTGGATTTTTTTCTCCCTAAATAATAAAACCCCTCATTTAAAAACTGCATTTTGTGTTTACTTGTGTTATCTTTGACTAATAGTTAAATGTGTTTGATGATCAGAAACATTTTGTGTGACAAACATGCAAAAGAATAAGAAATCAGGAAGGGGGCAAATAGTTTTTCACACCACTGTATACTGCATATAGGTTTCATATATGCGCATATATCCTCATATAGGTTTCATATATGCGCATATATCCTCATATAGGTTCTTTCCATGTGGGAGCAGCCTCATTTCCCCTCTCATCAGTTTTAACCACTCAGCACTCAGCATCATCAGTCTGTCTCTTTGGAAGCAAAATACGAAGAAATGAGACGTGGTCCAAAAAATGAGGAGTGACTCAAGACTTTTGCACAGAACTGTGTGTTTTTATGAATATGATCTAATCTGGGTGTTAAAATAAAAGGAGTGTGTGGTACTGTAAGTGTGGTTTTGTACAGATAAAATCTGTACTGCGCATGTTTATTACTTTTAACTAAAAAGCTAACAAAAATTTGCATTCTATATTTAAACGTACATATTCACATTAAACATGCTTTAGCACATGGAAGCCAAGAAATTTATTAGCCCTCAATGCAACAATATAAACCGTTTGTGAACCTTAAAGATCTTGAAAACCCTTAGGTCCTTAAATTAATTTACACAATTAAATTTGAATTATGACTGTGTAAAGCAGATATTATACAGTATATGACAGGGTACAAAAGTGTAAAGCCTGCCTTAATGAAAATGTGTGACTTAGGTTATGAAGGCTAATAAAAATTGTTTATGACACAAGGATACAATAACACACACACATACACACTGGACAGTGGGAAGAGCTATATTTCTGAAGATTTAAGGTTTCTCTAGGAAACAGTTATGAAGTATATTGAGGGAGGGACATATTTATTTATTTATATTTTTGTCAAGTACTGCGTATTATGGAATTCTGAATAAATCAGGCAATCCAGTTTTAATAATCTGAGCAGTTAGCAGTGAGAACAGAATTGCATTATCTTTCTGCTTATATTTAAAACAGTACTTAAGAAAATTAAGAAAAGGAGTCATAAGACTTGTGCTTGTGCTGGACCTTGTGCTGCACTTTGTCCTGAACACCGCTCCCTCCTCTGGTCAAAGTCAAAGTGAAACATGAGTGCTATAACGATGAGCTCTATGTAAGGGACACTCCTTTATTAACACTACATTACCTCCTGGTTTTCATCCCTGATCACCTGAACAAGTGTTTGGCTTTTCTTTTTTTAATATCTGGCCCAAATTAATCTTAGTGACAGAAGGTGGCTGATTTGCATTCAGTAACAGTCAACTCCAGAAATCGAGTTCATTTCCAATCAAAATTGGTTAATTACGCATGGAAAGATGGAATTCCCGAGAGGGACAGGCAAATGATCTCTTACTCACATTGTCACACTCTCACTACTGACTGAAAGTCTCATCATACATCATAACATTTGTTTATTTACTACTGCTCACTTACGTGCTAATGTACTAACGCGAATGTGAAGAACAATTTGTGAACTGATGGCAGCTATTGTATTGTTATTTCTTCTTTCTAATCCATGCTTCATATAAAACCTGCAAACCTGCCACAAACTCTCTCTTTGAAGGAATGAAGGAGAAACAGAAGGAGGAAAAAGACAAAAAAACAAAAACAAAATGTAAAAAAAAAAAAGTTATGACCAGAAACAAAACTAATAAAATTTGGCAGTAAAACTGAATTAAATACATGGGAAATAATAATAATTTTTAAAAAGTGTTCATTTTCCAAGAATCCAGGCTAGCTAGCTTGCTACTTAAGCTAACTAGGGCATTAGCATAAGCTTGCTACATACAGTGTAGGTTAAAAGTCAGGTTAAAAAAAAAAAAGTGTAGTTGATAACTATTAGGACAAGTACAAATCTGATCAATGAGACAAACAATTGACTTTGTAAATGTAAAGACACTCTTGAGCATCCACCATGTTAGTCAAAAACTTTAGGAATGATTTGCTATAACAGTGAAGAAGACGAGAACAATCATTGCCTTAAATTTGGCCAGAATGAGTGCTGCCTAATTAAGAGTGTAAAGGCGCATCGTGTTAGCTAGCTTACATGCTAACATGGGTTTTAGGTTTGTAACAAAAACCCAAACTTACTACTCTACTAATATTTATTTGCACTCATTCGCTCCATACAAAAGAAAAAACATAACACCTAACTCCTGCGACCTCGGTGGTGGTGTGATTTTTTTATACTTTGGTTCAGGGGCAGAGAGAGGTCGAGGGCTATTTGCTAATGCTTAACAGCATGCTGATTTTGATGGATCTGCTCCATAAGTACCGGACTTGCTCTCAGGTGCTCTCTCTCTCGCATGCGGGTTCTTCACAGATCATAGAGCATCTTCCCTCTATCGCTCTTTCTCATTTCTGTGAACACACTTTCTCTCTCTCTCTCTCTCACACACACACACACCACACACACACACACACACCTGAGCCCCCTAGTGCGTTCACTCCACGTAACATCCATCATGTACAAACTAGAAAGCTCCTTCAGCTGGCAAATAACCTTCATTCAAGGAGTGAAGTGGACGTGAATAAAGACTTCCGCACAGTCACTTGGGGGAGTAGATGTAGCAAGAGCCACAGGGAAAGATGACACTGATCCATATTCAAATCTTAACCTTTAAAGTAATAACACATTAGTATGAAGGAGCAGCATGTCATCTTTACCACAGATTGAAGGTGTAAAAGCACTGCTCTGTTTGTGGGGCAATCATTTTTAGTCCGGATATTTTTCAAGGTAAACTAACATACTGACTGTTTTTTTTTTTTTAATTGCGTATCTTCTTACATGAAACAATTGAAAAAGAAAAAAGCTATCTAGCTTCATAATTCTAAAGTCTGATTGTTCCGTAATGGCTCGCAACTAATGAACTTGGGATTTCATTTTCTATCTTATTTTTTCCATCTGCTACAGCTTTAGGATTTCTATACCCTACTTGAGGATAATCGGTGGCTCGTTCACAAACGTAGCCATTTAAGCTTTCTTTACACACATGAGGGTAGATCCTGAAGCAGCAGCAGCTATTGTTCTTTGCGGTTGAACACATCACTTTTTTCAGTAAAGTTTTTTTTACTATACTTTAATAGTATTCTAACAACCCAGCCATATACGCTACCATTCTTGACAGAAATTGCTATTGATATATTGTTGTCACTGACAATACCTGGCTAGTTGGGGTTATCCTTCATGTTCCCGAAATCAGATTTATACGACATAATGGGAGCATGACAAAGTTCCCAGACCCCAGTTCTATGTTCCTATGTTCCCCTGGTCTACAGTATATAGCACATAATGGAAACCTGATGCTCCCAGCTCTATTTGTTTGATTAAATTATTTCTCATAACCGTCAAAACCACGTAACTAAATACATTTTAGATTTGTTGTGTTTGAAAAGTTTTCTGTGTTCCAATAAAAATAACTGGATTATGTTCAGGAAGTAATTTATTCTTTTTTAAAAGGGTCACATTTGTTTCAAGCGGAATTAAGAGAGTTAATGTGTGTTAACAGAAGATTGAACTAGGGAACATAAGGACGATCCAGTTTGCTGACTAGCATTAGCCATATACTGCAAGTCATTTTTCTTTCCCCACTTACAGACCTCACATGTGGCACATTGATAGCTAGATAGCTTCGTCCTCCCCTTTTTTTTTAACCATAAGCAAAGTGAATGGGATTGAATTTCTAAAACAGTGACTTTGTTTTATTTCAGTGACACACAGTATCACTTTTTGGGTTTCTTTACCCGAGGATAGATTCCTTAATTAGCATTAACTCGTGGCAGCATTTCTGTTGCTGAACACAACCATACTATTACTCATTAAATATCATAGCTAGCTAGCTAACTGATACGCAAGACATCATTTTTATAGACATTTTCAAATTATGGTAATAATTCCGTTTTAAAATTATTGGTCCCAGGGCTGTGAAAAAGTCTTTTGGGATTCAGACCATCAAACTAATTTTATAAAATAAAAGAACCATTAACTGCATTAAACTGCATTTTGTATTTATTGTATAAATTTTGTATATATGGAAAAAGTAATTTCCCCAAAACCTAATAACTGGTTGTGCCACCCTTGGCCTCAACAACTGCAATCAAGCATTTGTGATAACTAACTAAGTCTTTCACATTGTTTTAATTCAGCCACATGGAAGAGCTTTCATGTTATCCCATCTCAATCGGATTTAAGTCCAGACTTTGACTAGGGTCAGACTTTTTTTTTTTTTGCCATTCAGAGGTGGACCTGCTGGTTAGTTTCGGATCGTTGTCCTGCTGCATAACTCATGTGCGCAATAGCTTGAGGTCACAAACTAATGGTTGGACATTCTCCTTCAGGATATTCTGAGCGCAGAATTCATGATTTCATCAATTATGGCAAGTTGACCAGGGGGGTGTTCTTCGTACGTCGCTAACTCAGTTAGCTGGATTTGATTGTTGTGGATTTGTCCTGATCATGGATTGTTTCGTTCTTCGATGCTCATCTCGCACTTGTTGTCATAGCAACATGTCCGTAAGCTTGAACCTGCTCGGTAGCAGGTTTATTTCATGTAAACAGGATTAAGGCTGCGCTCCTGCCGGGTTATGATTGGTAGAAATGGTGCGGTCACATCTGATTGGTTAAAGAGCGCTGATGTGGACTGACTCATGTGGGGAAAGAAAAGTATCTTGCATATATATACGGCTTGCCATAATATATTTATTGAAATATATATGATATATATATATATATATATATATATATAAATATAAATATATATATAAATCTATATAAATAATTGATATCAAATATTATATTAGAACATAAATTCATAGGTTTTATATTATTATAATAAACTCTAGGCACGAGACAGCCCTCAAGACCATTAATTCAAATTCTTGTATAATTTTTATTTTGTAACACATTTATTTTTCAGGGGTTCGTTATGAATATGCATATATATATATAATAAAAATAATGTTTTTATAATGAAAAATTGGACAAAACTAATTTTATTATAAAGTAAACAATATAAAAGTATACATGTTTTTTTAAATATTAATATTTCTATTTTTCCATATACAACATATTTATTTTCATATTTTATTTTATTTTCTCATGTAATTTGTAAACCATATGCGCATATTATGTTCTAATATAATATTTGATAGCGATTATGTGTGTGTGGTGGTGGGGGGGGAATCCATGGCAGGGAAGCATTTCAGCGCATAACACGTGGGGGCATTTCAGCGCATAACAGGTGTTACAAAAAAAATTGAGCTTGTTCTTTTGTCATTTCGTCAACCAATCAAAGGGCTTGTGATCAGTGTTTCTACTGTCGATGCATATCGCCTTTTAAACCAACGCACGAACGCGCAATAATCCTAGACAACTCAATCATCAACAACAGGTGTGCTCGAAGAACCAACTTAGCCAGAGCGTAATTAGCACGATGATCTCATCTTAGATGTGTCAATTCATCCCGGATGTGTCAAGCGATGTACGAAGAACACCCCCAGGTCCAAAAGCTGTAATAATGCCCCAGGCCATCACACATCCACCACCATGTTTGACTGTTGGTATGATGTTCTTTTTATGAAATGCTGTATTAGTTTTATGCCAGATGTAACAGTACACACACCTTCCAAAAAAGTTTTTGCTTTTATCAGTTCAAAAGTCTGTCATATTAAATATTTTTTGGGGAAAATGTGAGAGAAGCCTTTGTGTTCTTTTTGGTCAGCAGTGACTTTCGCCTTAGAACTCTCCAATATGTGCCATTTATGTCCAGTCTCTTTCTTATTGTTGAATCATGAACACTGACTTAACTGATTTGTGCTGTTTGAGTGATTCAGTTAGCCGACCACTACTGGGAGGGTTCACCACTGTTCCAAGTTTTCTCTATTTGTGGATAATGGCACTCACTGTGGTTCGCTGAAGTCCCAAGGCTTTAGAAATGGCTTTGCAACCCTTTCCAGAGTGATACGTATCAATCACTTTGTGTCTTATTTGTTATTTCTGTAGATCGTGGAACTATGTGTTGCTTTCTCAGACAGGTTCTATACAAGTAGTTTCTTGATTCAATAGATCTGTCAGTAGTGAAATTACCTTAGCTTTCCAATACATACAAAAAATGGTTTGGTACAGTACATTGCTGATTTAGCAGGGGGGACAATTACTCGGTTTGGGGAGCTTTTTTGTTAATAAATTAAATCATTATTTAAAAGCTACATTTTGTACAGTATTTACTTGGGATCTTTGTGCAATATTAAAATGTATTTGATGACCACAATCATGCAAGTGTAAAAATATGTTTAAAAAATAAAATAAAATCAGGAAGGGGCAAATACTTTTCGCAGCGCTGTACTGTATACGAACAGGTCCCCCCCCCCCTCCACTCACCTTAAATATTGCCACTGAAAAGCATTTGGCTAAACCCCCGTTGTGTCTCCACTTTATATTAGGTTTACTTTTCTTTTTTCGTTTGAGGCCAAAGACTTTGATGTTTCAGTGGAACTGCTTTGAACAATTTAACCAGTTCACAGAGCATTTTTGAAAGCAGGATGTAAAAATAAGTCCTGGCTTGGGAATCTACAGTAGGTGCCTCTTTATTTATCTTGCAACAAATTCAGATTATGAAAGCCATAACTCATCTCATCCAAGATGGTTGAAGTGTTCGAATGAGAACTAAAAACCTCTTGAATCCTATCATGGCTGTATGAATCAAAGCGAAGAGCATGAGGCCTGTCAACATAACCGCTCACCACTGACACACAGCCTTGGGGAGAGTCATTTTATAAGGTGGAGCTGCCATCAAAGGAAATTGAGCTTTGGGAAAAGTGCCTAGTTAGGGGAAAGATATGAAGCTGGCTCTTCCTGAAAATGGAGGCCAGGGAAGTAGTCTAATGTATGATATTTTGGATTGATCCTTTGTCATGCCTGACACTTATCTCAGATCAGCATACTGAAAACAAGCTTAATTTTATTAATGAGAAGGGAAACGGTATATGTATACTTGTACTTACTTCTATGACTGCAAGAAGTTTTTCCCCTGAATTAATAAAGTTATTAGATAGCTAATTGATTAACACTGCAGATAGATAGATAGAGAGATAGATACATCAACCCCACTCTCCCTGTAGACTACACTTTTGTGCAAACATGGCCTGATTGAGAATGACAGGGCGCTTCCGGTGCTGTCAACAACAATGTCTGACCAATCTAAGCATGCTGTGGGCGGTGTTTGCCTGATCAGATTGATGGAGCACAAACATTAGTCTATCTACACTCATCCACCCTCAGACGAATAGCAACACATTCAATGTTAGATCTGTGCCGAGTCCCTTGGGAGAAACGGGAGGTCAGTCAGTCATCGCATCTAAATGAGCGCAATAGAGACCTCATCATGGTGAGCCTCCTTGAAGCTGGTGAAGCCATATCTCCTCACTGTATCATCACTAATGGGAATGGATTATGCGCGTGCGGGGGTGCGAGACGTGGTTTAGCGACCTTCAGAACACTTAATTGAAACAAGTATCGAGGCCTGGCAGAGCCGTAATCAACAAAAACCATGAGCTCATTAATCATTATAAATAGTGCTGTCGCGAAGGCGAGCAGCAGCATCATCAGCTTCTTTTGTTTGTCTTCTAGCAAAGAGCGAGACTGGGCCAGGCGCGGGTTAATGGGAGCGAAGCACCATTCCAGTGGCGACACTGATGAAAATGGGCGCGCAGGTGACAGCGCTCTATAAGGCTGATCATTAGGAAGTAATGGGGATTGATGCACTACGGATTGAGGTGGAAACAGGGCCGACATCCAGGAAGAGTTCAAGTTGGAGCAGGACAGCTGTGATGTAAAGCTTAATCTCAGGCGCCACCGAATGAGAAACCTGTGCCTTGCTTGTTTTTCTGGTACTTAATCACCAGAGTGTCACTTTCAGTGGCATGGTGCACCGTTATGGCCTATTACTGTGGATTAATTTCCTAGAACAGACTTCGTAGTAGTAGTGACAATAAAGGTTATGGGCCAAGCTGCTCAATTCCCATCCTATCTGTTCTCAATCCGGTACAATGTGATTAGTTATAATGAGAATGCATACATGTATAGAATACAACGGTGTCTATACTGAACGCCACTAGGAGTACTACGTACAGAGTACAGTACATACGCCGATCAGTCACAATAATGCCAGGTGAACTGAATAACATTGATGACTGGTGACAGGATCATGGGCACACAAAGTTCATTATGGGACCAAAGGCCATATCTGGTCTGATGCCACAGAATAATGAATGTAGCAGAAATTGAAGAAAATATTAATGCTGGACATGATAGCAAGGAATCAGAAGCCCTCCAAATTCTCCAGATCTCAATCCTGTTGAGCATCCATGGAATGCACTGGAGAAACAAGCCTGATCCACAACCCACAGTACCCAAAGGATCCTCCTGCCAGACATCACAACATACCCCCAGAGGTCTTGTGGAGTCATGCCTGCCCTGGCAACACATGCAGGACCTACACAGTATCGGGCATAATGTTTTGGGTCTTACTATTATAGCCAAGTCTCTGCATAGCTGTTTGAAACAGAATAATGAAACTTTAGAGCACTTCTACTGCAAAATCACTTCATGTCATTTGTAGAGAAAACTACAGGTGAAAAATGAACATAGGCCAACTCGAGCTGAATTGCAAAGAGCCAGTGACTAAAATAAACAGGAACTATTACAAGGCATTTATCTCACGTTGCAAGATTTTGGAACTAGATTTGGAAAAAAATCCCAAATGCATCTTTTTTCTTTTTTTGTCCTGGTACGTTATGTTCTCAGGCGAATGACGCTCCAAGCTAATATTAGTGAAACAGAATCAAAATATCAGCAAAGAAAAAAACAAGTCTTGGAATATGGGCTGGACTCAGACATACAGTACAGGTCCGAAGGTGGGAATCTATAAAATGTAATTGACAAGCTAAGAGAATATTAATCATCAAACTTAAATGATAACATAATATCTGAGGAAATCGAACGAAAGGTAAACTCTGGAAGTGTTGTCTGGAAAATACCATAGTGTCCAATCTAATCCTACCATATCCTAAACTTTTCACTCATATCTTTTTTACATTTATTTATTTTCTATACTGTATTTCCAACTAATTTCAACGCTCACTTATGGTCGATCAATAACTGCAAATTAAAAAAAAATCTGTGTTTCATCAAATTAATCAACAGATTTTATTTTACTGCTTGTAATGATTAGGTAGATGCCCTTATCGTATGCTCTACACTGTCTCTTTATAAGGTCAGAAATAAAAATCTCCTCTGCATAAAAGGTCAATAATGGCCATGAAATCCACGGAACAAAAATAAATCCATTCAAAATGGGTCTATTCATTTGTAGCGACCTTTATTTTGCATCCACAATGTAAAACCGGCTTTAAATGCAGACCTTAAGGTCAAACAGATATCTAACTGGGTTTATTAGGGCTAGACACAAAAAAATAACAAACTCCTAAGTTAATCTGCATTATTCCAATAATTAGTATTTTACATTTTAAACATCCAATTAACCTTGTACAAGGATTTTATTTTTAAATCAAATTCATCAACTTTAGATTAATACCAGATGTTTTCCACCTACCTGGGAAACGAGCCACCCTGTTGCTTCACGCGGAAGGGTAAAAGATGAAATTATTAACTTTATGGAGAAACTATTAATCATTACATAGATGAACACACAACGATGCAATTTAATTACAAACATTGTATTAAGTGAAACAGAACACAGGGGAATTTACATAAACATTTGCTAAAGGTTTATGCATTATTAAAAGGCCCTGACATTGTTTTTCATTTAACTGCTTGACTAATTAAAGCAATTAATACATGCATTAGCGTTTAGATATATGATAATTAGCCATTATCATGAGTGTTTTTTGGCTGCGTCGCAATTTTAGCAATCTGTATTTCTCATCCGGTTTGACCCAGATTCCTGACTGACTTTTAACTTTGAATATTTCTGCAGGTTAAAAGCATTATTTATTTTTTATCAGCATCAAGTTCGACATGACCTTACCGTCCTTGTGGTAATAGAGTAACAGATATTACACACTTTTAGCACATGAAGTGATGTTAGTGACAATGAGATGGGTCTTCCTCTAGTTCCTGTAGACCTCTTCAATAGCTAGTACTCAGGAAGAGAGCCATCTAGCTGAATTACCACCCACAATCTTATTATAGAGGACACGTCCAGCATGACAATAAACACTAAGTGTTAATGAAATACTCGGGATTGCCTTATATGGTGTTATTGTCTTTATAATGATTTATTGGAAGAAATTCAATAGTTTTCAAAACACATGGAAATATAACAGAAATGTATATAATGTTATAAAGAATTCTGAAAATGACACATGACATTGTTTAGGGGCCAGGGGGAGCTCAGTGGTTAAGGCACTGGACTACGGTTCGGAAGATCCCAGGTTCAAACCCCACAACCACCAAGTTGCCACTGTTGGGCCCTTGAGCAAGGCCCTTAACCCTCAACTGCTCAGATGTGTAATGAGATAAAAATTTAAGTCGCACTGGATAAGAGCGTCTGCCAAATGCCTAAATGTAAATGTTTAGGGAACTGCATTAAAAGATCAAAGACAGTTATAGGTGAAATATAAATTCAAAAGCTCATAGTAATGTTTAAAGCTTTTTAAGTAATTGGAAATCCTCTTACAATTTGTTTCAAATAATTCAGGACTTTTTAGCTGAATTCATGTCCATAAAACTTTCGGACACGATAAATTAACTTTTACCATTTTTACAGACTTTCTCGCTTTTCATGAACAGCAACTGGTCTGTCACAGAAATTCTAATGTTGCAGTTTATTGACTGCTTTTTCTATGACAAGTTTTCCTGTTTGTCATTTGATTTACTTTGAAATTTTTAATCACAATATAAATCTGAAGTAAATAAAATAATTAACTATTTTCTTAAAAAAAAAAAAAAAAGTCCCAAACTTTAGAAGAAGAAGAATATTCAATTATTGTCACATGTACTTTTTACAGCCCAGCGAAATTTCTTCTTCGCATATCCCAATTAGGAAACTGGGGTCAGAGCGCAGGGTCAGCCAGCTTACAGCGCCCCTGGAGCAGATAGGGTTAAGGGCCTTGCTCAAGGGCTCAACAGTGGCAACTTGCCGATGCTGGGGTTCGAACCCCCGAACTTCCGATCAGTAACTCAGTAACCCACAGCCTTAACCGATTGAGCCACCACTGCCCAATCCCTTTAATTGATGTTTGGTCTATTGCGGATTGGTGGAAATGATCAAAATTGCTACTCGGGTTCCCCTTTGGTCAGTAGCGTTGGAAAAAATTATTATAACTGAAACATTAATAAACACCATTTTTACTGACTTTTTTTCCCCCCAATACCTTCACTGTCAAATTTAGATACTAATATATACAGTGGTGTGAAAAACTATTTGCCCCCTTCCTGATTTCTTATTCTTTTGCATGTTTGTCACACTTAAATGTTTCTGTTCATCAAAAACCGTTAACTATTAGTCAAAGATAACATAATTGAACACAAAATGCAGTTTTTAAATGAAGGTTTACGTTATTAAGGGAGAAAAAAAACTCCAAATCTACATGGCCCTGTGTGAAAAAGTGATTGCCCCCCTTGTTAAAAAATAACTTCACTGTGGTTTATCACACCTGAGTTCAATTTCTGTAGTCACCCCCAGGCCTGATTACTGCCACACCTGTTTCAATCAAGAAATCACTTAAATAGGAGCTACCTGACACAGAGAAGTAGACCAAAAGCACCTCAAAAGCTAGACATCATGCCAAGATCCAAAGAAATTCAGGAACAAATGAGAGCAAAAGTAATTGAGATCTATCGGTCTGGTAAAGGTTATAAAGCCGTTTCTAAAGCTTTGGGACTCCAGAGAACCACAGTGAGAGCCATTATCGACAAATGGCAAAAACATGGAACAGTGGTGAACCTTCCCAGGAGTGGCCGGCCGACCAAAATTACCCCAAGAGCGCAGAGACGACTCATCCGAGAGGCCAGAAAAGACCCCAGGACAACATCTAAAGAACTGCAGGCCTCACTTGCCTCAATTAAGGTCAGTGTTCACGACTCCACCATAAGAAAGAGACTGGGCAAAAACGGCCTGCATGGCAGATTTCCAAGGCGGAAACCACTTTTAAGCAAAAAGAACATTAAGGCTCGTCTCAGTTTTGCTAAAAAACATCTCAATGATTGCCAAGACTTTTGGGAAAATACCTTGTGGACCGACGAGACAAACGTTGAACTTTTTGGAAGGTGCGTGTCCCGTTACATCTGGCGTAAAAGTAACACAACATTTCAGAAAAAGAACATCATACCAACAGTAAAATATGGTGGTGGTAGTGTGATGGTCTGGGGTTGTTTTGCTGCTTCAGGACCTGGAAGGCTTGCTGTGATAGATGGAACCATGAATTCTACTGTCTACCAAAAAGTCCTGAAGGAGAATGTCCGGACATCTGTTCGTCAACTCAAGCTGAAGTGATCTTGGGTGCTGCAGCAGGATAATGACCCAAAACACACCAGCAAATCCACCTCTGAATGGCTGAAGAAAAACAAAATGAAGACTTTGGAGTGGCCTAGTCAAAGTCCTGACCTGAATCCTATTGAGATGTTGTGGCATGACCTTCAAAAGGCGGTTCATGCTAGAAAACCCTCAAATAAAGCTGAATTACAACAATTCTGCAAAGATGAGTGGGCCAAAATTCCTCCAGAGCGCTGTAAAAGACTCGTTGCAAGTTATCGCAAACGCTTGATTGCAGTTATTGCTGCTAAGGGTGGCCCAACCAGTTACTAGGTTCAGGGGGCAATTACTTTTTCACACAGGGCCATGTACTGTAGGTTTGGATTTTTTTTCTCCCTAAATAATAAAACCCCTCATTTAAAAACTGCATTTTGTGTTTACTTGCGTTATCTTTGACTAATAGTTAAATGTGTTTGATGATCAGAAACATTTTGTGTGACAAACATGCAAAAGAATAAGAAATCAGGAGGGGGGCAAATAGTTTTTCACACCACTGTATATATATATAGTTGGCCTTTATTTTGCATCCACAATGTAAAACCGGCTTTAAATGCAGACCTTAAGGTCAAACATATCTAACTGGGTTTATTAGGGCTAGACACAAAAAAAAATCTCCTAAGTTAATCTTCATTATTACAATAATTAGTATTTTACATCAATTTTTAAATAAAATTCATCAACTTTAGATTAATACCAGATGTTTTCCACCTACCTGGGAAACGAGCCACCCTGTTGCTTCACGCGGAAGGGTAAAAGATGAAACAGAAGTCAAAATCAATGTTATAATGAATTATATGTGTTACTTTATGCAGTGAAATTGCTATACAACAATCAATATTCGGTAGGAAATCCTTTATTTTTCAAAATCCACCGGGGCATAGAGTCGTAAATCTGCCTGCAGTACTCTACTACTTAGTACTCGCTTAATCCAGAAAATCCTGTACAGAAATTTGCTAAATTTCACTTGAGAATTCCCTCGTTTGAGCCATTTTTGTGCAGAGGTCGACACCACGATTTCAGTAAGTCAGAGTCTCAACACATATTTGTTCCATCCATTAAGTAAATCAGCAGATTCTAATTAGCACAACTCTTCAGCCAGATAGTCGAGAGCTACAGTAATTAGTGAAATCACCTGTTTTGTGCACAGGGAGAACTACAATACACAGCACACACATGCAAATTTCTATTGATACCAAATGTATTCAATCTGTTAGTTTCTTTCATTTCACACTGGAGCCATAGGTCAAAGGTGGCTAAAAAAGAAATGAAATCTCTGTAAATACAATCACCTTGAAGGCAGATCCATATTAATAACAAGCAACAACAAAAAAATGATTATGGTTTTCTTTGGAGAAAGGGGTTCTGCAAGACCCTACACCAGACAAAAGAGGGTTTCACTTTAAGAACGTACTGATTCAGATTTCATAATCATCCTAAGAACCCTTGAAGAACCCTTTTTCTCAAGTGGCCCGTACTTGATCAGTCCAAGAGCCACAGATTGTCTGTTATCTTTTGAACACTTTTCTGGCCAGAAGCTTCATGATGAACCAGGATGCAATCAGATTGTCTCTCTTACAGTTTTCATTGGAAAATCTAATTAATTTATTAAAGAGATTTGTTTACAGGAAGAGATTAGTGGTTTGTTATCTACCATGTCTGTCAAATTGGTTCCTTCTTCGAAAGTCAGGTTTTTTTTTATAGCGGATATACCAGATTCACAATTGAATTCTAAAGATCTGGCTTAAAAACCTGGTCTACCATCAAATAATTTGTGCACGGTGTACTAATACTTCATTAAAACAACCCATAAATGAAACACTTCCTTTGAATTAACAAACAGATACAAATTCAATGGGTGTAAAGCATGACAAAGAGCTTCATGCCAGGAAGCTACTTCATACTAACAAGCCACTCGAGCTGGAGGTTCATAAAACCGTCCCATACATTAACTCCGTAAACAAAGCACTACAGTGACGAATGCTTGGCTTTCGCTTGGTGTAATTAAATCATCACATTTAATCAGAGGACATACTCCAGGAGAGCTCTCTCTCCGAATAGAGAGGCCATGTCTCCATACGGCCAAGGCGATTAAAGACGCATCAGCTAAATGAGTTCTCCATCGCCATGGGGGACCTTCTGTCTGCAGGAGCCAAGGACACAAGCACCTCTCACATCTCCAGCCCTGCTGGACACTAATGAGCACGGCACTGACTAGAAGTTTTCTCTCATGCTGATCGATTAGCAGCTTCTGCTAAACCAAGCCCTAACAGCCGGGTTGTTTTAGGAAAAAAACGTACGAGCAGAGATGACATACAATCATATTACAAGAGGAAAAAAAGAAACCGGTTGCATCAGTTGCATGAAAGGTGCAAGAGATCAACGGATCAGGATTGTACAGTTTACAGATTGTACATCTTAGCAGTAGTGCCCCATGGCACCATTTCTTCTTCATACAGTATGAATATATATTATACTTATTGTTTATATACACACACACATTATATATATATATATACTATAGATCCACAATGTCTTTCATTTGTATAATGGATACACCAGATAAAGTCTTTTTTTTAAACGATGATTTTGTTGTGGTGATGCTTTTTGTCAGAACTTTATCATTTTCGTAAGGAGCCTCCAGTGTCACAGCTTTATGAAATCAGAGACAAAACTGTAACTTTAAATGTCCAGAGAAACTATTATGACAAGCTGTATTTTTGTTGGGTCTTATTAACTCAAAGAGAGAGAGAGATAGAAATCAACTTAAAACTGTTATAAGACATTATAAATCATTTCATATGCATTTAGTGAAAAAGAAAAAGACAGCATAAATAAAAGACTAATCCTTGACAAGTATCTGTGGTGTAAAAAAAAAGAAAAAATGTGTTGGTCCACCACATTGACTCTTTTCTTATAACAGGATGCCTACAGCATCAAATACTGCAATTGATTTAATTAAGGTCCTTGAGTTATGATATTTGTGACATGCAATAAGAAACTTGGAATATCCAGATGCACTGCCAGACAAAGTAGACAAACCCTATATTTGATTAAAATTCAATATATCCAAGGTAAAATATTACTCAAGTAAAAGTCTTCAATTTACGGTGTTACCCAAGAACAATACAAAAGTACTCACCTGCATATTTACTCAAGTATCAAAAGTACCAAGCTTGTATTAGAATACAGTATCCTTTAAGTCATTCTCTAAATTCTGATTGTGCAACCACCTCCAGTTGATTTCAAACACCTGCTACATGATTGAGATTTGAGGCATATCAGGCTAATCTGTATAATAGTAAGCAGGTGGCGATATTACCACTTCAAATGATACACAGCACTAATTGTATAAAAAAAGTGTAAAGCGCAAAAAAAAAAAAAAAAAAAAACTCAAATTCACTGATTGAGGTTTAGATTGGATTGGATTTACACTCTCAGACAAAGAGTCACTAAACGTGAGTTACGATACACACACACCTCTTGTTTTGTACGTTTATTTGTAAGACCATAAGGCTGAAATGTTGCATCTCAAAGTTGCACCTTAGTTGATGAATTTACGCTGTACTTTGATGAACACATCCATATAACGTACAGTGTAAGTGGGCTTGGATAAAGAAATCCAACACATACATGATGTATGAGAATTGCTCTGTTGCAAACTTTACACGTTCATATGTGTCGCATGAGGACAACCTTAAACACATACTGTATATATGTCAGGTTTGTAAACAAGCAGGTCCACTGATCTTATTGTCAAGACAGACCTGGCCATAACTACACAGGATACTGCGACAAAAGCTGCGTTTGTCTCCATCTAGTGGACAAACACAAACACAGCACAAATCCTGTTTAATCATCATCATCTGGTTGGTTGTTTGCTGAAATATCATGGCATCCAATAAGACACAAACCAAAAAGCCAGAGTGTAGACTAACACACTCTTCAATAATTATAGAAAAAATGTAGGTTTATAACAATAACAAACATTTGATTCCATTTAAAATACTGGATATATGAAGGCACAGATTTTACTGTGGGAACACACAAAAGGCGGATATTTTACAAAAAGAAAGCAAGAAAGGAAACAAAAAAACAAGACTGAAGAAGAAATGCAGGAAAATGTGACATATATTAAATGTTACAGTCTCTTAGTGAAATTTCTTCTAGAGCAATGTTTCAGTCGAAGACATTGAGCCTGGTGTGACTTATCCTTGGCTTGTGCTGTTGTCCGAGGCCTGGAACAGACAGGAAAACATTTATATTTAATACTAAATATTAAAACATAACATTAAAAAAAAACATTCGTATAAAATCAATACTCTGACCAAAAAAAAAAAAAAAAAAAAGGTCACCAATAGGATTAAACTAAGCAAAGCAGTAAGAGCCAACAAGGTATTTATCCCCAACTGATACAGTAAGCAGCTTCTGATTTCTTAAGCAACCTTGTCGAAAGACATATCCTGTGGTCATGGCAAAGATATCTCTGTTTCGAGAGGGTCAACTGTCCAGCACATGGACTGTAAACATTAAAAACTGGAGGAACCAGTGAACCATTGTTTTTGAGAAAGAAATTGTGACTGGAATTTTTTTCTTCAAGAAATGTATTCAGAGAACATTTTTTGAAGTGATATACCCATCATGCCTAGTTCCTAGCGTTCAAGGCTCTGCAGGCAGTGCTATGATCTGGGGTTGCTCCAGTTGGTCAGGTCCAGACTCACAATGTTATGTGCCAAAAAAATGAGGTCAGCTGATGACCTGAATGATCAAGTTTTTTCCAATAATTGATTATTTATTTATTTATTTATTTACAGCAAGGGGTATAATCTAAGGTGAAGATGCCTGGATTCATTGGGTTCAAATTGTCAAAGAGCGTTTAAGGCAGAATAAAACACTTTTCACACATGGATCGGCCAACAGAGAGTCCAGACCTTAACCCCACTGAGAATCTTTGGAATGTGCTGGAGAAGGCTTTACATAGTGTTTTGACTCTCCCATCATCAATACAAGATCTTGGAGAGAAATTCATGCGACTTCAGAGAAATATATGTTTGCACTGAAGAAGTTTTCTGCAATCAAAGCAAAAGGCGGTCCAACTAAATATTAGTGTGTGTAATTTATTTATTTCAGATATAGATAAGGACAAGAGTAGAAGTTTAAAAAAAAAGGGGGAGGGGGGATTTAGAAAATGATTGAAAAGAACAAAATTAAGCTAAACAAATATATATTAGCCACAAAAACTAGTTTTTGGAGTTAAAATATCTCCATTTTGTGTGTTAGTGAAATTTGTAGTTTGCGAGCAAAATATCCAGTGTTTATATTTTTATGCAAATTGATTAATTTATCACATGCAGTGCAGTTAACATTAAATATTTCTGCAACCTTAAGTGTGTCTGTGGCTCTGCGTAGCTCCTTTATGACTGACGAGAGCGCTTCGGGGTTGATTCCCTGCTCACACAGCCGCACGCAGATGGACAACGACTCCATATCAAGCCCAGTGTTAAGGAGCCTCGAGATCTCCAGGAGAACTAAGAAAGACAGAAATGGGGAAAAAAACAAACAAACTTAGGAACAATACCACAATGCTGATGGTATTTCTCACACGTCAACTGGCTGGTAGAACCGTGTTTGATTTTATTTCCACTGCTAGATGACAAGAAGAGGGAACTGTAATCTTTAGGCTGACAAAAGAGGATAGATGTCTTGAACACATCATGATTCAATAAAGTGTATTAAACAACAGTTAGTTGCGACCGAGCAACATGATTGGGCGAGAGGCATTCCACGAGTGACTATAACAGACGGTAACATCACTGGGCCTTTTAACTATACGCATCACTCCTTGTCACAGGTGTTCTAATTATCTTTAATTACACATCATAGGTGAAAACAGGTCTGGACGATACACAGTACTGTGGAGAGAGCAGCTGCCTGCCAAAAACCAGTCACAGATGCACCTTCAGCAATAAAGCATCTTAAAAAAATATATAAATAAACTCTCTTTAATACTTTGTCTTACACTTTTTGCTTTTAAGTAATTCCGAATCGCCTCTGTATTTTTTTTGTTACCCGTAAGGCGAGCTACAAGGCTGAATCCAAAATCCCACTGTACCCCCGAATCAGGGGCACTATCACCCCTGATAGTGCCCCTGATTAGGGGTTACAGTGGGATTTGGGATTTTGTGAGGGACAGGTGGATGGATTTTACCATCCTACATAGTGCAGTAGCTTCCCATTTAACCCTAATTGGGATTTATCCCGGAACCTGGAAGCTGATATTCAAAAATGTTTTACAGGACTGTCCACCACCTCCATGCTTTATTCTCCTCACATTTTAACTTGAGGAAAATTTTACTGACTGGCCCTTATTCAACTGTATACCACAGGTTTAGATCTACATCTTTCTCGATCCATGAGAGTTGGTGGGACCTAGAGAGTCGAGCGAGGACCCAACACTCCTAAACCAATCAGATTTAATGAAGTGCTGTGGTATAATCACAGAGAACAGGAACAAGCAGTTAGAAACATCAGACCTATTCACACCTGTGAGGCTTTAAATAAAGGTGTGAATGGGAGTGTGAGAGTGTGTGTGTGTTTTGGAGAAGCCCAGTGAGTCAAATACTCAGTAGTGGTGGGTCGTTCATGAACGATTCGTTCTTTTTGAACGAATCTTTAACGTGACTCAGAAGAACGAGTCGTCTCGGAGGGCGCGCATGCGCAGATAATCGCAAAACCTCTAGATTATGTACAGGAAACAGACATGAGCGATTCTTTCTCAATGACTCTTCTACGCCGAGTCGTTCGTTCCTTTGTCACGTGACTCCCATAGACGCTATGCGGTGCGAAAGATTCAAAAGAGCGAATAACTCAGACTAGAAGATATAAGAGGTGAGCTACTCATTCTGTTTATTATAATATGTCCTTATCTGCATTGTAATATTTTCATTACTTGAACTAGAGCCAAAATTTGTGTATGTAGACGTATTGGGGGTCTTTTTATAGAAAATGCTAAATTTTATTTAATTTCTGATGAAAAGAATGCAATTAATTAAATGACTAAAAAAAAAAAGATTCGTTTATTCTTTTTCTCTGGTGAACGAGATTCAAAGAACAGAGTCACTAAAATGATTCAAACTTCCACTAACTCTCAGACCTCCGTGAAGATGATCAGATCTGAAATACACAAATAAGTCACGTGATCACTGGATCGTTATTAAAACGCTAGGCGTGGCTCGAGGAGGTTAGGGGGCGTGTCCAAATAAAATGTATTCCTTACTATTCACAAAAACGACTCATTATATATTTTTTTCCTAGGTAATTTTTTTTAATTCTTTTTAGACATTCCATGATACCGAATACGAGTTTAAATGTCGTACAATAAATTATGAATTATGTATTTATTTAATCACCTAATAAAATAATATACGTTTTATCATTCTACCGGTAACAGTTATCCCGCGTTATTAGCGTACACATTAAACAACACGCAACCCAAACTAACACGTAATAAATTCTGCATTTGATTCTGCAGCTCATGTGACACTCAGAGACAGACCGCACTCTCACCGTCCATCGTCTCCCGCACAGCGTTCATGTTTGTGTTCGCCGCACTAGCCATAACCGGTAGCTTAGCAACAACAATCCTCTTCCTTACTCTTCGCTTTGGGTTTCCTCTCCGAACCGTAAATTAATCGTTACTTTATTAAAATACAAATTCGCACCTATATAAACATATTTTCGTAAGTATGTTAAATAAATGACCGATCACGTTAACCAAAAAAAAAAAAAACGTACAGTACATCAATAAAGTTCCGGGACGTTTGAACGGAAGTGATGTGCGATGTCATATTTTTGCGCGTCGTTCTAATTGGCCAGCGTGTTTTCGTTCTGGATTGTGATTGGCTGAGCGAGTGTTGAGGGAAAATTAAATCAAATGTTTGAACCAGCTTAGAGACCAGTGAGGAAACGGGTGCCTGGGTTTGCGTTAGTGTTCGTGTAAGTAACTATGGCTTGTTGTTGTTGCTTTTTTTTTTATTAGTTTTACTAATAATAATGTTTTGTAGTTAAACATAGCTCTGTATTCTGTGATAAGAACAATATATATTTCTGCCTAACACTGTGTTGTGGTTTTATGCAGCTTGGCTTCAGGGTTCTGTTCCAGTCTCTGAGGGAGGATGGGAGATGTAGCTGAGATCCAGATCACACCAGAAACTCCGGCCAGACCCGGCTTCCTTAACCCGTTTGAGAGTCCTACCGACTACCACCGCCTGCACGAGTCACTGGTGCCCAGTCCTTCTGTGTTTAAGTGCTCCAGGGCCTCCTCGGCTGTGAGTAACCTACAGACACAAACATGCCTTCAATCCTTTATCTCAGTGTCCACCATCTCATGTTAATGTCTCTAGATCAGAGGGTCGCAAACTTTCAGCAACTCATTTCATTAAAAAATAAATCACACAAAATACTCTGGTTTTTAACTGCACTTCCCTTATATATAACGTGTATACATGAAAACAAGGTGCTCCTTTAGGCCGTCAGGGCACTATGTATACACCATGACTTTATTCAATTTACTCAGGACTCAGAAAATATTTTTTCAAGACTATCAATACTAGGGATATCAATAATAGACTATCAATAAGAGGGAAATGAATATAGACAGCAATATGTACTATGGAGGAGAAGTACCCATTATTTGTGTATGTACTTGTATTTGTGTATGTAATTTGATGATCTGAGGATCTGGGTTCGAGCCTCGGTCGATTGCCACACCCCATACTACCCAGTCCCAAGCTCGATTATTTAAAAAAAATGGGAGGGTTAGGATGTTAGGAAGGGCATATAGCAGAAAACCTGTGCCTTCGATTCAAAATTTGTTAAAAAAAATAATAAATTAAGATTTCAGTACAATTCTCAACAAACTTTAACACTCAAAATGCTTTGCTGCCTGCCTGTGTGTGAATAGTTTAGAGTGCACCACCTGTATGGTTATAGAGGAATGGTGACATTTACCATCCCAAATACAAACTTGTATAGTACATAAAAAATAATAATAACAATAAATCAATTTTGGATTCATACATGAATTGCCACACACAATAATCGTGATGCATAAGTAAACCATCGTTAAATAGATTGTTGGTCTTGAATATTTTGTTTATGTTTCTGAACGTGTCAGTCTGGTGCACTGTTACTAATTGATATTCAAGAGAATTGAACAGAATTTATAATTTTCAGACACCAGCAAAGTTCAAATGGTCCATCGATGAAATGGCAAGCCTCCTCCCGGTGCACATAGACCCAGAGGATATTCACCGCCAGGCTTTATTCATGAGCCAGACCAGGTAAAACATTCTGCATGCTTTACAGCTGGGATCTATAGTGAAAACATTGAATTTGATTTGAATTTGAATTTGAAAGCTAACTTTGTTCATAGCAGCTCGATTGTGTTTTATTCTTTCTTTCCCTAAGGACGGACGCTGAAATTGAGCAAAAGCGTCAAAATGCAATTGAACAAGTGAGACATTTTGGTTTTACACTTGCTGATATTTCACATTTTATCATTTCACTATTTTTCGGGGTGATGCAATGAAATTCTAAAATATGCAAATCTGCAAATACTTGCAGATTTTATTTTTATTTTTTTGCAGATTCAAACTTGCATATATGAATTGTACGCTAACATTTGGTGCATTGATTCAAAATTGTTCAATAGAGGTTCAATAAATTTCTTTCTTCTGTAGTTTTTCACTAAAGGTACTATAGTTCCGTCGCCATGGGGACCAGTGGAGAGTAAACAGCAAATCCTGCTCAGCCATGAGAAACGTAAGTCAGGTCATACTATCCAACTATCCATACCCAGTTATATTTTATTTTCCGGGATGTTGCGGAACTTCACAAATAAGTCCTGTAAAAATTCTATCTAAGACTGTAAATTGTAATACGTCCCTCTGGATATGACCAGAGCGTTAGATGACGCAGGAATCAGGATACTTGAAGCCAGGGTTCAACAGTCAGTCAGTCTGGGCAATGTACCAGAACAACCATTTTATACTGAGATGTTAATACATGAACCTAAAAAAAAACAATACAAGAAAAACACTTTCAAGGTCATAAACATGATGTAAGAATAAGTCCACAAAAAATGACACTTGCATTAATTAAATCTTAACGCTTGTGCAATATCTATATTGTCACAGAAAATACAAACCGGATTCCAAAAAAGTTGGGACACTAAACAAATTGTGAATAAAAACTGAATGCAGTGATGTGGAGATGGCAAATGTCAATATTTTATTCAGAATAGAACATAGATGACCGATCAAAAGTTTAATCCGAATAATTTTAAAGGAATAATATGTTGATTCCAAATTTCACGGTGTCAACAAATCCCAAAAAAGTTGAGACAAGTAGCAATAAGAGGCTGGAAAAAGTAAATTTGAGCATAACGAAGAGCTGGAAGACCAATTAACAGTAATTAGGTTAATTGGCAACATGATTGGGTATAAAAAGAGCTTCTCAGAGTGGCAGTGTCTCTCAGAAGCCAAGATGGGTAGAGGATCACCAATTCCCACAATGTTGCGCAGAAAGATAGTGGAGCAATATCAGAAAGGTGTTACCCAGTGAAAAATTGCAAAGACTTTGCAGTTATCATCATCAACTGTGCATAACATCATCCGAAGATTCAGAGAATCTGGAACAATCTCTGTGCGTAAGGGTCAAGGGCGTAAAACCATACTGGATGCCCGTGATCTCCGGGCCCTTAAACGACACTGCACCACAAACAGGAATGCTACTGTAAAGGAAATCACAGAATGGGCTCAGGAATACTTCCAGAAACCATCGTCAGTGAACACAATCCACCGAGCCATCCGCCGTCGCCAGCTGAAACTCTACAGTGCAAAGAAGAAGCCATTTCTAAGCAAGATCCACAAGCACAGGCGTTTTCATTGGGCCAGGGATCATTTAAAATGGAGTGTGGCAAAATGGAAGACTGTTCTGTGGTCAGACGAGTCACGATTCGAAATTCATGTTGGAAATGTGGGACGCCATGTCATCCGGACCAAAGAGGACAAGGACAACCCAAGTTGTTATCAACGTTCAGTTCAGAAGCCTGCATCTCTGATGGTATGGGGTTGCATGAGTGTGTGTGGCATGGGCAGCTTGCATGTCTGGAAAGGCACCATCAATGCAGAAAAATATATTCAGGTTCTAGAACAACATATGCTCCCATCCAGACGTCATCTCTTTCAGGGAAGACCCTGCATTTTTCAACAAGATAATGCCAGACCACATTCTGCATCAATCACAACATCATGGCTGTGTAGGAGAAGGATCCGGGTACTGAAATGGCCAGTCTGCCGTCCAGATCTTTCCCCTATAGAGAACATTTGGCGCATCATAAAGAGGAAGGTGTGACAAAGAAGGCCCAAGACGATTGAACAGTTAGAGGCCTGTATTAGACAAGAATGGGAGAGCATTCCTATTTCTAAACTTGAGAAACTGGTCTCCTCGGTCCCCAGACGTCTGTTGAGTGTTGTAAGAAGAAGGGGAGATGCCACACAGTGGTGAAAATGGCCTTGTCCCAACTTTTTTGGGATTTGTTGACACCATGACATTTTGATTCACCATATTTTTCCCTTAAAATGATAAATTTTCTCAGTTTAAACTTTTGTTCCGTGATTTATGTTCTATTCTGAATAAAATATTGACATTTGCCATCTCCACATCATTGCATTCAGTTTTTATTCACAATTTGTTTAGTGTCCCAACTTTTTTGGAATCCGGTTTGTAAAAAATAAATCCCTCAATGGCAAGAGCAGATTTCCTGAGGCTATTTTTATGAGCACGTGGCATATTATTAGTGTTTTGAGACATGCTTTGTTTTATGCACACAATATTTACACATTTCCTCATTCATTCAGTTTCAGCTTTGTCTTCGCTCCTTCCATCAGAGGAACATCCCTCGGTGAAGAAAACACACGGTTGGTCTTTCACAGTCGAGCCAGGTTATATTATACTCTTAATGGTGTTTTAAAGGGTTTTGAATGATCTGTGTGTTTTGTTTCCTCTGTGACTCGCAGCAGCCTCTCAGACGATTCTGTCTTTACCTGTGGACTTTGATATCGAAAAAGTATTAGGTAAGATCAACAATCTCGATCCAGTTTATCTGATATCTACATGTTACTTTTGTACGGGTATATTTTCTATCCTAGCCCGTCTGAAAGGTCAGAATTTGTGCGTTTGTTGCTCAACCCTTTCCAGGTGATTACTACAAGACGGACGAGGTCTCGGACCAGGTCCAGGAGAGCCTGAGCTCCTCCTCCCTGAGACGAAAGCTTTTCCTGGATGGCCATGTCAGCGGCTCGGATTCATCCAGCCCTCCCAGCCCGGACAGAGAGACGCACGCTGGGAGCAGGGAGATGATGTCATCGGTCATCGTGTCGCCTGTGAAGTGTGGAATCAGTAACGCCGTAACACCTTCGTCCGTGAGTGCTGGACATGAATATGCACAACAACTGTAGAATCATAATGCTTAGATATTTACATGTTCGTATACTAGACAGCATGTAAAAACTCACTTACTTGAGCACTAGAACACCTTCGGTATTTAAATACCATCATAAAAATGTACTTCGAACTATAGCACAATAGCATACTTGAATTCTTGCATACTTTACTTGTTATATACTTATCTATACTTTGTTATATACTTAGCTATATCTCTGTTAGTACTTTTGAACATCACCATAACGTAATAAACAAGCATGTAATTTATACAAAAGAAAATGCAAACACAAACTCTTGCCTACTAGCATTCACAAAGACTAGCTAATTAGCATACTTGAATTCTTGCATACTTTATATTAGCATTCTTAAACACTTGGACCACTTCAACTAGCATGCTCAAAAACTGGCACTTTAGTATACTTAAAATCTCGCATACGCGAATAACAGCTTTCCTTTTTTTTATGTCGCCTTCACTATAATATGTGGGAATCTCTTATACTGTACCTTAAATCACCGTATTGTGTCGTTATTCTCTCTGTTCCAGGGTCAGTTCTCATCCAGTCCTATCCAGGAACGAGGTCGTGCTTATAGTCTGGGCAGCGTGACCAGTCCCATGTTTCCAGAACGTTCATCTCCTCTGTTTAAGTCCCCCACTGTGTCCCCTATCGTCCTGCAGCACTCGGTTACACCTCAGTCAGGTACAGTATCTGGAAAAGTGTTGGAACATAACATGATATCGGAAACCAAATAGCATCAGGCTACATCAGTGATGTTATAATTATTGACGGAGGGAGATTCATGTTGGATTAGAAGTCATAGAACACTCACTCACTCACCGCCGTCACTGCTTTATCCTGTATTCAGGGAGGCCTGGAGCCTATCCCAGGAAACATGGGGCCCGAGGCGGGGTACACCCTGGACAGAATACCAGTCCATCACAGGACACACACTCACACACTTTGGGCAGTTTGGGAACGTCAGTGAACCTAACCTACATGTCTTTGGACTGTGGGAGGAAACCGGAGTACCCGGAGGAAACCTAGCAAGCACAGGGAGAACGCACATGCACACAGAGGTGGAGACCGAGCCTGGCCGGGAATTGAACTCGCACCCTGGAGGTGCAAGGCGACAGTGCTAACCACTACACCACCGTGACGCCCCGTCATATAACACATCCATCATTTTTTGTGACTTTTTTGAGAAACTGATTGTTACGTCAGGCAGATATTTGCAGACTTGCGTGTGTGCGTATGTATATTAGATATGCATAGATGTGTATATGGTCCTTGTGATTGAAGCTCGTTTTCCTCCTCTGCCTTTGCTAGGTGAGAGGAAGCGACTGTCCTTCTTGTCTCCGGAGGGTCTTCCTTCCTGTAGCCAGAACGCCGCCGTAAACCGGTGTGGCGAGAGCCCGTACGTGGAGGGATGTTCTCCCATCCGCAGCTGCTCCCCAATCCACCCTCACTACACCAGCAGTTCCTCCGCCGTCCTCCAGGACAAGGGCGACCTCTCCCCTAGCAAGCCTTTACCCACTATGGAGCTGGACTCCTGCTCGCCCAGGGTCTTCGACACACGTGACGAGAGCCGAGGGTCATCGACCGACTCGGACAGGATGGAGCGGAGCAAGCCACATGAGGACGAGCTGGAACACCAGTCACCTCTCCCGTTCCCTGTAGACGAGGAGGAGGAAGAGGAAGAAGTGGCGAGCGCAGAGGAGTTCTGTCGTTTCGGCAGCGCGAGAACGGGGGGCATGTCCAATGCCGAGAGCACCCGCATGTTCGTGTCGCTGCTGGCTGAGGGGAGCACGGTGCCCTATGATGTTAGCATGCAGGTCTGTATGCGCGCCCTCAACTAGTAAGACTAACAGGATTCAATGAAATTAGGTCCAAAGCATTTCTGTAATAATTTCAGGATGTACATCAAAACACCAGCCTTCGACTGATGTGGTTTTCACTAACGGCTTCCGCTGTCGTAATCTGTTGTCATCAAGCTCGAGTGGTGACCACCAGCTGTTCTTCAGGAACACAAGCTCAGTTTTACACAAATTAAGCCCAAATTAAGGATCTCAAGGCTTTTATTAATTAGCTGTAATGATCTCTTTTTAGTGCTATACATTTTTTAAATCTTGCTTTTATTTAATTTAAGATCATAATTTTTCTTTTAATTGTCACTGAAGTGTATTGTTGCAGTTGTGACACGGCACATCGTTTTAAGTCTAAAACTGCGCCTGTTTTAATTATTCTGTTCTGTTTAATTATCCGGTGTCTCTGTCTCTGGAATCTGATGTAGTGGTATAAAAGGTACCAATCAATATAACGCTACAAAATATAATCCGCTAGGATCGTAAACGAACATGAAATGAAATGTAGACGATGTTCCCCTTGTCATTAAAGACATCACCGACATGAGATCATCGCCTGTGCATGACAAATACCAGAAGTTAATTTCAGCCGAGCTTTTATACACCCTTGAAACGGACTCGTTAAGCTAAAAAAAAAAAAAAAAAACGCATAGAAATAAACAGCACTATTGTACATGATAAGAAAAGTATCAAAATGAAATGCATTAATTTCCCTATATATATATATATATATATATATATATATATATATATGCTGGAAAAATTATAGCTTTTTAAAATGTATTTATTATTATTGTTTTTTATTAACCATTTGATACAGATTTCCTTCACCTTATTGTTTTCCTTTTGAACTGATGATTGACAACCCTTAATGTTTTTTTTTTAAAGATCCAGGACAATCTGTATTTGCACATTTTCCAAGTTTTAATTAAATTTTAATTCACATCACTTAGAGGTTTCTCTGGGAGGCGGAGCCTAATGCAACATCATACAGTACAGTATGTAAGAAATGATCTATCACATTGGAGTTACATGCAGATATTCATGGCTGATGGAATCGAAGTTGATTCCCATTGTTAATACATTTATAGCTAGTGTGCAAAAATTTGTCCATCAAACATGTATTTGAACTTTGGGTACGTCTTGGCTGTCCTGTGTACCGTGTTGGTTTTGCCCGTCTCTGGCCCGCGTGTGATCCGTCCCTCGTGTTGTGTGTCCAGGTGGACAGCGGTTATAACACGTACTCCACGTGCACCACCAGCCTAATGGACGGCATCAGTACAGATAGCCAGAGCAAGGAGACGCAGGACACACACACGACCGAGGAGGGACTCACTCACTCTAAACACACTAAGACGAAGGTAACACACAAGTTATTATTTCATTCATTTCACTAAATTCACTAAACTGCACACAAAAACATTTGAAGGCACATACGTATTTTATGATATACTCACCGTTCACTTTATTAGGAACATCTGTGCGTTCATGCAGTTATCTAATCAAGAGCACACAATGCATAAAAGTCTAGAGCTTCAGGCTGACCAAGTTCAGTGGCTCAGATTCCTGTACTTGTGCTGACAGGAACGGACCATCATGTGTTCTAGCTCAAATACCTCAAGGTTGTGGCGATGGCGAGGTGTGATCATTAACTAAAGCCCTTGACCTGTATTTTGTCGATTTAATGCATTTGTCCTGCTGCCACATGATCAGATATTTGCCTGAATGTTGCTAAAGCTGTTCCTATTAAAGTGTACACTAGGTTCAGTTATAGTCAAGTCGTTCACTGTTTGGAGATTTAGTTAAATCAAAGTTAATCACTGTTTAATGCACGTTAGTTGAAATCCAGCTGTGGTGTTTTTCCAGCTGTTCTTGCCATCCCACTGAACACGAGGGACGGATCAGGCACTCCAGGTCTTTCCTCTCTTCTCCCAAAGCTCAGAAGAACTGTTTACCCCGGTGCTTTTATACCCAATCCCCATGCTGTTATACAGTGAAGTCTTGCACAGGTGCCACCAAACAAAGCAATGTTATGGAACAATCATACCTCATGGAGTTCTGTCAGAAACAAAGAAAACTTGAATTGTGATAAATAGATGAATGCTCTAACTCGTATTTAAGTATCTGAATTACTGAATTTAATTGTGTTCTGGCATGAATTGGTTTATTATAATTTTTTTTTTATTGATTTTTAGTTTTTCTTTTTCCTTTTTGCAATTGTTTATTGTATATTGATTTTATGTTCTTGGTTATTTATGAATCCATAATCAGAACCACTAAACTGCATGAGAGCAATAATCAGTGTATTTAATGTTGTTCTGTGCGGCATTAAACCTGTGTTTTTGTCTTGATTTTTATTGGCCAAATTGCAATAAAGGATATGATATGAATTTGATATGAAATTGAAGAGAGAATTCACTCAGAAGTTCTTGTCTTTCACACTTAAAGTCCAGGTTCTGTAGTTAAACTTGCATGTGAAGTCAAATAAAAGAGTCTCAAAGAGCAATAAAATTTGAGACTACAAAGGAAGACTTGATGCCTTTCCTCTGAACGTGATGGTTCTTAAAATGGAATAGCTATTGCACATCTATGGTTCCTAATAAAGGTTTCTCAGAAGTTTGATAAATTTTCCCATGAATGGTTTGGGATAAGTGTGAGGATGCAGATATAACAATGGAAAGTGATCCCTATGTGTCACCTACAGTATGCTTCGCAGGCAAGTGACACAATGAAACAGCTAGTGCGCATCTGTAGTATTAACATCAACCATACAAGACAGTTACACATCAACTGTAAAATAAAGCAATCATGCCTTGCAACACTCATTACTAAGGCCACATTGCTAAATCTTTGGATGGTTAAATCTTGTATCTTTCAAAATATCCATATTTTCTGAAAAAGGTTTTGTGGAGGTTCTGTCCAATTCCCAAAAATGGTTTGTGGATAAAAGATTTGAACGTTTCACTTTTGTTAATGATCAATTATTTATATATATATATACACTCACACACAGTAAGTCCCTGACTTGTGCATGTTCGTAAGTTGGACAAAGTGAGTATTATACACCTTTAACACAAATATACAATGTAAAGCATAAAAAAAAAAAATACTCTTGCAAGACTCCGCCACCAGATCGTAAGGGGGAATACCCAGTGACCTCGTTTAAAGGTAACCTGGGAAAATGTGGAGGGGGAGGGGCAGGGAGTTAAACATGTTTACTGCGCACTTGAACAGACGCCATTTTGTCTCGGAGCTGTTTTCCACTGTATTGGACTGTGAACTCTGTTTTTTTGAGGGTTTTCCTGAAGTTAGTATTATTCACCATCGGGACAGCTTTACAGGACAGAGATTTTCTACCATCATGCTCCTGGACTGATTCATTTAAAACAATGCACCTGACTAATTTCTACTGAACCTCCACATGCACACTCTACACAGATACAATATAACGGACTGTAGACATTATTTCCATTCACTTACACACTGAAAATATTGTAAATATTGGTATCTAATGCAGTGTCTATTATTTGTACAATACACGTGAGCTACTTCTGTGATTTGTTCGTATCTTCAGAAATTTGTAACTCAAATGTTCGTAAGCCGGGGACTTGCTGTGTATATACAGCTCTAGGGGAAAAAATTAGACCTCTGCAAAATAGTTATTTTGTCAATAGTCATGTAAATATACAAATGTATATTTAAAGGAAATAACATCAAAATAACCCAAGATCATGCAGTATTTGCAGAGCGTTAATAACTCAAATAAAACAAAATGCAAATAATTTGTAATAGATTGTGTTAATGCTTTGGCTAAATAACATTAAGAAATCAGTATTTGGTGATGTACAATTGTAGCTTTGATGCGTTGAGATGCATGTGCACACAAAAACCCAAAATGTTGATGAAAAAACTGCTGCACGCGCACTTTTAGTGTGCGAGAGGAAAGTGCAGATAACCGGATATTGCCACTTTTATTAATACGTGAGTGCATTTTTCCGCTCGTGATCTCTGAGGTCTTTTCTGTTGCGCCACTTGAGTGCGATCGCCACAGATTGGTTATAACCACCTGTGAACATCTAAAAAAAAATTTCCAATGACCAAACATGGGTATAAAACAAAAACTCATTTTAATTAATAACAGTTGGTCAACGGAACCAAAGGCCAGTTTTGGGAATTCAGTCTCAGTGAAACAGAATAATGTAGCACTAAGAATTCCAGTCTTACACTCATGAAACTGACCTACAATTAAGTCATACATCTCCAGATTTCACCTACCTGACTAAACAAATGCATATTTACATAGATTTAAAAATGAGCATTAAAATAGTAAACTAGACACAAATAGTGATGCTGAAGGGCAGTTGGACATCTCAGCGATCCAGTTTGGGTTTCTTTGCTTTGGGTTCTTGCTCTGGTAACAGGACACTCACACCTGGGATCTGAAAGAGGAAGAAAGTTTTAATATTCAACACAGAAAATACATATTTATATAAAGTAATCAAATATTTTCCTAATTGTTTAAAGGTGTTTAGTAACTTTGTATATTTTATTAATAAAATAACAATCACCAAGCAAATTATTAACCCAATATCAATACAATATATTTTTGTTAACGTTTAAGGTCTACACTTGGTTTTACACCGGTTGTGGTGAACATTGGTGCTGTTCAAACACTTAAAAACGTGACTGTATACAGCCCTACATCTCAAGAGTTATGGCCAAAAAAAATAAAAATAAAGCCAATCACTAATATTTCATTAGATTGCCTTTTGCTTAGACGGCCGTGACACTGATGAGCTTATGTACTGTCAAAACATTTATTTCCTTTTGTTTTTTCCTTTTTTGATTTTATCCAGATTTTCTCCCTAATTTAGTCGTGTCCAATTCCTCCCCGTCACTAGGGGGCTCCCACAACCACTCAGTCCTCCCGAAGACCATCTCGTGTTTCCTTCCGAACCACGTGATGCTAGCCGACCACATCTTTTCAAACTGCTCGTTCACACACCGTTAGAGGTGGCGTAACACACTTGGAGGACAGCGCTATCTGCTCCCTCTTCTTGCGTGAGCTCACAGACGCCCCTGATTGCAGAGCCGCGATTGATGTGGGAGCACGAAGTACCTCTCATCCCTCCCCTCTGAGAGAGCTCGGCCAATCAGCTCTCTCTAGACCTCCGGCTGCGAGAGGTTACAGGTTACAGGATGATAGGACGAGCAATTTACCACTGCGCCACTCGGAGGCCCCAAAACATTTCCATACAGAACAGAACAGAAGGGTTCACAACCTCGGTTCTAGGACCTTGCCTCGCATTTTACAGTCTCTGACAATGACATGATGGAGAGACTCACCACTGGCTCTAACAGAGCCATCCTGATCTTCTGGTGCTGGATGTTGGAGGCGTCTAGACTGATGGTCACTTTGACTTTGTCGAAGATGTGGAAGGTGTGCTGATCCTCTACGGTCAGGGTTGGGCCCTGGAAAGAAAAATGAAAAGCTATAATGTTATTACAATTTAAAAATGTTTCCCCATTCAGTCGGAACTGATTAAGCCATTCAGTGGATCACTTCAGGACTAATTTTGGTATTTAGATAAACCTATAGGAAAAGTTTTTTTTTTATTATTATTATTTTTTTTTTTTTATAAATACATAGAATAAGAAAAAGTGGTCATGAATGTACGGAACTCCTTAAGAAGAGCCCTAGTTTGCTTTAAGCTTTCTTTACTTATTAGTAATTTTAGCCTTCAGGGCAAAAACAAGACAGACATGTTGACTGACTGGCCATATTTTGGGTGAAATGCTGTTTTTTAACTGTAGCAATGAGACAACCATCATCCTCAATAAAAATAGTCCACGTAAACATTGGCCGAGCCAACAGTTAATTCGGTCATTCATATTTTAAATGGAAAGCTTGGTGAGAACCTCTGAGTCAAAGCTGAGTCGTGGTCCTGGTTTATCCTTGTTCTCGAAAAACACTGTGCCTTCCAAGCCGAACTTTGGGATGAGGACAATGATGGCGTTCTTCCGCACGAACAGAATGAAGCCTTCTTCATTCAGGATGCCTTTGTTTTTGAAGAAAAGCTGTGGGGTAAAAATGTGATCGAGTTGGTGTTTTAATACATATATTTATGGCTGCTTCCTCTTTTTAAAATGTATTAAATATTAATGATGTATAATATGACAGGCACTGGATAGTGGGTTAGAGTTAACACTCTAGCAGCTCTGCCTGACCTGTGTGTTGAAGGCCACTGAGGCTCTCTGGGCGTACTGCGCCATCTTGTGCCTGTAGTTGAGGTTGTTGCACAGAGCCGATTGCTTGTTTTTGTCCATGAGGTCGGGGTAGGTGCTGTCTGCGTGGACGGCTACAGCCAGGAGCCGGTGCACTATGATGTCGGAGTACCTACAGAAAAATAAATAAATAAATAAAAAACTGGTTCAGTTATGAACCATCCACCGAACTAGTTTAACTAACTAGAGTTCTACCCCAAAGGTGAAGCCTGCCATTTTTAATGTTTCAATTACTTTTATTTCCACCAGCTCTATAAGTATTGGCACTCCAACAGAATGGCCAAATGTAAGTATGAGAAAAAGAAAGCACTGCTTTCTTTGACTAAATTATTGAAATCATATGTCTAGCACAGGAGAAAACTGGGTGGTCCTAAAAATCTCATATTTCCAGAAACAATGAGCCTATTGAAATCCACACCGTCCCTTTATGCTTATTCTTTTAAAATGTCAAAAATGTAAATTTTTATTTATTTTTCGAACAAAGTTTTTGCTTTGCATTTATTCTTTTCATTATCATTCAGATTTTGCCTGCATTTTTTTTCATTTAAATAGATTACACTTTGCTAGGGAGCATAAAGACATTGCACATTGGAGTAATGGATAAAAGTCGTGTGGTCTGATGAGTCCACATCGACACTATTCCAGAGAGATGGGCGTGTCAGGGTAAGAAGGGAAGAGCATGAGGTGGTTGTTTTACAAGCCTCTGGAGGCAGTGTTATGATCTGGGGTTGCTTTGGTTGGTCAGGTCTAGACTCATCAATGTATGTGGCAACAAAATGAAGTCAGCTGACGACCTGAATGTCCTGAGTCACCAGGTTATCACATCTATGGAGCTTTTCTTCCCTGATGCCACAGACATATTCGTGAAAGAGTGGATCTGTGAGTATGAGGAATAACTTTCACACATGAACTGGTGAGGTGGTGTATTTGTGTTTGCTGCAGTGTAGGGGCACGTCTCCCTCACCTTCTGATGGGCGAGGTGAAGTGTGTGTAGATGGGAGACGCCAGGCCGTAATGGTGGAAGTCGCTGTCCATGCCGGAGCAGAAGTAAACGGCCTGCATCATGCAGCGTGTGCCCAGAATACGCAGCAACGTGTTGAAGTAGGGGAAATCCTCCAGAGTTGCCTCATTCAGAGAATCCGCCAGCGCCTTGGCTGAATCTGTTCGGATCACTAGATCCTGAGGAGGAAAAGGGTGTAGTTTAGTACAAAAGTTTCTTTTCATATTACTGGAAATGCCAAAATATTTAAAGATTCTGTTCCAGGAGCACGTTCGTAAGTCCGGTTTGTTCTCAAATCTGACAAAGTGAGTCTTGTACGCCTTTGACACGAATATACAGTGTAATAAACAATCCACTTCAATCTGTCTTCTTTCCCCACACTGCCATCATGTGACCAAAAAACAATAGCACCTAAAGAGCACTTAAAGCTCACAGAGTGTTGTCTCTGCACCTTTAAATCGGTTGGGGAATCCCGAATGGCATTTTGTCTCAGAGCTGTTTTCCACTGTGTTTGACTGTGAACTCCGTCTTGTTGAGGATTTTCTAAATCATGCACCCGGACTGATTCATGAAATCCGTGACGTTGACTCATTTCTCCCGCACACCCACACACAAAATATACAGGACTTTAGACTTTTTAGTTATTCACTTACACACTGAAAATTTTATTTTGATGAAGATTGAATATAATTGTAAATATTGGTATCTGGTGCAGTGCAATGTCTATTTTTTGTAAAATACAGGTGAGCTACTTCTGTGATTGAAAAGGAAGTAGATCTGTTCGTATCTGCTCGAATGTTCATAAGTTGGGGACTACCTGTAATCAGTTTTACGCGCGCACACACACACACACACACACACACACACACACACACACACACACACACAGGAGCTCCTGTATATTATCACAAGCAAAAAAAAAGTCAAGTAATTTTAAGAATAAAACCCAAAGGAGCATGTTGGTGTAGGAAAATAATTAATAACTCGACATTACTAACTCAACAGGGATGTAAACTGTTCAGCTTGATAAAGATGGCTGCTTAAATGTTCACTCTCTATGCACTATGAGCAAAGGATCCTGTATGGTAGATTTAACACGTACCTTTGACTTGGCAGCTTTGATAAGGATGTCGTAATTGGATGGAGGAGGCGCAGGGTGTTTGCGGAGAAGAGCACACTCGGAAAACTCCTCAAAGATCTTCTGCGCCACGGAGATGTTCGCCAGCAACATGAACTCCTCCACCATGGAGTTGGTCTCTCTGGGAAAATTTTCAGTAATTGTTTAACGGTGAATATGTGATGAAACATTTTTTTTTAACTAACTCAAAATCCTGCCCTCACTTTAGCTCTTTGGTCTGAAGGTCTATAGGGTCGTGAGTCTCACTGTCTATGTGGAACCGTACTTCAGGGGAGGACAGCGTCAGGGCTCTATGACGTCATCGATAGTCAGGAGACAATATGCAAATAATAAATAATACACAAATTAAATGTAATTAATACACAAATTAATTAAATGGATTAAATGTAACTGCTTGATTAATGTCATTGTTACCCTTTTTCAATTCGCCGGCCCTTTAAGATCTTGGCCAGCTTGTTCAGACCCCTGAGGCTCTTGGTGATGTCGTCGTTCATGCTGGAGTCATCGATTCGCATCTGAGCCTCGGCGTATGTCAGAGAGGCCTGAAAGGACATTATTCTGTTAATACCTGATCGCTGCAGGTTTTATGAACATAAAATATTAAACAGTGCTTATCTAGAATTGCTATAAGATGAAGAAATAACACTGTAATAGCACCCTGCCGTGTTTTTTTTTTTTTTTTTTTTAAAGCACCGACCTTAGAATTGATGACGCTCTTGGTGAAGCGGGTGTTTATGATTTCAGCATTGTGGTTCATTTCCCAAATGCAAGAAAATGACAATCTGCAGGGGACAGAAGTAGTAAAAAAGGGAGTGAGATGTGACAGGGTGTCAATATTTATGATTCAGAGCAATGTGAGTGCCATCAACCCCCTTACCTTTCCACGTTGGAACGTAGAGAGCACAGATTCGAGCTCAGAAGCTCAGGAACCATATCAATCCTCTGTGAGAAACACAATAGAAACAATTATAAGAATGCATTATATTATAGGATGAACTGCATTCGGACATGTTATGTGTTTACCTTTCCACACAGATAGACTGTAGTGCCTCTGCTGGCTGCCTCCTGGTCTAACGCGTTTCCTGGCCGGATAAAGTGGCTCACGTCTGCGATATGGACACCAACCTGAGGCAGTAAGCATCTATAGTCAGTATATCAAATATTTCACCGTTAAATTCTCCTGGGGATCAGAATGCATTAAAACCCAGAGGAGATGACATACTATGCAAGAATATCATCTACTTCCTACCAAATACTTCACGAACTCTCTCCCTCACAAACACATACCTCCAGGTTTCCGTTGTCCAGGTCACGACAGTGTAGCGCATCGTCAATGTCCGTGCAGCCTGGAGGGTCGACACTGCACACGCACAGGTGCCTCAGGTCCGCTCTGACTTTCAGATCCTGAGAGGAAGACGACATTCTGAATCTAATGTGCAGAGCTATGGCCAAGAGAACTAACGAAGAACACTGATTACAAAAACACTACAGTCAATATGTACCTCCTCTGTGATACTCCAAGGCATTTTGGGTAAGAAGCTGAGCACGGCCTGCGAGAAAGGCTGGTGCGGGACATCGTGCTCTAAAAGCAGAACCTCCGTCTCGGTCTCCTTATCACCTACTCCTCCTAGGTTCCTCACAAAGTGGCCCTGGGTCACGCATTAATACATCATCATGGATGAAATTTAAAGAAGCTAGTACGTATACACATGGGTCACTTGTATTCATATAAAAATATAAGAGTTCTCTAGAGCAGCCTGGCAGCACAAACTCACGTTAGGATATCTGGAATTCCTCGGCCAACCATCGATGGCTACGATGATCCTCTGTCCCACCAGCGTGGAGGCCTGACGTGTCTCGATGCGTATCCGTGGGATTCGTCTGTCTGCTGGAGTGAACAGATGCCTGGTGGCCTGTGGGGAGAAAAAATACCTTAAATTCAAGCTGTAGGTTCTGTACAAAAGTACCAGCAAAAACCAGACCAGACCAGTTGAAGGTGACAATCACTTTTTATAAAAACTACAGTATATTCATTTCTCATGGAAGGTATTTGCTTATAATACAGTGGACCCTTGGTTTGTGAGTAACCTGGTCTGCGAGTAATTTTTAAAATGGATTTTAACTTGATAAACGAGCGAGGTCTTGACATATGAGTAATATGTGCATGTGCTTCGTCTGCAAGACATGATCACGACTGAGCCGATGGTTCGTCTCTCGTGCACTGCGGGATTATGGGTAATCACACACACACTAATGGAAACCCTGCTCTGTCGTTATTCTTTTCAAAGGTAAAGTGCCAGTTAATTTGTTTTATATTTACTTTATATTTTGTATTAATTATTTATATATGAATACTTTTGGGTTGTGGAACGAATCGTTGGAGTCTCCATTATTTCTTATGGAGAAATTCGCAGTGATATATGTGTGTTTTACTATACAAATACGTTACCGGAATTAAATTATGCTCACAATCCAAGGTTTAACTGTACATTACTGTGTTCCTCATTAAGTAAATTACCACAGTTAAAAATGACTATTGATCAAAACATGCGCTCTTGACCTCTTTGATTTGAGATTGGTTGAGCATCCCGCAGAAGGGCCGCCAATTCCTCTTGATAATCCCCACCACACGGCCAGTGGGCTTTAGCAGAGTGGTATCCAGTACAGGGCTCTCCAACTGATCCCAAAATAAATAAAAATAAATTGATATACATAAAACCAATTACATTTACTTACAATATACAGTACATACAACAAAGCTTTTAATAACGTCTATCAGTGCTTTAATCACCTTCTTCTCGACCTCCTCTTCCTCAGTGTCTTCGTCATTCTGCCGATCGTCCTGCAGCACCACAGAAGAAGGAGCGACCCAGCGTTCTTTGGGGAAGAGCTCAACGGCCACGAGGTCCTGGTGGACGGCCCTGTTCAGATTTTGCAGGCCCTGAAGGAGAACCTGACACACACAAACATTTACAATGATAAATTTATGGTACATCAGTAGCACTGTGTTAAAGCATAAACCTATTAGCCTATTATTGCATTTTGGCCAAAAAGTTCCACTTTGGTCTCATCTGACCAGAGGACCTTCTTCCACATGTTTGCTGTGTCCCCCACATTGTTTGTGGCAAACTGCAAACGGGACTTCTTATGGTTTTCTGTTAACAATGGCTTTCTTCTTGCCACTCTTCCATAAAGGCCAACTTTGTGCAGCAACCTCTGAGGCCGTCACAGAGCAGCTGTATTTGTACTGACATTAGATTACACACAGGTGCACTCTATTTAGTCATTAGCACTCATCAGGCAATGTCTATGGGCAACTGACTGCACTCAGACCAAAGAGGGCTGAATATTTACGCACACCCCACTTTGCAGTTATTTATTTGTAGAAAATGTTTGGAATCATGTATGATTTTCGTTCCACTTCTCACGTGTACACCACTTTGTATTGGTCTTTCACCTGGAATTCCAATAAAATTAGTTCATGTTTGTAATGTGACAAAATGTGGAAAAGTTCAAGCGGGCCGAATACATTTGCAAGCCACTGTATATACAATTTTACCCACCGAATACAATCCCCTAAATCACTCACAGCAAAATTAGAAGATGCTCTTCTTCTACTGTTGCCTTTATTCATGCACCTCCCCCCCCCAATCACAATTACATATATATAAAACAGTTATGTGATAACTAATTTAACAGTGTTAAAGTAGTAGTTTAACAACGACCCTAGATCTTTCCAATTCACACCCTGAAAAGCCGGTGTATTATCATGTGTTCACTTTTTCATGATAAACAAACAAAAAAAAAAACATTTCATAGGCATTTCGTACCTCTGTGATTTGGTCTCCTTCTCCATGGATAAAGACGGTGGCCTCCAGGTAGTTATCGGTATTTGCCCGGAACGAGCCCTGCAGAAAGGCGCCGCTCTTGATACCCGTCTGGATCTTGGACAGAGGCAGATGCTCGGGGAAAAGCACCTTACTGCCGCTGATCTCGTTCTGAGACAAAGACATCAATTCATGAATACTGGTGAACATATAAATGAATTAAACTGAGAAACTCAGTAACACTTAATATGTTTGGGATGAACAAGAAAAGGAAAACAAAAACAACAAAAATAATCATGGTCCGTACTTGATCATCAGAGGTCAGTGCCAGTCTGTCGACCAGCTCGGGATTGCCAATCAGGCTTCTGATGTACTCCTCGCCTGCAAAGAAGTAAAAAAAAAAAAAAAAAAAAGCCATGTACCTAAACGTTCCCAGAACAAATTAGATCAGATGAAATCGAAACACGTCTTTACACACATTTGTAGGCGATCACGCCGATCTGCTCGGCCTTCTCCTTGTTCGCGCGGTCGTTTGTGAGCAGCACCACTTTCACCTCTGCACTGCTCGGTGATTTGCTCAGGTGCTCAGAGTACCACTTTGCCGCCACACGAATGGCTCGGTCGTTGCGGTCGTTGGAGCTCTCACCCTGCTCCCTTTCTACAAACGTCTCCCTGGGATTAAACACAAACAACATGGTGTCACATTTACGTTATACTGTAAATATAGGCAAGCTGGAACAATCCTTAAACTGGAAAAATAAATAAGTCAGATCAATATAATTAATGTCATTATAATTCCTATTAAAACACGTAAATAAGTGTTAAACATGCTCGTTATAGTTACCGAATCACTAACTGATCATCTGAACTCTTCTTTTTAACAATATTTTAGTACTTAATATTTAAGTTTTTTTTGTACTTAATAATAATAGTGTCTTACAATACTGAGAATTTTAAGACAGTATTAAAATCAGACATTACAGTTTTAAAGTATTTCTTACAGGAGGAAGAACAATTCAATAATATTTTAATACATTTTTCAACTTAGACATACTGTAGCATACGAAGTAAACGTGTAGTGTGCACTTGTATAATCTGGATTTATAAACAGCTTACACACACACACACCCTATAGATCCCTTTATAGACCTATAGAAATATTAAATCAACACTGTCTTCGCAGTTACATGATTATTGTAGCCTTTAAGTAGATGTAATTTATTTAAAGTGCTTAATAATATTTATTTTTTCTAATCATCACAATCAAATTGTATATTAATACATTTTAATCCACTGAAGGTAGGTTTTCCTACTTGTGATGTTCATTAGTGAATGTATAGAAATGTTTCTCCTTGTCGTGGATGGCATCTTTAATCCGTTTGTACACCGGAGCACTTCTGTGTCGGACCTCCTGTAAAACCGTCTGCAGGATGATCACGTTCCTGATCAGGGGGTCCTCCAGTATGTCGATCTGTCAGCGTTAAAATCAGAGAGGAACTGATGAGAAAACCAAAGTCTTGCTTATTGAAGTTAATCATGACCGTAAACACTGTACACATCTCACCTACATTAGTGCAATACACAAAAGTGAATGACCCACATACACCAATTAATCGTTTAGATCAATCAAATGATGGTATCGACTAGTTGAGACTAGCTCAGTTTAAATAAAAATAAAAAAAAGTACTTTGTTTACACTCTATCACCATCAAAATAGTCCCCATAAACAAGCAATACAGCATTTCCAGCGTTCCTGCCACTTCTGTAATATGTCCTGGGAGTCTTCTCAAGCAGTTTCAGCGCTTCTTGCTCGAAACGGCGACTTTTGAGGCGCAACTTCATCTTCGGGAAGTGAGCGACGTCTGCAGGAGCAAAATCTGGTGAGTAGGGTTTATGCGGAAGTGAGATCATGTTGTCTCCGGCAAGAAACTCACATGCGAGGAGAGCTTGGTGACAGGATGCACTGTCGCCATGGAGCATCCGTTCCTGTTCAGTGATGCCCGGACTGTTCCGTATGACACACCCACAACGGCAGCGATGTTGAGGACTGTTCTCCGACGATCATCATGCACAAGTTGCCGTTGATCCCTCATCACCTTCCAGTGACGTTTGTTCCGAACAGCGTCGCTGTAAACTTGCAGCAACGTGTCAAATGTTTCTGTGGCAGATTTCCCCAGTTTCACGCAGAATTTCACGTTTGCTCTTTCTTCTAACTCGCTGCGCACTGCAGACGTAGCACCAGTTGCACGGCTCCGGATGTACATGACGACATCTTTTGGCACACTGACTAATGCCTCTTTTCCACTGCATAGTACGGCACGACACGATTCAGTTCAACTCACTTCGGTGCGGCTCAGTTCGGCTCGGTTTGCGCTTCCACTGCAGTGTAGTACCGCTTTAGAGTGGGCGGGATTACTCACATGTCGTTTTAGTTGCGGCGCCTCTACTGCCGTGACATCGTAAACGCGCCACAAACAAACACACAACAATGGATCATATCGACGGAACGGTGTTCTTCATTCTCGGCATGTGGATGTTTTCAACAGCAAGACGAAGGAGTTTGTTTCAAAAGAGGCTGATGGCAGCCAAAGAAAAATTTTGGTTAATACAAAAAGGTGCGTCCGATCCTTCTCTGGCTGTTCTAAATATATCGGTTCTGTTGTGTCTCGTGTCGCAAGTTCGGTGACGCAGTAATGACGATTTTCTCCGGCCAATCGGTGACCAGCAGAGTTTACACGTCACGTTTTGGTAACGGTTCGGCGCGCTTGGAACCTCGGCTGAGGTGGTACTAAAAAAAGGACCAGGTACCACGTACTGTTTCCAGTGGAAAACCTCCCAAAAGTGAGCTGAACTGAACCGTGTCGTGCCGTACTATGCAGTGGAAAAGCGCCATTATAGAGGTTTTTGCTCCCTGCGACTGTGTGTGCTGCCATCTGCTGGCGGGTTACAGAACAAGTCTCAAAACTTTTTGATACCGCCTCATATTAACCACACCTCATCTGTATTTCAGCTTGTTGCCTACTTTACAACAGAAATCTACCCTTAAAGCTCAGCTTTGTCATTTTTAAATGTATAATTAATATGTAATGATAAAAACACTGCATAGGAATAGCAATTTAGCATTTTCTGAATATGAAACAAGTTTATCCAGAGTTAGATTTGCCAAGAAAAGAAAGTGTCGTTTTCACAAAAATAGAATGATAAGGAAAATCTATTAAAAAAATAAATAAATAAAAAGAACTAAACTAATAGTATTGAGAAGTGGCACCTGGTGTAGGACTACATTAGTGTCCGGGATGAGGTAGTGAGGGAAGCTGCACAGGTCGCTCTCTATACACGCATGACGCTGCAGAACCGGAGCCTCGTCCTTACACTCGCTGCAAACTTCACTTCCGCACCAGATATCATCACGCAAGTAGTGCTCACGTACTATTTTCAACACGCCACCCGAGCGGGTCTTTTTAACAAACGTTTTAGACTTTAACATGGCTGCGCGCGGTGCCAAAACACAAGGCACAGGAAACCCACGTGCGTGTGTCTCTCCAGCATCCGGGCCAACCACAAACGTTTCCGGGGTTTAACAGTCACGGATTTTATTTTATTTATTTTTTTATTTTTGTTTTTGCAAAAAAAAAAAGAAGAAGAAGAAGAAATTTCTAGTCTTACACAAACATTACTAAAAACATCAGTTGTGTAATATATATTGTGTGAGTGTATATGTCTGTATTTTAATGTAAATTGTAAACTCTGCGTAAAGTCATGGTCAGCCAACATTTTTGTTTAAAATTATTTGACCACTAGAGGGAGACATTAAACAGCATTTAATGAAGAATTTTAACTGGTGTCACAAGATGGGTAGGCAGATACAACTTTATTGTTATTGCATAGTGCAGGTACTCGGCAGCAACATGCAGTTTAGTGCAATATATATATATATATATATATATATATATATATATATATATATATATATATATAGTAAGTGCTTTAAATAATGTGGAATATGTCCATAGCAATTAACAAATGGCATGATGCATATATGCATGTGTTTATATAAATATATATTTATGTATATACAATATATATACATTGAATACACAAAAAGACACAAAATGATACAAAAAAACAACAGTGCTGCTACTGTGCAATATATATAGTGTGTGATCTCAATATATATACAATGCATAAAAATACAGTGCTGATCTATTATTGTACAATTATGTGTCTTTTGGTATACTCAATGTATATAAATCATATTTATATATATATAAACATTCCTATATCCTGCCAATTGTTATTGACAGTATCTGTTTATTATTATTATTCATGTGTATATCCACTTCATAGGATTTTTTTATTCTTTAGTTTAGTTATTCTTTAGTTTTATTTTTGTCATTATTGCTTGCTTGTTGGCTTATGTGCGGGTGTTTGTTTATGTGTTTGTGTAGTCATACAGACTGAGCCACCATAATGAGTTATTTAAGCGATCCATCCATCTAGGAACCTCGGTAGTGTAACTAGGCACCATGGAGTCCATTGGTGAGTACCATTGTGTTTATTGCCATTTTTTACGACAGTGGTAGGTCTTCTGGTCAATATTAACACACTATGGGCAAAGTGGAAACCAATTAGATAACCTAAGAGCACCTGCAGGAAACAGGTAAACTCCACGCACACAGAGCTCCAGGCGGGAATCGAACCCAGATCCTCGAGGTGTAAGGTGACATTGCTAACCACTAAGCTATTACTAAGTTACTATATTAATATGTTTGTCCCTGTGTTTGGGATATTCCTGACCACAGTCCGTCACTATGCCACTTGTTGATTCATCATGGTCTGATAAGATGCTATAGTAATGATTTGATGCTCTTGTCATCACAAAACCACTTCACTAAAGCATGATGTGTATTTTGTGTGTGTGTGTGTGTGTGTGTGTGTTTGTGTGTGAGAGAGAGAGACCCAGACAGACAACTCACGCACACATTACACCCTGATGTGTCTCTGACCTGGCCTGTTTACTCATCCAAAGGAGTTTTTCTTCGTCTTCACCTAACTCCACCCACACCCCAGTAAACAGGTACACTGCCCTTCTGACTCACACACACAGCACTATATTTGGAGTGTTTATGCTCCTCTTGCTGTGTTGGAAAGAGGAAAAAATGCAGAGGGATCCCTGTTGATCCTGTTGCCTACAGCTGGGCAGTTTTCAGCGTTTGTCATTCTGGCACAACATTGCCAAGGCAATATCGCGATTTGTACAAAGTCTTAAAAGATTTTTCAGTGTTTATATACATTACAGAAAACCGTTTGTGAACACATGGCAATCAAACCAATATATGCCTCTTGAACATCCCGTTACAGATGTAATTCTTCTTTTGCTTTTTCAACATCCTCCACTCTTCCAGAAAGGGTTTCCACTAGATTTCAGTTGCAGGACTTGTCTTTATGGAGCCCACTTTGTGCACAGTGTCATTGTCATGCCGGAACAGGATTAGGCATCTTAGTCTCAGTGAAGGGAAATTGTGATGCTCAGGTACACAAAGTCAAAACAATCTTGTGTATTTAACTTTGTGGAACCAGATTGGGGAAGAACAACATATTTGTTCGATAACCAGGATAAATTTTTCTAGAACAATACTGGATTTTATTTTTATTTCTCCAAAACTATTAAATAACACGTATAGCAATTAAGTACCAACAACAGTCAGGTGTTATTTTAAGACATGAAGTTCAGCTGTTCTGGAATAGTTCTTGCAAGAACAGTTTTGTCAAGTGCATTTGCAAAACCCATCATGACTCTCATGAAGACCATCTCAGGAAAGCAAGGCCAAAACTTAGCTCATTTAGAGTTACCAGCCTCAGAAATCACCAATTAAGAAACAACACCTTAGATTAGAGACATCGTGGAGGCTGTACAGAGCATAAATGGCAGATACATCTCAATATCAACTGTTCAAAGGAGATTATTGTATATTTTGGATGTCTTCAACATAGTTTTGCAATCAAAGACCATGGACTTAGAGGGTGTGTCCAAACCTTTGACTGGTAGAGTATATGTATATAAGCACAAGGCAGGATACAAGAATACACACCTGCACACACCCACTAAGGGCAATTTGGAATGGCCAAGTAGCCTGATCTGCATGTCTTTTGACTGTGGTTCAAAAAATGTCTTCACGGACTTCCGGTTAGCAGCCACATGGAGTAGGACGTGTTGGTTAGGTGCTCCGACAGTTTCGAATTTCTTCACTCCCTTATTCGTCTTTAAATGTTAAATTAAAATCTTAGTTGACAATAACTTTGTACTCTACCCCACGGTTATATATTTTTTCATCTGCGATGGCTACCAGGAGTGTTAAAGCCGTGAAAAAGGACGACTCTGCGACCCCATTAACAGTCGAGGCTATCTCAGCGCTGTTAGAGCAACACCGTGATGCGTTAGCGGCTGAGTTTAAATCATCGTTTAGTTTACTAGAGGGAAAGCTGGATCAGATTCAGGCCCAAGTAGCGGACCATGGACAGCGCTTACCGTCATTAGAACTCGCTACAGACGACCTGAGTCAGCGTGTGACGGAGCTGGAGAACATCTGCTCCGGACTTCGGGAAAACAGCTCAAAGTTAACGGCCAAAGTTGTAGACTTAGAAGGCCGGAGCAGGAGACAAAACCTGCGTGTCCTGGGTCTCCCGGAAGGTTCTGAAGGTGGACTCCCTACCGAGTTCTTCTCCAAGTTTCTGTGCGAGGTGTTTGGGACTGAGACGCTGCCTTCCCCGCCGGAGATTGACCGAGCCCACCGAATACCTGCATCTAAACCCGCTTCAGGACAGAGACCTCGGCCCGTCATTCTCCGCGTGCACCGGTACCAGGTGAAAGACCTTCTGATTCGGGAGGCTCGGCGGAGAGGGAAGCTGGAATACCGCGGTCAGCAGCTTCGCATAGTGGAAGACTACGCTCCCGAAGTTTTAAACCAGCGAGCCGAGTATAGAGGAGTGATGAGCGAGTTATACAGCCGTGGACTCCGGCCTTCTCTGCTGTATCCAGCGCGGCTCCGGATCACTCTCTCTACCGGACAGAAGAAGTGGCTCCGCTCGGTAGAAGAGGCGCAGAAACACATAGACAGTCTGCCGAAAACTACGTAGTGCACTATATTATTATTATTATTATTTTAATACGCAATACTACAGTTCTCAGGAAAGTACCATTTTTAACTAAAAGTCTGGCCATGTTTACGTCTTTCCCGGTAAGAGTGTTGTGTTAAACTTGTGAAGGGGTTATTATTATTATTTCTATATTACTATTTTTTTCTATTTTTAATCACGTGTGATTTACATGTTTGTATATTTAGAGTTACAATGTGACGTGGGGGGAGGGGTGGTGGTGGTGTGTTTTTCTCTCATTGAGAGATTTCAGTATTGGAGTGTGGAAATGTTTTATTTATATATTTAATTATTAGTTTCTGTAAGTTGTGTCGGAGCAGAAGATGGGGTGGTTAGCGGCAGGAGGATTTGTTGGGTGGAAGATGGAGGAATGGAAGAGCTTGCTGCTGTGTTTGTTAGCAGCTATCTTTGTTTGTTGGGGGGCAGTGGGGTGTGTGGGGGAGGGGTGTGGGGGGCAGGGGTGTGGGGGGGAGGGGTGGGGGATCTCCAAAGCCAGTATTGTGTTAGTTCTTTGTACACTGTGTATTTTTAACACGTTGTTCTGTGTTTTACACTTTAAGGCTGACGTTAGGCATCTTATTCATGTTTATCTACCTGCTTTTTCTCTCAGGGAGAATGAATAGTTCTTTAAACTTTGTGAGCTGGAATGTTAAGGGTTTAAACCATCCGGTGAAGAGAAGGAAGGTGCTCTCACACCTTAAACAACTTAACACTGCAATCGCATTTTTACAAGAAACTCACATTCGCAGTTCTGATAATTCTCGCCTTATGTCACGTTGGGGTGGGCAGCACTACCACTCAACCTTTCAGGCCAAAGCTAGGGGTGTCTCAATTCTCATTAATCCAAACATCTCTTTTGAGCATCATAATGTTATTACGGATATACAAGGTCGTTATATCATTGTTTCAGGGAAGTTATTTAATACTAATGTAGTGTTGGCTAATTTATATGCCCCTAATTATGACGATGTCTCCTTCTTTGAACATTTTTTCTCTCTTCTACCTGATCTGAGCTCATACTCTCTCATATTAGGGGGAGACTTTAACTGCTGTTTAGATCCATCACTTGACAGGTCATCTCCCAATCCTATACCTCTGAGTAAATCCGCCACGCTACTTCAGTCCTATTTCTGCAGCTTTGGTATCTCTGACATATGGCGCTTCCTTAATCCAAAAAAGAGAGAATACTCCTTTTTCTCACATGTTCACCATACTTTCTCCAGAATTGATTATTTCTTTATAGATAATCAACTGATCCCAATGGTTACTTCTTGTGCTTATCAGAGCATTGTGATATCAGATCACGCTCCAGTGGTTATGTCTATAAAACTCCCCGATCTCCCTCAGGTTACTAAACATTGGCGCTTTAATTCATCGTTACTGATGGAGGACGATTTTGTAAAATTTATGGAAGACCAGATCGTTTTTTTCCTCACCACAAATGAAACACCTGAAGTGTCACGTTTAGTTATTTGGGATGCTCTGAAAGCCTACCTCAGGGGACAGATAATTTCATACACTGCAAATATGAAAAGGAAGGCATATAAAGAACGAAAAGATTTGACCAACCAAATTAAAGAAATTGACCAGCAGTATGCTCTATTTAAAAACCCCGATCTCTATAAAAAACGCGTAGAAGTGCAAACTAAGTTTGAACTTATTTCAACGCATGTAATTGAACGGCAATTATTAAAGAGTAGGAGCCAATTTTACATTCATGGTGACAAATCTGGGAAACTTTTAGCTAATCAGTTAAAAGGATTTAGAGCACAACAACAAATTACGAAAATTCGGATGGAGGATGGTACCATCACTACGGACCATTCTAAAATTAATGATGCATTCAGGAATTTTTATTCTCGATTATATACTTCTGAGTTCCCAAAGGACCATTGTTCAGTTGAAAATTTCTTGACTCAACTAAATATCCCAACACTGTCCCCTGATTCTAGATTAAGATTAGAAGAGCCCATATCACAAGAGGAAATCAGTTCAGCTATCTCATCATTGCAGTCTGGTAAGTCCCCGGGTCCTGACGGGTTCCCTGCAGAGTTTTTTAAATCATTCTCCTCATACCTTGCACCACAACTAGCTTTGGTTCTATCTGAATCTTTCAAGCAAGGTAAGATGCCTGCGTCATTTAATGAGGCTCGCATCACCCTCATAGCAAAGAAGGATAAGGACCCAACAGAGTGCTCCTCATATAGACCAATCTCTCTTCTTAATGTGGATGTTAAAATCCTTGCTAAAGTCTTGGCTCGTAGATTAGAGAATGTTCTACCCTCAATTATATCTGAGGACCAGACCGGTTTTGTTAAAAATCGTTATTCTTACTTTAACATTCGACGCCTTATGGATATCTTGTACACACCATCAGAGGAGACCCCTGGGTGTGTCCTTTCTTTGGATGCTGAAAAGGCTTTTGATCGTGTGGAATGGGAGTATTTATTCAGGGCTTTAGAAAAATTCAATTTTGGTCCAAGTTTTATCACTTGGGTTAAATTATTATATTCAAGCCCTACTGCCTCAGTTCTGACAAATGCTCAACAGTCTCAACCATTCAGTCTTCAGCGGGGAACTCGTCAGGGGTGTCCCCTTAGCCCATTGCTCTTTAACCTCGCCATTGAGCCACTAGCAATTGCATTCCGAAGCTGTAGAAATGTATCTGGGATTTGGAGGCAGGGAGAAGAACATAAAGTTTCCCTTTATGCAGATGATCTTCTACTTTTTTTATCGAATCCAGTCTCCTCTCTGCCACATGTGCTGTCATTGCTCAGGGAATTTAGCTATTTTTCAGGATATAAATTAAATTTGCACAAAAGTGAACTTTTTCTGCTAGATAATACAGCAGTAACAACTGGTATGCACAATTTTCCATTCAACATAGTGAAAAATCAGTTTACCTATCTTGGTATTACAATCACAAGGAAACATAAACACCTCTTTAAAGAAAATTTTTTTAGGTTGTTGAACCAAACAAGAAAGGACTTGGGACGATGGTCACCACTGTCCATGTCCCTGGTGGGCCGCATTAATGCCATTAAAATGAGTATTCTCCCTAAATTTTTATATCTCTTTCAGTCTGTACCTGTTTTTATTCCCAAATCTTACTTTGGCGCGTTAGACTCAATTATATCTTCTTACCTTTGGAAAGGTAAACATCCACGATTGAATAAGTCCCTACTTCAAAGATCTAAAAGAGACGGTGGCATGGCTCTACCTAATTTTCGTTTCTACTACTGGGCAGCAAACATTCGATCTGTCATTTTTTGGTCATATTTTCATAACCAACCTAATTGGCCTGCCTGGGTGGAAATGGAGATAAAGTCTATCAAAAATCTCTCTGTCTCTGCACTCCTTGGATCTGCTCTCCCCATCCCCTCAATTAAATTAATCAATAACTCAGTAGTAGTGCATACCTTGAGAGTATGGGCTCAGTTCAGAAAGCACAGCGGTCTTCTGGGCTTTTCTCTGTCCAGTCCTATCGTCTCTAACCATCTCTTCCAGCCTTCTTTACATGACTCAGTGTTTCAGGAATGGTACAATAAGGGCATCAAGCTTTGCAAGGACCTGTTCGTTGACCATAAGTTTGTATCATTTGAACAGCTTTCCGAAAGGTTTAACTTACCCAATTCTCATTTTTTCAGATATCTGCAAGTAAGACACTTCATTCGCTCTTTAATACCAAATTTCCCTGAGGCTCCTGCTGCAAACATTCTAGATAATCTCCTCTGTTTGTCTCCGCTGCGTAAAGGCCTAATATCCACTATTTATGGTGGATTGATGGCTTCGAGTCACACCCCTCTGTGTAAAATTAAAACTGCTTGGGAGAAGGATTTAAATCTGTCACTATCAGATGATACTTGGAATTCAATTCTTAAACATATCAACTCAACCTCCTTATGTGCCCGCCACTCTTTATTACAGTTTAAGGTTGTACACAGGGCTCACTTCTCCAAACTTAAACTTTCCCGTTTCTACCCAGACATTGATCCTTGCTGTAATAAATGTAAAAGTGGAGAGGCGTCTCTTATTCATATGTACTGGACATGCCCGAATTTGGAAAAATTCTGGAGGGATGTTTTTAAGACCCTGTCCTTCATATTGAATTGCAATCTTGAACCAGACCCTCTGATTGCTCTTTTTGGTGTCACTGGAGAAGAGGGTAAGAGTCTAAGTCCAGCCAAAAAGAGATTGTTATCTTTTGCGACACTCCTGGCCAGGCGTTCTCTTTTATTCAAGTGGAAGGATGCCACGTCACCCACTCACGCCCAGTGGCTCAGAGATATCATGTCCTGTCTGTCCCTGGAGAAGATTCACTACACAATTCGTTACTCAGACTTTAAATTTCAACAGGTGTGGGGGCCCTTCCTTCACTTTTTTCATATACATTTATAGTTTGATTCCTGTCTTATTTAATTACTTGTTTGTTTGCTTTCTTTCCCCTTTTTATTCCTCTTTATTTATTTATTTTTTGCACGTAGAACCAAAAAACTTCCAGCTCCATATTCTTTATTCTTTTTTCTTTTTTGATTTCTCTCAATGCCTGGCGTTTAGCCTTTCATATCCTTGTAAAACTGGCTTGGAGTCGGGGAGGGACGGGGTGGGTGCTATAGGGTTTATAAGGGGATTATAAAACCTGTATTAAAATATTACATGTTTACCCTGTTTTATCCCTGTTAAAATCAATAAAAATATTGTTGAAAAAAAAAAAAAAAAAAATGTCTTCACCACGATTCAGGGCGATTCTGCTTCTATACTGCTTATTTTGTAGAGGGTCACGGGGGCCTGGCGCCTATCCCAGGAGACTTGGGGCACGAGGTGGGTTACCCCCTGGAGAGGGTGTCCATCTTTCACAGGGCACACACACTCTCTCTCTCTCTCTCTCTCACACACACACACACACACACACACACACACACACACACACACACACACACACACACACACTACAGGCAACATGCCTTTGGACTGAAGTAACTAACTTCAAATACAAGAGTTTAACAATTAACTTATAATTAAATGAAACAAAAAAGCTACATTGTTACTGCACATATCTCTGTCATCTGCCATAATTAATATTTCTAAACAAACTTATTTATGTATTATTAAAGCAAATAATTCACTCTGCACACATGGAATGAAAATGTGCAAATAGTACAGAGTGCACCGCACCGCCTCACTCACTCATCGTCTAAACCACTTAATCCTGTATTCTGGATCACAGGCGACCTGGAGCCAATCCCAGGACACTTAGGGGACAGGGCGTGGTACACACTGGACAGGGTGCCAATCCATCACACACTCATTTACACACTACGGGCTATTTGGGAATGGGAGCCTAACCTGCATGTCTTTGGACTGTGGGAGGAAACCGGAGTACCCGGAGGAAACCCACCAAGCACGGGGAGAACATGCAAACTCCGTGCACACAGACCTCGAGCTGGGAATCGAACCCTTGACCCTGGAGGTGCTAACCGTGCTAACCACTACGCCAAAGTAGTACTTTATGATAAAATGCTAGCATGTGGTGCTGACATGCTGTTAGCTAATTTTGAGTTATGGCGAATTTTTGCTGCCTTTAACACAGTCCCAAGTAGGTCACGTGACTTCTTATACTGTAGAAAACTTAGAAATTAATATAACTACAGTGAGGGAAACGTATTATTATTATTTATTAATAACAATCTTAATATCTTATTTATAACTATATATGACTAGTATATATATATATATATATATATATATATATATGTTTTACTTTAACGTAAAACCAGACTAAAACTCTTTCCGACAGGCGTGGACATGGCAGAAGCGCGCGTGCGAGCGCGGGCGAGCGCATCACGTGACCCGCTGTGCACACAGTAAACATGGCGGCGCCCTGTGTGACAGCGCTTAGGCGCGTGTTATCTCACTCAGGTACAGAAGTGCGTGTTTCTTTTACATGTAGTCAGAGATGAACAGAGAGTGAGTGGCTGATGACCGAGAGCGTCCTGTGCGGCAGAATGTACCGCTTTCTGGTTTCGGCTCGGACCTTCCTGCTGTTTACCTGTGACTCTCTCGTGTTTTCGTTTGGTGTGGCTGCAGGTTTATTACTGTTTACATCGGCGGTGCTCACACCCGGTTTGCTTATTATTATTTTTGGCACAGCGAACAACAGTGCAGGATGTACAGTACGATACCGAGAAGATGGTGTACAGTGACCCTCGTTTATTTTTATTTTTTATTAGATTGATTCTTTAGACACTTTGCAGCCTGTCTCAGTATAAAACATTTGTTCCTGTTTCTTTCATCTAATCATTTAATATGAAGAAAGGAATTACAAGAATTGTAATGTCATTAAGGCTGTAGCTATCGAATATTTTAGTAATCGAGTATTCTAACAAAAAATGTATCGAGCAATCGGATAAAATATACTTTTGCTTAATTAAGCAGCAATGTAAAATATATAAGAGAAACAAAGATTAATTGGTTTTCTTTTTAGAAAAATCTACGTGCATACAGCATTTTATCAAAAATAAACATTGTCATTATGACCAATACAAGGAATAGCTTATACCCGTCTCACCTATGCGGTTTGACTCGCAGTGAGATGCGGTGTTAGGCGCCGTGAGCCGCCGCAACTGCCCGCCGACGTTCCGCGAAGCTCTGCAACGTCGGCCAAAAAAATGTAACATGTTAAATTTTTTTGCGCGGAAAGATGGAAACGTAATCGCAGCGCCAAAACTCGCGGTGAATCATGATGAGCCGTACATCCGGCCACCGCGTGAAACCGTGTAGGTGGGATAGGGGTATTAAAGTTGACTGAGATGAATTAAGTGCATTACAGTGCTATACATTCTTATTTTAAAGCCTTTTCTCAGGTGCAAAAACTAAAAAAAAGGTATTTCAAATGACCTTAAGGATAAAAAAAAAAAAAAAACTAAGGCACACATTAAAATAATTATGCAAAAACACTAAGTTTTTTGTAACGTGCAACTAAACTTTCAGAACTAAAAGTTTCAAAATCTACAGCTCAGACATAACATATACGCCTTTACTGACAATTTCTGTCGTTTTCTTTTCCTGGTTTCTTCTTCTCTTGGCTCGCTGATATTTGATAGCGTTTATATAACGCTCCCTCAAATTAATACACAGCTAACTCTTTGCGTCTTCTTCCGCTTTTTGGGTGACGTAGGCACTTCTTCATTGGTGTTTACTGGCGGCTTTCATCTGGAAGCGCACTTTGTCAAAAGCGTGCTGTCAGCATATAATTGCGCAAAAACATAATGCAAGCTTTTAAAATTAATTAAAAGAAGCTTTGAGGCAGAAGATTTTGCCTCGATAATTTTTAGTAATCGAAGTACTCGAGTAAATCGAGGAATCGTTTCAGACCTAATATATATTTTCATTAGATTAATCCTTTAGACACTTTGCAGCCTGTCTCAGTATAAAAGATTTGTTCCTATTTCTTTCATCTAATCCACATAATTTAATATGAAGAAATTAATTACAGAATTGTAATGTTATGTTTGTCGCATTGTCACTTTGTCGTTCTTGTTTGCACATCTAGTTGGCTAATTAGGTCTCTTAGTTAGCTAGTTCATTTTTTTGTTAATTTATGTTGTTAATTTATGTTGCATGTAGCACCTTGTTTACGGAGGAATGTTGTTTCGTTTTACTGTGTACTAACTGTATATGGTTAAAGTGACAAAGGCCTACTTGACTTGAGCAAGACTTTTGCTCAGTACAGTGGAACCTCGGATTACGAGTAACGCGGTTTACGAGTGTTCCGCAAGACAAGCAAAGATTTTTAATACATTTTGACTTGAAAAACGAGCATTGTCTTGGTTTACGAGCACCGAGTATCATGTATCACGCATGCGCTTCTTGTTTTGAAGCCGAGCGTCACGTGAACACAACTGAGCTAACGGTTTTTCTCTCTCTTGCGCTGCAGAATTTTGGGTAATAGTCTCCCCTGCTGGATCTTAGTCCTCGTCTCTTACTGGTTTAATCAACATCCATGCATGCGTGTACTGTTTACTATAACACTGTGACCACGTGTGTGTGTGTAAAACATATTTTATTTTGTGTTCGGAAGCACGTGTGTACAGCGTGTGTACTGTTTCTTATATTTCTTTTACATTTGTTTGTTTGTTTGTTTGTTTTACTTTACAGCAGTGATTCTGTTAGTTTGCACTCACACGAGTGTCATTAGCGATGTTCTTTGCTAACTTTTAGATAAAACAGTGTAGCGGGAGAGAGACGTTGATTTATGACCACTGTTTATGGAAGTGTAGTCCAGTGCGGGAGCATTGTGGGCAGTCCAGCGTGTGTGTGTGTGTGTGAGAACTCGAATGCGAGATGTAAGCTAGGATATAGAGCCTGAGTTTTGTTCTTGTTTTTTTAGTTGGATTTAAGTGCAGGATCCACCCGAAAGTTTGTACTATAGCCCGACAATGCAGCAAATAAAAGAACCGGTGCATCGAGCAGTTTGTCCATCTTATCATCTCACACGAGCATGAATTAATGGGCTGTTACACTGTCGCAAGCAACATTAAAATAAAGCGGAGAAGCTTTAACAATTTAGTAGAGAACAACAGTCTTTCTGTTAATGTGTGTATGTGGGTGTGAAGCAGCCAACAGCATCTTTTCAAGCTCCTGCTTATGCTGTTTCACAGGGTGTTGTAATAAATTCCATCCTCACCCCTTATTTCCACCAGGTGTGCCTTTGTCATTGCAGTTGATGAATTTCCGCCATTTAATGAATATATTTTATAGGGATGGGAATCAACAGTCACCTCCCGACATGATATTATCATGATATCAGTGGCAATTCGATTAAAATTGCGATTCTGCAAGTATCACAATTTTATAAATATCATGATACTATATTACATTTTCCCCAATTTTGTTACAATTTAAAATATTTTTTTTAAGTTTAATAATTTATTTAATGTGGCCCATTCCTTATAACATTAGTTTTCTTAGGTAAAAAACAATTGCAGCATTTAAACAATACAAACTAACTTCAAATACAAGAGCTTACCATTTAACTGAGAAGCATCTATCTCCGTCATTGGCCATAATTATTATTTCTAAACAAACTTAGTAACCACACATGGGAAGAAAATGCATAAAAAGTTTATAGTACGCCACCTGTAGGATTATAAAGAAACTGCAACATTTTACCTCCTCACATGCCTCCAAAGTCTCCAAACTCAACTTGATTGACTTTTTAAAAAATGTTTCGGCACGTGAATCACAACACAAAATAATCGCGATTCATAACTGAGTACATTTTTCCCCCCATCTCTAATATTTTAACAACTAAAACACAGCCACATAACTTTAATGCATGTTTTTCATAGCTGGGCTTCAAAAATACAAAAAGAAATAAGCTGCTCTGCTTCTGAAATGCTCAGCATTGTCTGGATTTGCACTCGCAATAGTGTGTACGTGTTTCTTTTGTTCTGCTCTGATTTAGTTTTTTAACTGTTTATACATTTATGTTGTAGAATGTCTGCTAAACCTTTTCCTCTGTCATGAGGAAGTTTAGAAAGTCAGAAATGCATTTTATGTTACTGAGAAACTGGAAAGTGCTTAATGCTAAAATCAGAAAACTTATAAAGCTAAGTTATAGCTTTAGGTCTGATTGTTACAGTATAAAGCACTGACACTGGAGACTCCTTCCTTAAATGCTCTTGCTATGGCTCAGTGTTTAAGATTTCGGACTAATGATTGAAAGGTTTCGGATCAAATTAACCGTCAATTGTTAAGTCATGTAAATAAATTTTTCATTTCCAAAAATGCCAGAAAACTTCACACGTTTCGAAGAAGGTGTTTATGTCCGCTATACAAGCCCCTGTACAAGTTGTTTCTGTGGAAACAAAAACTAATTAGAGAACCATCAGAGAATTGTAACCCTCTGATTAATAATGAATTAAATAATAATGTCATGTGACCCGATTCAAATATGAGAATTTGACAGAATAACTGCTCTTTGGTCGCTGTATCAGTGCCCTTGGATGTTTGTGGTGTGAATGTGTGTATAAAAGATGTAGTCTGATCTGTCAGAATTCATCACGCGTGCTGTACACCCATAGAATGCAATCTAAGGTTTCCTGTTTTAACACAAGAAGTGATGAGGTAATCTGACTGACACACAGGAATCGTTTCAGTCAGGATTCAGGACAGTCGTTTGTTCTGTTCATATTACTGTAGCAGATACATTGCATCAGTGCAGATCTCCAGTTAACATTCAACCACAGGATTTTGTTTATACTGTTTATAACACGCACACACACTTCAGAGGAGGGTTAAATTACTCCAAATCCTCACTCAGCCATATCCTCTCTCCTATTCATTACACCACCCACACCACAACACTGCTCAGCCCTGAGTTTCCTTGCCTTTCTTTCTTTCTTTCTTCAATGCTTTTTGTCTTCTTTTTCTTTTTCTCTTATTTGTGTTTTGACTATGTTGAGTTAACGATCTGTTCTTTTATCTTGGTTGTCTTAGACCATTCACCTACCTGTTCTTTTTCTTTTTGTTTACTGTCATCTTCTCTTTCTTTCTTTCCTTCTTTCTTTCTTTCCTTCTTTCTTTCTTTCCCTCTCTCCTGTCCTTGTCAGTTTGCCTCTGCCAATTTTTGTTGCTATCTCTCCTTTTCCTTCTTTTTTGTTTGCTGTCTGTATGCTTTTTCTCTCTCTCTCTTGCTGTTCTTCTTTGTTTTTTAACTCTGATGTTTCATTGCTCATTTTTTGTTGCTTTCCTTTTTTGTTGCTTTTTCCCCTCTGTCTGTTCCTCTAACTGTATATTTCCTTTTTCTTTCTGTTGTCTGACTTTATTGTTCAATGTATTGTTTGCATTTCTTGTTTGTATGACTGTTGATTTATCTTTCTTTCTTTCTTTCTTTAAATCTGTTTCTGACTTTATATTGATCAGATGAACTCTCTTTCTTTCTTTCTTTCTTTCCTTTTTTCTTTCTCTCTCTTCTTGTCCTTGCCAGTTTGTAATTTGTGTTGCTTTCTCTCTTTTTGCTTTTTTTTCTGTTTTCTTTGTCTTATTCTTTCTCTCTTGATTTTCTTTTGTGTCTTAACTCTTAGTTTCTTTCTTTCTTTCTTTCTTTCTTTCTTCTGTCTCTCTGACAGTTTCATTGCTAATTTTTTGTTGCTTTCTTTTTTTGTTGCTTTTTTTCCTGTTTGATTATCTTACTATATGTTTCCTTTTCTTTCTGTTGCCTGACTTTATTGTTCAATGTTTTGTGTGCATTACTTTGTCTTTCTTTCTTTCAATCTGTTTATAGCTTCTGCTCTCCTTCTGATCATTCATTTGTTGGACCTCTCTATTTTTTTAATCAGTTTGTCTTTTTCTAGTTATCTTTGTTTTTTTTTAACTGTCTCTTTGATGATTGCTCTATTTTTAACGTCTGTCTGCTCATCCCTCTCTATCTATTTATCTATTTGTCTATAATCTATATATTTACCTTTCGTCCCCCTCCCCTCCTCCACACTTCCTTTGCCACTGCTCTGTTCATCAGTCGGTGGTTTTTCCTCCTCCCCTCCCTCCCTCTCTCTCTCTCCCTCCCTCTCTCTCTCTCTGTCTCTCTCTCTCTCTCTCTCTCTCTCTCTCTCTTTCATTGCTCTATTCTGGGTCTGTGGTCACTCAGCCCTGCTCTGTTCTGACTTTGTGGTTCTTCTCCTCTGCATCACTGGGTGGTTTTACAGTAGCGTGTGCAGCGTGGCTCCGGTGTGGCGGCTCTGGATTTTGGACGCCCTCGCGGATGAATTATGCTTGTAGTAAAGTCCGAGATTTCAGAACAAGAAAATGGCTGATGTAGCAGCGAATATTCTAAACATTGCAGAAAGGCTTGAGAGAGAGAGATGGAGCGTGAGCCTCTCCAAACAAAGCACGTAGAGCACTAAAAGCCAGAAGCAACACTCAGTGACTTTGAGAAAACTAAAACGTGCGCTCCGGAACGTTCTTCCACTTTTACTAATATGCTTTAAGTATTTTCACACACTTCAGTACGGCTCAGGGAAAAACGTAAAGTCTTTCATGTGACGACTCTATGTGGATTTTATTAATGTTAAATAAACAATAGTTTTGACCCCCGATTGTTCTTTCTCTCTTTTTTTTTTCATTCTTTCTTTCTTTTTTATGCCTTTGTCCTGTTTTTCTTTCTTTCTTTTTTGTCTTACGTAGTGTTGTTTTTCTTTCTTTTTATTTTTTGTTTTGTCTGTCTGACTTTGTTCTGTGTATTTCTTTCTTTCTTTCTTTCTTTTCACTTTTCTGACTGTGCTGTCTTACTTTATTTCTTTTTTTTTTTTTTTAGTTCTGTCTGACTTTTTCTTTCTTTTTCTGACTTCATAGTCTTTCTTTCCTTCCTTTTTACTTTCAGTTTTCCTGTATGAATTTGTGCTGTCTTTCTTTCATCCTTTCTTTCATGGCTTCATGCTTCTGTTTCTGTTAGTTTGTCTTCAGTTCATTTTGTTGCTCTTAATTTTTGGTATGTTTCTGTCATTTCATTTACCTATTTTAATAAAAATAGTCACAGATGGGTTTTTTATTTTTTGGACTAATGGCAGCAGCTTCACCTCATACATGCAAAAAAAATTTTATAATCAGAAAACAAGAAACACACTGGAGGGAATCCTATTAAAGCAATACTCCTGGGTTTGTGCAGTTTTTAAAACGGCAGTATCTGCAGTGTGCGTGTGTTTACCACAGACAGGAATTTCAACAAGTGTATCTGAAAAAAAAAAAACTCTGTCCAGTCAAAACTCACTAATAAATAAAAGTCACTGTTGAACAGCAGGTGAAATATATTTATTTATTTATTTTTTTTACACTTCAGTTAAACCTCTTATTTGTACATAAGATCAGCTTTATTTCTATGAGTGAGAATTATCTTTGTGTCATTTCCTTTTTATACGGAGGGTGCCAATAATTTTGGAGCGAACTACATACAATTTACTATTGGTGTTTTTGATCTTAAATGGATGTCCAAAAAAAATCCTATGTAACTATGTAATCAGGTGTTTACAATATTTATGAACAGAATTCAACAGCTGCTCTTAGATACCGTTAATAAGTTTCAATAATTTTTGGTTCTTTTCTCATCATGGAGAAAATAAGTTTTAAATTCTCATCGATACAGTAGATAAAGATTAGGTTAAAAAATTTTCATCTTTTAACAAGATGTTGCAGCACATTGAATGATGTGTACTGATTTACTCATTGTGTTGCAGTTATTGGGTTTGTGGTTTAATAGTTGTATTATGGTTGTTGTTTGTGGTCAGCTTCCTCAGGCCTGTCACAGAGAGCGGTGGGGTTGCCAGGGTGCCAGCGATGCCTGTGCAGTGCCCGGGGTCAACAATACCGCCACTTCTTCTGGAGAAAATGGACGAGTTCAGACAGCGTGGTTCGTCCCGCCGAGGTGCGCCCGCCTTACCCAGTACCCAAGGTATAATCCCGTTTAAATAATTCTAATCATCTGATAACAATGTTATTGACTTGTGAGTTTATCCCAGTTGTGTATGTGTGTCTTTGCTGTATATCCCAGATGAAACATGCTACACTCTCCATCATGAATGTTCATAAACAGGACACACTGTAACCTACTGTAGCTGACAGAGAATCCCTCGTATGCACTGTTCCTCTGTGTTTATAAAATTATCAGGAAGCAGACACTCATCTAAATCCCAGACTTGAACAAAATCAGTCACTTACTGTATAGTTACACTAAACAATGAGAATGAAAAGAATACCTTAGCGTTATGTTTTGGTGTTTAGTTTGACTTTTTCCCCCCCCCTTGATGTCTGTTTTTCTCTTTGTCTCTACTTCTCTCACTGCCTGTTTCTCAGTACATCCAGAAGCCAGGCTACGTCTCCTCCAGCTTTGTCCCTGAGTGGCCTGACTATATTGAGGTTAAGGATGAGGAGCAGATTGAGGGTTTGAGGAGAGCGTGTCAGCTCGCTAGACACATCCTCCTCCTCGCTGGATGCAGCCTTAAGGTTCTCTGTTTTAAGAAGAAACAGAGTTCAGTTTATCTGACTGAGGCTTGAACCTTGGATCAGCAGAACCAACTTTAAGCCATTTTAAGAACAGATTAAATATTGTTGGTGTCTGCGGTGTTGCCACAAGTTGCACATGGTGACAAGTAGCTTAATCTGATTCCAGATACATGAATTGATTCTTCATTTGTTTAATTTTTTCCAGTTATAAAGTATAATTCTGAATAACATACTTAATAGAGTTCTTTTCTGACATAATATCTGATAAAAATCAGGATCAGATTAGTCAAGTGGGTCAGTTAACATGTTGTAATGGAAACACACCTTTTTTAAGTTTAATAATCCGTCTCATTTTGATCACAGGTTGGAATGACAACAGACGAAATCGACTTCATCGTGCACCAGGAGACGATCCGACACAACGCCTACCCCTCTCCCCTGCACTATGGTGGATTTCCCAAGTCTGTCTGCACGTCTGTAAACAATGTGGTGTGTCACGGCATTCCAGACAGGTAACGTTACCACAGCCGTGCCGTTTCATTAGTCTGTTAGTACCTCATTTGTAAATATACGTTCAGCAGTTTCTCTTGTTTATAAAGAAAGTGAAGAACATTTATGGGAAGGAAATGTCTGGTATAGCAAGATTCTCCGAGAGCTTGATTAACATACATCGAAAATAGATTTAAGTCCAGTTGAGATGCTGTTGGCATGACGTTAAACAGGTTAAACCCTCCAATATGGATGTAAGTTAAAAAACAATTCTGCAAAGAAGAGTGGGCAAAAATGAAAGACTCCTTGTCGGTTATCGCAAACGCTTGATTGCAGTTGTTGCTGCCAAAGATGGCACAACCAGTTATTAGGTTTAGGGGACAATTACTTTTACACGTAGCGCCAGGCAGGTTTGGACAGCATTTTTCCTTAATAAATTAAATCGTCATTTAAAACTGCATTTTTTTATTATCTTTGTGTAATATTAAAATTAGTTGTTGATGATCTCAGTCATTTAAGTGTGACAAATATGCAAAATAATGAAAATTCAGGACCATAAAACTGTACTTTCTTTTAGTGTTAGTCTTGATGACTTCCAGGTCACACACAGTAACCTCAGATGTTCGTGAAACAGAAAAACTGAGAAATTGTAAGTGACAACCCTAAGTGACAACAGTAACTTATATTCACCAACTAACTGGCTAAATTGCCTAGTGTTACTTTCACATTAGGCGTTTTCACATTATGGCCCAGGATTGTTTCCGAGAACACTTGACCACAAAGTCTGGTTCCTTTTGATCAATGAAAACACAATCGTTCTGAGCTCAGGAAACCATGCCCCAGTCCTCTGGTAAAGGTTGTCTTGAGAACGATACAGCTTGCTTGGGCACATATTGAATCAGATACGGAAGCCAATTGTACCTGAGAAAGAAAGAGGTTCGCTGTTTAGACATGACATCATCAGTGTTGCCTGTCTCACCCGAAATCTGTGTGCACGTAGCACGCACCAATCTCATCCTCTGACCCACACATTTTTCTTAAATATCAATAATGTACACCATAGCGTGAAAGTTTACTTCCTCGTTCTCTTCTTCTCGTGTTTAAAGGTGGCTCACAAACCAAGTAGGTGCATGCTACCACCTGCTTTATCGGAGAGTGGAATTCAAGGGAACGAAGAGAAAAAAATTGTTAACACTCAGCGGGGCACAATTCAAATCAATTGTGTCTATTGTGAAAACGCCTTTGACTGACTTAAGCATCCAAGAACAACTGAATATTGTTAAATGAGCAATGACTTTCATACTTATTATTACTTATTATTTAATTTAGATATTTCCAGCAGTAAATACACAGATCAGCCACAACGTTAGCACATTAACCAATAAACTGGTGACAAATATGCCTTGTGGGCATGGGCACTCAAGGCTCACCCATGCCCACAGGGACCAAAGGCCAGCCTGTCCAGTCCTACAGAAAAGCCAGTGCGGCACAAATAACAGAAAAAAAGTCAACGCTTAGTAGAAAAGAACCATAACACCAAGCACACCACATGCCCTGAGGGGCCAGTGCCACCCCACTATGAGCAACACAAGGAGATCAGTGTATTCAGGCTAATACCCTGATAAAGCTCCAGCTTCTGTGGAAATAAGTTACTCTTTTATAGAAACTAAGCTAACAGACCTAGCTAACAAAGATTGATTTTATAATTCTGCTACAGCATTCCATCTTCTATATAAGTATCATGATTTATATATATTGTTTTTCCCCCCCTGCTAATGATTTTAAACAAAACATTAATATTAGCTAATTAGCTAATATTAGCCAACTCTTCCTAATGCTGGTTAACATGACTAGCACAAGCTTGTATTTCAGTTAATGTTGCAGTAAACAGCTCTGTTACAAGTAGCTAAATAAACTCAAATGTTTGGAAGCCAACAACAAGAAATAATCTGTTTAATTAAAAGTATGTTTACTTTTTGTCAAGTTTAAAATGAATTAACACTTTGCCATTTCTGTACCTTCTGTTAGCAGAAATAGTTAGCTAGCTAAATTTGCCACAGTATGTTCTTGCTACCTGTCTGGCTAATCACAGTGTCATCCTGACAAAAGTTGCTAAAATTTTGTTACCTCAGTTGCTAAAGTGTGAGGTGGAAGTTTCTGTAAGCTACTGTTCAATGGCTAATCAACTATAATTATTGTTACCTAGCATGCTTTGCTCAATTGCTGTACTAATTACAATGTACTGTATGTTAAATATTGAAGTAAATTTGATTTATACAGCTTGTCTGCCTTTTTATTTAAACAATAGTCATTGACATAAAGCAACTTTACAGAATAAAAAAAAAAAGTAAAAAAGGAAAATTTGTTTGAAAAGTGTAAGGAAATCTGGTCACGTGTAAAAGTTAGTACCCCCTTCTTTCATTTTATGTTTTGTGTAAAAACATAATTAAAATAATCTGATTGTAGCGAGTCTATAAAATTTAACTTTTTCATTGTGTCCTTATTCATTTAACAAAAAAAATTAAGCCAAAATAATAATATAAAAAACATGCAGGAAATGCTTAGTACTGCTTGCACAGGATTTAAGAGGGTTATGGCCAGGTCCTGCTAATCATCAGCCCTTAATTAATTGATTATCAGCAGATGTGCAGACCTCTATAAAAGCAGACGTTTTGGCAGTTTGCTCATTTGACATGAATGACAATGAATGAACACAATGCCAAAAGAGAAAGACATAAATAATGTCATAAAGAAACAATTGTTGTTGCACATCAATCTGAAAAGGGTAATTCATGCAAGCAATTTGGAGTTCTACAGTGAGAACGATTATTCAAAATGAGAAGCATTCAAGACAGTTGCCAATCTTCCCAAGAGTGGGCGTCCCAGTACATTCACTCCATGGTGCAACTGTGCAATGCTCAGAGAAATACCCCAAAGAAAGCACAATTAGAGGAAGACTGAACAAGTATGTTTTGTTTGGAAGGGTTGCCCACCTCTTCTGTCTGGTGGCATGTGGAGAGAACGTGGAAGCTAAAAAAAAAATTATGTTAATGCTCAGACTTTTTATGAGAGACCTTTTACCTTGTAATAATAATGTCATTGCTTTAGGACTTAATTTAAACTACACATTTGTCTTAATATTATTACATACTGTATGTGTATTTCTTTTCAGTCGGCCACTTCAAGATGGAGATATCATCAACATAGATGTTACTGTAAGTACATTAAGCATGTACACACACCCACACTGAAATTTTTTCTTCTTATTGTTGTTATTGTTACTAAGGGATTTGTTATCATTGATTTATTAGTTGTCCTGAGTTTGTGTTATTGGTGTTTCATGTAGGTTTACCTGGAAGGTTACCATGGCGACACATCAGAGACATTTCTGATTGGTTCTGTGGACGAGCGAGGTAGGAAGTTAGTGGACGTGGCGAGAGAATGTAGAGACCAGGCCATTGCTGCGTGTGGACCGGGACGCCCGCTATGTGTCATCGGTAACACCATCAGGTACTTCGTGTGCGTGTGTAAGAACTAGGAAAGGTGAACATGATGAATTATGCATGTTTGTTTGGGTGTGTGAGTCAGCGAAAAGTGCATGAAAGACTGAAGCTTTTGTGAGGGTATGGACTGTGAGTAACATTAGCCACATACACACACACCTTAAGAAAAAAGAAAGTAAAATGGAATCATTGGTGGGGAAAAGGGGATGAAGGAAGAAGAGGAAAAAAATGGAAGGAAAAAGTATGGATGGAAGAAGAGAGGAAAAGAACAGGTGAAAGGAAAGAAAAGTAAGAAGAAAAGACAGAAAAGAAGAAGAAAAATGAGCATGAGAAGAAAGAAAGGACATATGTGAAGAGGAAGATAGAGAAAGGCATGAGACAAAAGAAGGAGGGGGAAGAAAGAGAAGTGTGAAACAAGAAATGGAAGAAAGATAGGGAGGGAAGGAATGAGGAATAAGAGGGGGAAAAACATGGGAAAAGATAAGGAAAGTGATGGATAGAAAAGCAAGGTCGATTGGTGACGAAACAAATGTAAGGAGACAAAGTTTAGGGGGAAATGGAGACAGAGCGCAAGGAAAGACAAAAAGAGGACAAGCATAAATAAAGAGACGAGAGGAAAAGCAACAAGAAGGAGGAGGACAGAGGGCCAGGGAAGGGAGGGAGAGTAGAGGAAAGGATGAGGAGACAATATGGAGAGAAAGAAGAGAAGACGTACAATAAGAAGTCAGAATTAAAGGGAAAAGAGGAAGAGGTGAGTGATAGATATGAAATAGATATGGAGAGAAAGTCAGTGGAAAAAAACATTGTTTACAGATCCACCTTTATCATGGATTAACATGGCATAAAACTCTCTCTCTCTCTCTCCCTCACACACACACACACACACACACACACACACACACATCAGCTATAATTAACTCAAGGACTCTCTAGTGCTCACTAGCCTTTGTCTAAAGATTTAGCCTATACACACATATACACACACAAACATGAAACTTAAAGGCATCACCTCTAAAACCTGGCTATAATAACCATGATCTCTGTATAAAAGTGAAAGACTGAGAGAAAAGGGGGGGGGGGGGTGAGGACACGGTGAGTGGCGGTCCTGAACCCTCCATTTCCTGTCGCAGCGTTCTGAACTGCACTACATAGAGTTAATGTATTTCTGGGTTTGCATGAAACGAACAATTACCCAGAGTGCACCAGGTTTCTCTCCCTGCAATGGGGTGTAAATTACAGGTTAGCTGGTCTCGCTGTGCGTACATACACGCGCATGTGTGTGCGTGCAAATGTGTGTGTGTGAGTGTGTGCGCGAGTGTGTGTATGAGATGTAAATTACAGGCTAGCTCGTGCTGTCTTGAAGAAATGCAGTGTCTGCCAGGCAGAGTCCAGCTCCCTGCCGAGACACACTCACAGCCATGGGGAGAAGGAGGACACGCAGAAAGGGACGACACACAAAAACCTCTTTCTGTAGCGTCGCACAAAAGACACGACTATAACAGCATCTGCCGGGTCACACTGACTACAGCAGGGGGTCCTCGCAACCCATTTTTAACATACAGAATGCAAGCAACCTTCTTATGATCTCCATTAAAGAATTATTTCATAAAAATTATTCAATTATTATTCATTATTATCCAAAGATGTCATATTTAACTTTTTTTTCTTTTATGTATTGTGCATTTTATATATATTTGTATTTGTATTTTGCATACATTCTCATATATGTAAATATTATAATATATACAAATCACAAAAAATGCATAATACATAAAAGAAAGAAACAATAATGACCAAACAAAAAAAATGGGATGAGTGGAGAAATGAAAGAAATATGGTGAGAAAGTGTGTGTGTGTGTAATGTGCAAGTGTATATAATACTGTGCAAGTCTTAGACATCCTGTGTTTTTAAGTGCTAACTTTGTTATAATTTTTTGTTTGTTTTTACATGTTCTAATATCGAGTCATTACAAAACACATTTTTCATTTTCGGACATCAGTACGTATTCCACAACAACATTAAAATTTACAGAAAAATATTTGTATGCCAAAAAAGAAAGCAGTACATTATATAAGCAACCACTTTTTAGATAAAAAAAAAAACAAGAAGATGAAACAAAAAGATGCAGGTGCAACATTTAAATTCCTCAAAAGAACTATGGGTGGTACAAAATATACACATATTTTATTTTTAGGCGGCATGGTCGCGTAGTGGTTAGCACTGTGGCCTCGCACCTCCAGGGTCAGAGGTTCGATTCTCACCTCAGATCTGTGTGATCAACTCTGATTTTCTCCCACAGTCCAAAGACATGCAGATCATAAGCACGCAGATTAGACATTTCCCAGTTCCTTGTAGTGTGTAAAGTGTGTGTGTGTATGTGCATGGTTGTGTGCCATCCAAGTTGTGTGCTTTATCTTTTATAGAATAACATACATCTATAAACAGGATTGTTACACACATGCACAGTATCACAGTATTTGGTTTCTTTATTAATGCACAAGGTTTTCAACAAGTCAGCAACTAATCTGTCTTTATAATAGTCGAATCTTTGCTTGTTGTATTTGTGCAGCAATGAAAACATTGTGGTGGAGGTATGGGTCATGGTGAATATTTTTACTAAATATTGATTAAATGCTAGATTTATTGTATTGTTTTTTTTCATCATTTAATAAAGCCACTCAAGTGTTTGTTACAAGAATTTTTTTATGGGTCCACTTCAGGGCACCATGCCAAAGAAGATCCTTAACAAATTAATGTAATGCACATCCTTGAGCAGATTAATGCCTCACCATTCACTGTAACATTATGACCACTGAACAATATTGATCATTAATTATAGACCAGTAAACAGGTGAAAGGATCATGGGCACCCAAGGCTCACCCACGCCCATGGAGTCCAAAGGCCACAGGAAAGGCAATGCAGCACAAATAGGAGAAAAAGGTCATTGCTGGCTTTGGTAGAAAGTGCACTACAGCCCACCTTGCCCAGGCAAAGAGTTCAAGGCCAACAGCCTGGCTTCCAAACTCCACAAGAGGCCAATCTAATTAGGCACCCATGGGATGCAGCGGACAAACAAGTTCGATCCACATAGAGTTCCCCTAGAGGCAAAAGGAGAATCGGTTTTAATGTTATAGATGATTAGTGTACACAAGGTAAAAAAAAATTTTTAAAGGCTTTGACTATACAGATGATCCTACTTGAAAATGATTCCCCAATTGCAGGCAATTTCTTATTTCGAAACTACACGTTGTATGTTTTATGTTGTCAAACTGTAGGTAAATTCACTGCTGAAACATGTTATAAGGTGTTATTTTGAAGTTAATCAAAAACCATAACTCTATGTGATAACTTTTGTACTTGTTCCTGGGCAAAAAATATTATTTCCCAATTGCTCGTTTCTAAAGTTAATGGAAAGGACCAATTTTTGTGGCTTTGCTTTTGTGACTTGGCTAAATATACCCATTTTCTAGCTTAGCAGGAGGTTCATGTCTAAATCCTAGTATTCAGGTCACAGAAGTTTGACTGGGTATTTATCTATCCTTTTACAACATAAGCAATTGAGAAATGTCCCGTACTACCCTGGAACAAAATTTGTGCTACATAGTGTAATAGCTGTGTTGTTGATGCAGTTTGTGCCGTTTTCCCTCCATGATCATTGAAGTACCTATTTATTAATTTACAGAGGGAATAGCAGTGGTGTCCTTCTCTTTCACTGTACAGTAGTCATTTTTATTATTTTTTTAATATTTGTATTTTGGCGATGGCCCTGTAACCATTCCAAGATTGATGAGCAGCAACAATCCTGATGTACTGTATTTTTTCTTTGTGTGGTGTAGACCCACATCTGAGTTTTCCAGAACAGCAACAAGTTCTTTTTAAAAAGTGTTAGTCATATCTCTTGGTGGTGATCTATTCTGGTGCATTTCATTTCATTAGGACCTCTGGGGTGCTATGAATCCTCCTAATAATTGTGAGAAGGGTGTACTTTTTTTTTTTCACAACCTGGTTTGTGAATGTTAAAATGTCTTCTTCTTTTTTTGTTCTTGTCACCACCTGAGATTATTTGTTAGTTTTTGTAGATGTTGGCGAGTACCCCAGAAGTGTTCCTTAGACTCGGTTAACTAAAAGCAAACTGTGAAGGAGGGTGTACTTTCTTTTTCTCATAAATCTATCTACTGTATCCACCTATCGCAAGTCTGCTGTGCAGATGAATTGTATGATAATTTTAGCCATCTTCAGAAGTAATGTATTATCCTTTTCCAGTATGCTCTAATATGTGAGGAAGCGTGTGTGTGTGTGTGTGTGTGTGTGTGTGTGTGTGTGTGTGTGTGTGTGTGTTCTGTAAATTTCTGTGCAGGTATAGGCATGCCTCTCTGACTAAGCTGTGCTTTTGTCTTCTTTCTTTCTCTGTCTGTGTCTCTAACCCTTTTTTCCTCTAACCCTGATTCCTTCCTTTCTCTTGTTCTAGGTTCAGAGCGTGTGCAAAGACTAACACTATCATTACACACACACAGGAGCCCATTACATCTCCTCGGGAAAGAGCACTTAGACTTCTGTCTGTTTTTTTTTTCTGCCTTCTTCTCTTCTATTTTGTCTAAATTCTTTAGTTTTTCTTGTAGTTTCTCTCTAAAGTCGTTTGCTGGAGTTTTTTCTTTTTACTGCCTACTTTTTATTTTCTCCTGCTTTGTCCGTCATGGACAAATTGGCACCTTTGAAGTCATTTTCGCCAGAGGTGGCCTGACCTGTGTGACCATAGCAACTAGACGTCATTCATGTGACTCGTATAGATCAATAAAGTTGCCATCCATGAACCAGCATGAAGTCCTGTAGTCCCCTTAATGCTCGATTGCCGAATGTCACTTTGTTTGTGAAATACAGTGCTGTCGTCTGTGTGTGTGTGTGTATTACAGTGAAATCGCCCACTCGAATGGTTTCTGCGTGTGCCCGTACTTCATCGGCCATGGCATCGGGTCTTACTTCCATGGTCACCCTGAGATCTGGCATCATGGTAAGAGCTTCATTGTTTATTGAGTTAATTGTACAGTAACTATTTTCTTGTGGTTAGCACTGTGGCCTTGCACCTTCAGGGTCGAGGGTTCGATTCTCACCTCTGTTGAGTTTGCATGTTCTTCCCTTGCTTGGGTGGTTTTGTTCGGGCTCTCCAATCATCTCCTACAGTCTAAAGACATGCAGGTTAGAATAATTTAAATTGCCCATAGTCTGTGTCCAAGTGTGTACATGCATTGTGCCCCCAATGGATTGGCACCCTGTCTCATACCCCGAGTCACCTGGGATAGGCTCCAGGCCTCCCATGACTCTGGCTACTTGATAAGCAGTTTAGAGAATGAATGAGTGTGTGCATCAACATCAGTGTACAAATACACTCTTGGTTACATTTTTTGTGTGAAAATGTAATCAGGGGGTTGCAAGGTTGAATTTCTATGATAACATGGCAATTCATGGCTGGAGAGTCTAAGGAATACACTAGGATGTGCTGTATGGGCCGGACTGAAGGTATAATCCCCTGTCCTGTGAGTCAGAGGAACATTAGCCAGGTGTCTGTGAGCTCATGTATGCAGAAGAGGGCAAATAGCACTTTGCTCCCAGTGAGTTGCACTGGACGGTCACAAAGCATGACCTAGATTAGCAACGATATTCTATTAAAATAATCTGAAATAGACCGTACAAATTTAATCAGCCCTGTTTTTACTAGCTGGGATGCAGCTTCATTCATTCATCCACTCATCGTCTATACCACTTTATACTGTGTTCAGCGTCACGGGTGCCTTGATCCTATCCTAGGAGACATGAGGCGGGATACAACCTTGGCAATTTGGGAAGACCAATTAACCTAATCTGCATGTCTTGGGACATGTGGGAGGAAACCGGAGGGCCCAGAGGAAACCTGGAGGTCTCTGATGCGGGAATCGAACCCTCGACTGTGAAGTGCGAGGCCACAGTGGTAACCCTTTGCTTATTGCTAATATTGCTAATACTTATTAAATGGGTAGTGCAATGGATTGGCCCTTGTTTGTTTTTCCTTACATTGTATATTGAATGTTAAATGGGTTGGTTATTTGGATCCCCAGCACTTCCTGGTCCCACAGAAAAGTATCAAGAAATTAGTCCTGGTTTCACCTGGTTGAGACCAAGTTTCCTGTGATAGGAACATGTCTAATAAACTGGCATAATGATTTCTAATAGTTTCTCAAAAGCGCCGTACAAATAAGACACGATCAAGGCCACCCAAAAACCTCAAGGTGCTCAGTGACTCTGTGGTAGTCCAGAGGTTTGAACTTGTAAGCTTCAGGTCACATCATGGTTAAGATTTAAACCACCATCTCAAAGTCAGTACTATAACAGTGTTATTTCTCTTGTGTTTGTATAGCCAATGATAATGACATGCTGATGGAAGAGGGCATGGCCTTCACAATAGGTATGTAATTGTATGGACATTCTCTATGTGTCTATGTTTATATATAGAGTTTTATGTCTTACTACTTTGTGATCTTATCCAGACTATGGATGGATGGATAATGAATACCGCTGGATTTCATGTTTTCTCATAAAATTTCTCCAGAGCCCATTCTAATGGAGGGAACTTCTGAATTCAGGATCCTCCGTGACAAGTGGACGGCCGTCTCAGTGGATGACAAAAGGTTCTGCTCTGCACATACTGTACTCAAGTGTTCATAGAATAATATGGGGATGACTGTATGTACAGTAAAAGTCACGGTTCTGCACATACCTCGGTTTTGAGGTCACGATTTGGAATTTTTGATAGGGTGATGTGAAAAGTGAGACAGAAAATTTATTTTCATTTATTATGAATTTAACTTGTAAACATATAAACTTATACCAACTTAAACAGTGACAAACGTTCCATGATTCCCTTAACATGCAAAGAATGCACAAATAAAAAAAAAAGAGTGCACATACCTTTCTTACTGACCAAACACATATTTATGTCTTGGTATCTAGATGCACAAAGTCATTTAAAGATAGTAAAAACACTTTCCGTAGAAAATTGTGCAAATGATGGTTCTCTTATATAAGGGATATTTTTATGGTAAAAAAAAAAACATTGTATACATTTGCTGCAGGTAATGGCGTTATTATTTGCACTTGGTGAAATACTCTGTGAAATATTCTTTCTCTACATTGAATTAGGAGCGTGTCTATCTATAGCCACCGCAACAAAACAAAGGTCATGGTACAGTATGATAAAGGGAAGCTGGCTGGTAAGTGAGAATGGGCAGGTGATCAACCTGGGCAAAGCAATGAGCAAAAGTTCCAAAAGAAAATCAATAAGAAGTGGAAATATTTTCCCAATTCTTTCACTTTTTAAAGAGACTAAAATATATTTCTATGCTGTCCTGCGTATCCTCAGGCTAGTTTGGACTTGGCATCATTGCTTGGTCACCATTTTAGCTGGACTCCCATGTTTAAAGTGGATCGAAAGGAGAGATGCAAGGCACTAACATGTAAATATGTGTGTATGTGTGTTGTGGGTGTGTGCGTGATTTCCAGATCAGCCCAGTTTGAGCACACGGTCGTCATCACTTCTGATGGTGTGGAGATTTTAACCAAGCTGCCAGATGAAGACTGAATATCAAAGTGTTTTTGGTGTTTGTGTGGTGAAAATTAAACATTTTGTAATGTTTAAATATGTGTAAAGACAAACATGATTTCGCAAATCAACATTTTTCCATGGCTATACTTGATTTTTAATAATCTGAGTTTTTGTGAAACTAAAAGTGTGCCTTATTTAGATTTTTTTTTTTTAAATCCTAGGAAATTTTTCTGCTAATCCTATTTAAAATATATTCAGTATAATGCCAAGAAATAATAATTTTTTTGGAGTTTTGATTACTTGTGCCTTTGGCTCTTGAAGCCACCTTTCAGTTTGTTTCCATTAACCTCAGCTGCATTTGCTTCATAATTTCTTCACTCTATTAGCAGAACGTATCCTACGTCACTCCTAAAACGTCAATCTGTCTCGAGATCAGCGCCGGAATGACCAAGAAAACGTGGTTAGGTCTCATTAACATGACTCACGCTCACTATCTGTTCGCGTCATGAGATTACAGTGGAGTAACGTCATTATGTGAGAGCACGTCCACAGAGAGGTGATTTTATTTATGGCGTATGAGGGCTCCCTGGCATCGGGGGCTTCCTATATAATCGAGTTTAGTAACCGATCATATTTAGGGCTTATGATGGGATTGGACAGGTGGAGCTAAGAGGCTAACAAAACCTTGACAGATCTGTACTTGATGGATGATGCATGATAGAAGATTGTATACACAGGAATATGATATAAATGTTAGGCTTCATGCCAAACAACCCTGCACAAGCACACACACTAGGCTTGCTATAGAGGGATGATAATCTTTACCCTGTCTCTAACCATGAACTATACACTATATTCTTACCTCATGCATCATACTTGAATCCGAGAAATTTTATATAGTAGTAAGTAGTGTTGTTGTCAAGACTGTCATTTTCAAGTTTTTTTTTCACAGAAGGAATTACTTCTTGTGAAACTTTGTGCATGCAAAAAAATAGACAATGCAAACACTATTTTTATACTATTTTTATTTGTACTATTTATCTCTTTATTAATCTTATCATTATGATTCATACACGTTCACATTTCATACAATCTTAAATAATTATTTTGATTGTGTAAAGCTACTTTGCGACAATGTCAATTGTTAAAAGCGCTATACAAATAAAATTGAATTCAATTTATTCAGAACCAGACCATGTTTACTGAGAATAATGCCCAAAACCAGGTGCAAGTCAATACAGAAAACATCTGTTATATCTGACATCAAATATGAATGTTTTTCTTAAAAGAAATTGACAATGTAACTTGAGCCCTAAATGTTCATCCTAAATTTCAAAATATTTCCTTACTCAAATATAGCATAGGGAGACATGTACTGGTCATTCAGTACATTCAAGTCATCAGCTGACTTCATTTTATTGCCACATAACCTTGCTGACCAACTGGAGCAACCCGTACCATAACACCATCTCCAGAGGCTTGTACTATGGCCACTATGCAAGATGGATACATCATTTCATGTGCTTTCCTTCTTACCCTGACACCTCCATCGCTCTGTAATAGGGTCAAACTGGACTCAATGGACCACATGACCCTTTTCCATAGCTCCAAAGTCCAATTTTTATGCTCCCTAACAAACCTTTTTTCTTATTACTCTCACTAACAAGTGGTTTTATTATGAACACACACCTGTTAAGTCGCAATGAGTTCTCATCACATTGTGTGTGTGGCGATGCTTTTATTTTCACTATTAAACATAGCTATGGTTTTTACTGTTGATTTGTACCATGAAACTTAACCAATGGTTTAAGTGATATCCATTCATATTTATTTTTTCTTCCAACCACATTTATTCTGCTAAGTTGCCAGTTCAGCACTATCCTTCCAGGTTTTGATAGTGTGTTGGGTTTTTTTTAACCCAGTTCCAGTCAATTAAAATTTCCTTAGTTGTTTTCTCTGCTTGATGCAGGCCAATAATTTGACCCCTTCTCTCCATGCTTGCTGGGTTTCCTCCGGGTACCCCAGTTTCCTCCCACAGTCCAAAGACGTACAGATTAGGTTAATTGGTGTTTTATATATTTGTAGTATAATAATGTGACATGCCTTTGAGACAAGTGAGTTCCTGTTATCAGTCATGTTATAAATAAACATATGGAAACAGTTATAACAGTTATTTCTCTTAAATTTTCTTGGTGAGGAAATCCTACTGACTTGTAGAAACAATCTGCAAGATTTCCATTCATGTTATATAAACATCTGCTGACACTTTTAACATTTGTAATTATACTTAAATCTTGTTAAGCTAGATGTGTTAGATCCAGTGCAATACACAAAACTTTCTTCCCAATCAAAATTGTCAATTCATCAATGCTGGTATATACACTGATCAACCAAAACATTGACTTTAAAACACCAATGTTTTGGGTTCCCCGTTTGCCACCAGGATGGCTCTGGCCTCTCGGGGTGTGATGTGGCACCATGATGTTGGATGCGGGTCCATTGGGTGCTGTGGGTTGCAGAATGAAGCCTCCATTGATTAGACCCATTTGTCCGGTGCATCTCATCTGTGCTCGATGGGACTGGGATCTGGGGTGTGCATGGGCACTCCTGGGCCCCACGCATGACAGGGTGTGTGCTGCATTGGATTTCTGTAGGATCGGACTGAAAGCGCTGGCCTATGGGCTCTGCGGGCATCGGTGACCCCTGGGTGCCCATGATATATAATTGATAATCAATGATCATGTGCTACTGTTATGTGCTGTTAATGTTATGGCTGATCAGTGTAAATATGTGTTCAGGGAATTTCAAAAATAAAAACACGCGTTTGCATTCTGTAGTGTTGTGGTGATAATCCGCATTTAATGAGTACATGTCGTACAACAAAAACAACCATGTGTAAGGAACATCATAGTGACTGTACATAATGAACTGGCTGTAACTGTTAAAACCTTTCTTTTGTAAACAGGGTGTGTCACGCCATTAGGAACAGGAGCTGGTTAAAGCCGGTGTTAGCCGGTTAGTGCTGTGGTCGCGCGGCGACAACAAAGCGCACGAGCGATTAACGGACGAAACCCGCCCATTAGCGGGCTTAATAAGAAAATGAACATCAGTACCAGTCGCCATGGCAACGTCCCAAACCGCATGAAAATAAGAACCATGTCACTATAGTGCGTTAGCGGGCTACGCGTTTTAAGACTTATCTAAATATAGATAAATAAACACTAGAAAGGGGAAATGGAGGTTTATAAAAGCCACTAGTTCACTAGAGTTTTATGTGGTTAATGGACACAATAGTATTACTAAAACGAAGTGTTGGAGCAGTTCTTTTACTTTACAACTTTGCCCAAGGGCCATTTTACACTGATATTGTTTTCTGCTTCTTCTCTCGCTCCCTTATGGCAAAGTTGCTGCGTCCCAAACCGCATCTCTGCTGCACCACACAGCCTGAACCAGCCTGTATTTCCCCCTGATTTAGCGGCGTGTGTAGGGCACCGCGCGGTTTGACACCCAGTCACGGACATCCTACTGTTTAACCAAATATTCAGCTATTTTATTATCATTTTTATATCATTGTTGTTATTTTATTATCATAAAATGTTTAGTGACAAGACAATAGTGTAACTATATATAACAAGATTAGTCTACTGTATGTGGGATTGTAATGCAAAGGTTAGATAGATAGATAGATAGATAGATTTTTTTTTAAAAGAGATTGTAAATCAAAACATAATTGTAAAACAAAGGATGATTTTACACTGAGTAGTTACATTTTAAATTATTCATCATACTGTATGAGTAATCGTGATCGAGTCTTCTAATTTCTATAACAGATTGTGTCATAATGTGTTCTTTATGTCAAAAAGATATATCTCTATATTCAATACTATAAAGATTCTAATGATAGATAGATAGATAGATAGATAGATAGATAGATAGATAGATAGATAGATAGATAGATAGATAGATAGAACTACTAAGCACTATTACATTTTGGGATAAGACTATAAGGTAAATAATGAAAAAATAAACAGAATAAAAAATAAATAAACAGATGTGCCTTCAATGTGGAATTGTAAAACAAAGGTTAAATAAATAGATGGATGGATAAGCTAGGTATAACATGCTATACATTATTATTATTATTATTATTATTATTTTTATTGTATTTTGCATGTTGTTTTATTAAAAGATATAATAATAATAATAATAATAATAAGGATTTATTCCTTTCGTTTTGCCCTTGTAAAGAAAGACTTACTATATCCCTTGCATTTGTGTGTGTGTGTGTGTGTGTATGCGCGCGCGCGCGTGTGTGTGTAGCTGTGGTCGATAGCGGCTCCTTTAAACGCGACTTTCACATCGAAATGTAATTGCAGTCATTTCGCAGTCTTTGTGCACATTTGCTTTTTCCGTGTCGCAATTACAAGTAATTTCGGCGAATCTTTTTAGTGGAACAAAAAGAATGGGATGGGAGGAAGGTGGGGGGTGTAGGGAAGAGGGAGAGAATGAGAGAGAGGGAGGTTGGCAGTGGACTGGCTGGGTGGAGAGGCGGCTCGGTTCGCGGTGAGCTTGTGAGGCGGCTGTTAAAGCGCGTGCAGGTGGTCCAGAGCGCGCAGGGGGTCTGTTAGAGAAAAGAGCTGCTTAAGACAACCATGTTATCATCATGACCTCCCACTGAGAATGCAGCCGAGGACAAACCGGTGGACAAAACACTAGACAGTCAAGTCTTTTATCACGTTAATATAGGCTTACCTTATCTGCGCCTTTGACATTTTAGCTATAAATATTTAAATATGTAGAATAGTATTCTGGTCTATATTGCCTCCACAGATGGCTGAAATTATATGATATTTTGTTTAGGCATCTTTCTTTCTTTCTTTCTTTCTTTCTTTTAAAATGCATGCATAATTTTACATTAAAATTGGTAACGGCTCTTATTTCGTTGCTATTGGAGCAAATTTAATCTTTTATTAATTTTGCTCTTACAAAACTACATGTACATCCAAAGTTAAAAAATATACTTGAATTACTTCAAGTTAACACAAAATTCCCTCCTTCCAAAATCTTAATTATGCAAAGAGAAAAAAAACACTTTCAGCCTACTGATAGTAAAGTACACCTAAAATACTAATTTTAAAAAAATCTATATGTATACTGTAATGTAAGATTAGAAGCTTGTAGTGCTATCTTATTGTTGTTATAGCGACCACACTGGGCGTTAAATCCTAGCTGGGCTTCTATAGTATTATGGACTGTGCGGACGCCTATAGGATGTACAGCGCTCAGCAAGCGGATGCGATCAGCCGAGACTCCTAATGATGTGGTTTGCAAATAAAGGGCGGCATTTCAATCATTACCAGCTGAAACTCTGTACAAAGATGTGAAATGCTTACAATATGCGGCAATAAGGCCATAAATACTTAGGCTAGCTGTACAATGGCGGAAATTCCTGTAGTTGTGGAATATACACAGAACGATTTCAAAACTGGTTCGTCTTCGAATTTTTATTATTAAAAAAAAAAAAGTCTACATCTTGTTAGGGGTTGCACATTGCAACCCCGTGGGATGTTTATGGTTAGATTTAGGATGGTGTATAAAAGCCCATAAAACGGGATAAGAAAAAACAAACAAACAAATAAACAAATAATGAGTTATGCTTCACTGTAAATTTATGTAAATTTGAAGTGAGGTTTTATTTTAAATTAATATGAACTTAAACTCTTATCTATCTATCTATCTATCTATCTATCTATCTATCTATCTATCTATCTATCTATCTATCTAGCTATCTATCTATCTATCTATCTGTTTGTGTTTGGGGTATAAATAGAATTAGATTCACAATTTACTTTAAATGGACCCTGCAATGTAAACACCCCCACGCCCTTGTCCCAGTATTTTTATTACATTTTTTTTTTTACCGTAAACTCCGGTGATTTTACACTGTAATTCAAAATACATCAACTAGACACGTGGTTTTGGGCTTCGCACCATTAACGAATCCCCATCCAGCATACACTCTTAACAATCAGGATCATTTAACCCAGATCATATAAAACATATAGAACGAGCATGGTTTTAAAACTGATGCTTACCTACATCATTTTGTTGATGTTACTGTGAAGCGAATAATAATTTCTCATAACAAACCAAATTCAAAAAGTGACTCAAAGAGGAACAAATAAGGTCCTGTCGAGAACGATTTTTTGACATCATCAAGGAACTGTTCTTGTGCACAATCCAAGAACAAAAGTATTTAAAGATCATTGTTGTTGAGGTTATACAATCAACTGCACATCTTTTTAGATTTAATATGCATTTTAATGCCTTTTAAGCTTTATTGTAGGATCATAACTGTCACTGATGTAGGCCTAAGATTTGCCATGTACCGTCCTTGGTAGCATCACCCAGGTAAAAAAGGTATAGTCAGGTAAATCTATTTCTGAGAGTGTACCTTTTTCTCTTCATTCTTTCTGAAAGTGGCCAGCTTGAGTTCTTGAACTATAGTTTGTAACAAGATTATAACTCAATGGACTGGAAATTAGTTTTTTTTTTCAAGAGAAAGGTTTAGAATGATTCAAATATCTTTCAAACAATTTTGCTTTTGCATGTTTATCCGTTAACTGTATAATACAGCACTGGCTGCCTGAAATGATTGGTCACGTGCTACCCGGGTTGTGAAAGTTCATAAATAATAGCTATCGACATCTACACACACACACACCTCAGACAGGTGACACTGAATTAGTTGGAGACCTGTATGTACAGTGTTTGTTTTCTTATGACAAAAAAAACCCTGCTATATGTCCCGGGGTGTCCAGGTGTCTTATATAAATCATGAAGCACACCCAAAGTTTAAACTGAAGTATGGCACTTTGTGCATATTGTGCGGAACTTTGTGCATACAGGCAGAATTTCAAGAAATGAAACTTTAGATATCCGCGTGTCCCCCGTACCAAAAATAACCCAAGGTTGAGTCGGAGCTGGAGGCGCAGGGCGTTTCGGGAGAATAATGTTTCCGAGGCGGTTCTGCTTGAGGCGGTTTTATTCTCTCTCTCTCTCTCTCTCTCTCTAAAATTTTTTTTTTTAACTTTGCTTCAGTGCTGCTCATAAAACGTCTGGGAGAGGCGCGCAATGACTCCAGAAAGTCTGCAGTGGGAAGAGCCGTGTAGCCGCACACGGAACGCCCTCCCCTCCCTGTTTCTCCGCCGTGTGCCAACGGGAGACGCGCCCGCACATTGCTGCTTTCTGAAACGCATACTACCACGCATACTTGAGGCGCACACAAGCGCGGTAAATTGCTGTCATAGTGCGTCTTGACGCTTCCATAGACGTTTGCGCAGAGCGCATAACCGCGGTAGTACAGTATAGCTACTAAACATGACAAAGAAATATTTTTGAACTATTTATACAATAGCATGCGCTTTTTACATATTCAGCATCCGTCTAAGGGTTAACTTTCCCCCTATACGGGTACTTATGATGTGTACTGGAGGACACGAACATGGCGCATTAAGTACACGTCCTCATTGGCCCGGAGGTGTGCGGTTTGAAACGGTCCAGCCGTTTCCCCTCTTAGTGCCCTCAAGGCGTCGTTTCTCTTTCCACTTCTGCCACGGTTTGTCTATATAAATAAGGACATCCTTCAATAAAACTACCTATATACTGTACTCTCCAAAATAAATGTGCTAAACTGTACTTTGTCTTGTCGGTGGAGCTGCACCATAAAGGGCACATGTTTTATACCATTAGAAGCTATAATAAAATATCTATGGTCTCTGGAAACCTTTGAAAGTAGGTTAATTTACGACAGACCTTAAGGACCACGACATTCAAAGCTGATTAAAAGTGCACCACATTTCCATATACTCTTTAAAAAAGACTTTAATTGTTACTGGAGGGTTTAGTAGGAACCTCCAGGCTATAGATTTTAGAAGTAAATGAGGAAGAAGTCTTTATTTGCCATGATAAATCTTTTTTTTTCCTTCTAAATTGTAGCTTGGATGCTGGGGTCAGAGCAATGCAGTGGCACTCCTGGAGCAGATAGAGTTAGGGGCCTTGCTCAAGGGCCCAAGGGTAGTGTGATGGTGCTGGGGCCTTTAAAACCCCAGCCTTCTGATCAGTACCCGTTTAGCCACCTCTGCCCTTTTGTTTCTCTCTATGTGTTGTACCATTAGATGATTCAACGTACATAATTGTACTTTGAGAACCACTTAAATACTTCATGTACGTTTCAGGAAAAAAAACATACACTCTAAACTTACAAAGAATGTACTGTACCCATGATGGTAAAAGTACAGTTTAGAACTCATTTCCTCTTGAAGATTATGTAACAGTTACATTCTAAAGGTAGAGAATATGCATCCTTATTGTTATCACCCAAAACAATCCAACAGATTTATTTCTAAGAGTGTACATTTTCTTTAAAATAAATAGATGGATATACTGTATGTTATTGTAGCTACACTCTTTTTTGAATGTTTTTAAAAGCTTATTGGATATTGAAGTGCTCTCAGCTTGATAGAGGTTCGACCTGAAATAGCAAATCACTCTGCTGTAGGGTTTTACATATGGGTTCCCCACAGAGGGAATACCAAACAACCTTTAATAAACAACCATAAAGTTTTACATTTTCCAAAAGTGTGATGTACTTAAGATGTTTTTTGTTGTTGTTGCTGATGTTGTTGTTGTTGTTCAGAGGTTCTCCAGGAAATGTCCAGGCCTTGTAAAAATCCAGTCCAGTGATTCTCAACAGGAGGGATTACTCTAGGTTATATTCTGCCCCAACCAATAGCAACATTTTAATGCACCCACATTTTAAAGTTAAGGTTAGTCAGAAACAGTTCTACATCAACATCTTTCTTTTTTTTTATTGTGAGTACAAGTTGTATAAACAGCATGATAGATTACTCTGCAGGCCTACTATAGTCTGATAGGAAAATGTACTGTACAATGCACGCAATAAAAGGCTACCCGTTTTTTTTTTACTTGGCATTTACTGTAATTTGTTCCACTGTCCTGCGACTGCAAACAAAAACAAATAAATAAATAGAAAAATAATTTAATGTGCGTCGATTTGTTGCACGTTCTGCGCACTCGAGCGCGCCACGGAAATCCACAGCAAAAGAAACAAGAAACAAACAGAATTCAAATTGCATGTCGGAGTTAGTGTTTGGGTTTCTCCCTCCCTCCGTTCTTGTATGTGCACTACAAGTTCACTGTCCTGTAACAGGTGCATCCGATGCCCGAGTTCGTGGCTAGAAAATTGCCCCAGCGCTCATGGCGGAGTTGTGATGGGGCTGCGAGAGCGCGCTTTGCTGTAAATGTGCGTTCGTGGATGAGTACCATGGATAGTTGGACAGATACGATGGTGCGGTGGTGTTGGGGGGACCAACCGCCTGCTCTGTATTAGAGTCCCCGTCTCCTGCAGCTTGTTGGTTTGAGGGGAAATCCCAGGCGGTGTGTGAGGGAGGAGACGCCGGAGGAGAGTCACCTGAGCCCACGTGCTGCTCTGGCGGAATCTCCCCATTTTTCCACAACTTTTTGAACTTGGAGCGGCGGTTCTGAAACCAGATCTTCACCTGCACGGAGGAAGAGAACATCAACTTAAGAGATCACATGTTTAAGAATGGTGCATTGCTAGATAGAAATGAAATAATAATAATAAAAAGTGCATGACTGCTGACCTGAGTCTGCGTCAGGCCCAGAGATGCTGCGAGCTCTGCGCGCTCCGGTAGCGCCAAGTACTGCGTCTTCTGGAAGCGGCGTTGGAGAGCAGCCAGCTGGAAGCTCGAGTAGATGGTTCGCGGTTTCCGGACTTTCTTTGGCTTGCCGTTCACCATGCGCACCTCAGGCTCGCTCTCGTCCTTCTCTAACCCGGGACCCACACAGAAAATTTTTGATTGATACATTGCATACATAAGCAGTATATGTAGTTGTAGAGGTTGGAAAGATTCTGCTAGTTAGATAAAGTGGCCAAAGTTTGTCACGTACCACAATTTTTTATTTTCCAACCTCTACATTTATTCCAGACGTCTACACGGCAATCACAACCAACATTGAGGATATTGCTTTTTTCCACCTAGTGACATAATTCCTCATATTTTATTTCTTTTTCTTATACGTAAAGTAAATGCAAAGATAAATATATTTTTATTACATTTTATTTTAAGTTTAATAATAATAATAATAAAACAGATTTCCATATTTCATGCGTTATTCAGTGAGAAGGCTAAAAACTTTTTACATGTAATTCTCCAGACTTTAACTCTTTGAAAATTGGTGTAGGTATGATTAACTTTCTTTAAAAAAAACATTTAGACAGTTATTTTATTAAAATGTAAACTGTCAAATGAGCATAAGGTGTTTCTTCCTGGAACACGGAGGCGCACCGGATCTTTACCTGGCTCTGTAGGAGTTGGTGATGAAGAACCGGGTCCGTAGGCGCCATAAGCGCCGTATGAAGAGCCGAAGCCCATGTCGTAGGGTTTGGGGCTGTAGGGTCCACTGCTCACCCCTCCGCCATGGGAGTACGAATAGGACGCGAGCTGCGCGTAAGCCGCTGTTCCTGCGCAGTTTGCGCTCTGAGGGACGCTGTAGAAACTGCTGTCTGTGACGGTGGACACTGGGAGTGTGGGCGAGTCCTGAGACTTGTGCACGGCGCTGAAGTTACTGGAGGTAAGATGGGTTGTGTGCATATCCGAACCAAGGCTATCCAGGACCGCTGTCATCTCTCCCCTCTCCTTATGATAATTACCTTGACAGTAATTAAAGCAGCAATCTGAACAAATTGTATCTGATAATACTCCTGCTTGGGTATATGGTTATGATCCGTTCTCTTTTGGAACGTGAGGGATGTTTAGCCCGGTACAGGCAATGCTTCACAGGAGTCCTTGCTGAAGTCTCATCATAGACTGCTAGTGAGGCGGTGGTGCATTGGTGCTCCGAGTGCGTGTTCGAGATGGTAAGTGGGTGGAGTCAGTTTAGTGGGTGGGGACATCAAGAGGGGCGTCATGTAAGGAACCAATGGATGCATGGATGGATGGAAGGAGTGATGTATAGAGGAATAGGTTGAAAAGCAGATCCATTATCAGCAACTTAATTTTTTTCATAAAAATTTGACTATTTCATTAAAACATATTAATTACTACTTCAATTAACACATATATGCTATGATACCATTTTACCTTCACATAAGAGAAAAGGGCAGCTGTAGAAACATTTATGATTTTTGGTTCTAGAAAAAAGTGTAGAAAAAAGTATTTCAGATGATGACAATATAATGATATCAAAATATCAGCACAATGTAAGATGTAAGATGGGTGCTGCATGCCCCATTTTGGAGGCAGTAAGTAGTTTGCATATATTTACAGTGACATTTATCTAATTAATAGGAATATATAATATATATATATATATATATATATATATATATATATATATAATATGCATAAATATAAATATTGTTTAGCATGGTGGCTTAGTGGTTAGCACTATCGCCTTGCATATACATAGCCTAGGTTCGATTCCTGCCTCAGGTATATATTTGTGGAGTTTGCATGTTCTCCCTATGCTTGGTGGGTTTCCTCCCACAGCCCAAAAACATGTAGATTACAGTACTAATTGGTGTTCCAAAATTGCTTGTAGCATGTGAGTGTGGGTATGTGTGCCCTGCGACCCTATACCCCACCTCATGCCCTAAGTCTCCTGGGATAGGCTCCAAGCACCCTGTGACCCTGTATACAGAGAGATATATACGGTGAGTGAGTGAGAATTATTGTTTACCTTAAGATTCTAGAATCATATGGTTTTAATAAGATACACACACCCAGTTGTATGCTCATCACTGAACTTGGGCCCTAAAAACACTCTGTTGTGTCATTGTGTTGCCCACATCGGCTAGTTCTTTTTAAATATCTTTCAACACTATACATGCACCAGTGTTTTCTACTTGCTTTGTATTTTAGAATTCTGCTTTTCTTTAAGAAAAAAAAAATTACTTTTCTTTCCTCAAACACAGGATCGTTACGCAGTTGTGACTATCATTAAGATCAATATCATAATTAAATCAAATCATAATTAAGCCTTGGTATAATTATTTTCTCACCACGAGCAGTTATGTACACAGAAATGCAAGATGCAAATAGACACCCATAGCTTCTAATCAAATGTGTGCACAAATATTTGTACATTTTTAAGTAAGCAAGGATTAGCTATTAAAACATTGTTAATTAATTTTCTTTAGCAGCTTTTTCAGAACAACACCTATCTGTCGGCATACAGTGAGATGGCTGTTCTCAACAGAATAAAAGAAAATGATTTAAATATCTTGTAGAAGAAACAGTTTGACCAGAATTTGACTGTGACAAAATGTTTTGCCATTTTCTTTATATTTAAATTATAATTCTGTTAATTGTAGAAAATGGATTTTTAAGAATCTTAGCTATTTGTCTTTGGGACAGACGGACCAACAAAAATCTGAAGTTTTTAATTGTCAATTCTTTGTTCATATTGAAGCCAACCATCTTTTGGTTCATGTCATTTTGCAGAAATCTATCAGTGTCTGTTTACTCCATGGATACTCCTTGGATATGTCAAGGCCATTTGGACTTCAGCTACTCGCTGATAATACTTGGCTCGCCACCTACCGGTCAGAGTGTGTACTGCACTCTGTGTGCTTCCAGAGCTTAAAAGCAGACGGCGCCACACAGTCGCCTCAGCCTCCTCAGGTGAGCAAAACAGCAATTTACCTCCGGTAAACACCGGGGATAAAAAAAAAAAAGCGCTCGTAGGCCACCTGATGCCCTGTCGCGCCAAACGCCCCCCTAAAACGCCCCAACAAGTGGCAATTTACTCTGAGTCCTCTGTCAGCACCAGTGAGGTCGAGAGAGACTAGGTGCTAATTTCAGGATACTCAGCTGAGCAGCCTAGGCCTCTGGCTGCTGAAAATGCCAGCGTGACAGTTTGAAGGAGATTTCTCCTTGAGCCTTGTAATACTCTCTTAGGACAGCAAGTCTTCTTGGGGTTATTTTTGCCTTGTGACACAACCGTGTTCTTCCCCTCACCGTATGTCCATGCTTGTGCAAGTGAGGATGCATCCAGCCATTTTAAATCACACACTGTGCATATTTTTACATTGTACATCCAGTGACCACCTTAGTGATTAGCACTGTTGCCTTACATTTCCAGGGTCCGGGTTCTGAGCCTTCCTTCCATAGTCCAAAATTATGCAGAATAGGCTAATTGGCGTTCCCAAATTGCCTGTAGTGTGTGTGTGTGTGTGTGTGTGTGCGATGGATTGCATGCTGCCTCATGCCTAAAGGCTCCAGGCCCCACTGACACTGTATACAACATAAAGCGGTATAGACGATAAGTGAGTGAGTGAGACAACCTGACTTCATCAGTGTAATCTAATATATAACCGGACAACTTTTGTGCTTCTATAGGGTAGGTATACATTTCAACTGACCAGAGATACAATTCTCAGCATACCCATGGCACTGACATTGTTGTGTGTGCTGCTAAGAGTGTATCAAACGTAGCAGTCTCTGTGGAATTTTTAAAGACCTCAGTGTCACTGCTGGGTTGGGAAACTGCCCTCCAACCAAAAATATCTAGTGCGACTGCCATGTCCATGACTCCTGGTGGCTTGGAAGGGTTGCTTTTAACATCACATCCACTAAAATTATAGACTATGGGGGTGAACGATAAAAGGAACAAAAACTGTTGAAAATGAATGTATGTGAAGAGAAAAAAAATGCAAGGTAAAAATAAAAAAGTAAGAAAATTTTCATCAGTCGGCCATAACATTATAACCACTAACAGATAATGTGAATAACATTCATTATCTCATCACAGTGTCATTTGTTAAGAGATGGGATATGATAGGTAGCATGTGAATAGTCAGTTGGTGTGTTGGAAGCAGGAAAAATGGTGTCAGGATCTGAGGTACGTTGACCAGGGTCAAATTGTGGGTTCTGGCATTTATGTGGCTGTCACTTTTTTTTAATTTTTGCTTTGTTATGTAAAGCACTTTGGTCAATTATCAGGTGTTTTAAATGTGCGATATAAATAAATTAACTTAACTTAACTACAGTACCTAAACATTTGTCCCGGACAAAGTACACCTATTCATGGAAATGGTATTTCAGATGCCAGTAACCTCAGCACACCTCCAGCACACTTTTGCTGGTACAAGGAGGACCTACTGTATGTGATATTAGGCAGGAACAGCCGAAAGACAAAGAAGAAGAAGGATTCAATGTTATGGCTGATTGGTGTGGTACAACTGTTTTAAATTATGCCTTGTGGCTTGAAAAACTTGTTTGCAATTCACTAAAATCCATTAAAATGATAGATCATAAGTATGAGTGGTGAGGGATAAAAACTGATTGAAAAGTGAATTTGGAAGCAGGAAAAAATGGGCAAGCAAAAGGATCTGATTGACTTTTACAAGGGCCAAATTATGACGAATAGCATCTCCTACCCTTTGTGGGTACCTGGGCTACTGTGGTTGGTACCTACCAAAAATGGCCCAAGGAAGGACTATTAATTTAACATTTGAATCCATTTTACATCCATTGCAGTGACATACAGAGGCAAAGATACAAAAAGCTATCACTTTCCAAATAATTATATTTGTATAGTTTTATTAAAAGGTAAAGAATGGCAATAAAAGGTGAAAAATACTGAACATGTTTGCAAATCAAGTAATCAAGAATATTTCCCATATTCAAGTTATTTTCACTTAATAAAATATTGTTTGTATGGTACACTCCATGAACTGCTGAAATTATTGGAATAAATTTTTACACTTTCTATATGTAGCTCGTTCAATCTCAAACAACAAAACAAGAATGTTAAAGCATAAAAAAGAGCACTGTAGCTGTTAATCAATCTGTAACCATTTAAACGTACAGAGAAATAACAGTAAGATTGTACTTCTTGTGTTTCAGTCTTTTCCACACAAATTGTACAACATTTACATTATACTTGCATGAATGTACATGTCATCATGTACTTTGGGACCAGCTATTATATATAATAATACTCTTAGTCACAGGTGGATAAAATGTTTTTTTTTTTTTTATGTAGTAGGCTAGGAAATCATGAGCTTTGAGGAAGTTTTCAGTTTTCATTTAAATTATTTGAAGACTGCTAAAATGTTTCACACCCAAAATTAAATCTCTGCGGAAGATTTTTATGGTTAGGAGGATATTTTATACAGAAGCTCGTACATTTAAGATAATTTTTTTTTAAATAATCCTTTTTTAAATTAAGTTGTTTTTAGGATGAATTGCAGAGACCCTCCATTGAAGAAAGTCTTACTCAATCCCAGCAAACACTTTGCCTGTGTGCAACAGATTAAATATAGGAAGATTCATATGCTTGCCAAGAGAAAGCACAGAAGGCATGAAGCTAGTCTAAAATAATAATCTAAACTAGAACGTTAGCCAATGCATCAATTATATTTTTATGAAACCTTGAGAAACCATTGTTCTAAATGTGTAGAACTGAAACTATGGCGCCCCGTTCAGGTGACAAACGTTTACTGCATCTGCTCTTTCATAAAATATCCCAACTGCCTTTAAATAGAATTTTACTTTCCCTGATAGAGAAACCAAGCTGTAAGGGTCTACATTAACAAGAAGAACATACTATAGAACTTTAAGGCATACATAAAAGGGATGAACTGAAACCCCCCCCCCCCCCCAAAAGAAACCAACCAACCAACAAACAAACAAAAACACTAAAGGTTTTCTTAGAGTGTAAATATGCCTCATCACTGCTCTGGTACATTTCCTGTACCTTTAGTAAGTATCTTTTAGCTGGTTATGTGGATATAGTTTGCTTTATAAAAAAAAAAAAAAAAAAAAGGTTTTATTGGACTAATTAACTTTCAAAGGAAAGACACTCCATGCAGCTTTCATTGGGGATAAAAAAAATACATGCTAATATTATAAAAGGTCTTCTTCAGAGAGTACCATGTCAGGAACAAATACCATGTTTAAGTACACATTTTTTTCCTCAAACAAAAGGTTCTACCAGATCATATCTAGTAAACTTTAATAAAAAAAAAAAAAAAAGTTTAATTATAGAATTTTTCCACCTAAGAATATAAAAACAGGCGGCGCGGTGGTGTAGTGGTTAGCACTGTCGCCTTGCACCTCCAGGGTCTGGGTTCGATTCCCCGGCCAGGCTCGATTCCCGTCTCTGTGTGCATGGAGTTTGCATGTTCTCCCCGTGCTTGGTGGGTTTCCTCCGGGTACTCCGGTTTCCTCCCACAGTCCAAAGATATGCAGGTTAGGCTAATTGGCGTTCCTAACTTGCCCGTAGTGTGTGATTGGGTGTGTGAGTGTGTGTATGTGTGTGTGCCCTGCGATGGATTGGCACCCTGTCCAGGGTGTACCCCGCAGTCTCCTGGGATAGGCTCCAGGTCCCCCGCGACCCTGAACACAGGATTAAGCGGTATAGAAAATGAATGAATGAATGAATATAAAAACATTCCCTTCATGTTTCTTGAGGTGTCTTAAGAAAACTGAACCACAAGATGGCGCTACTGGATATCCATTTGTTTTGAGTAAGCTTTGCTTTTCTAGAAACTTGTCCTGTGTAAATCCTGTACTTTCCAAGTTAAGAACAACCACACTGCTAATCCTAGCTCAGCTTACAGTAGCAGTAAAGAGTTATTCCCATGATGACTGGCTGTGGAACTGCTGATACAGGAGTACCGCATGCCTGGCTGGTGATAACTCATGCACAGTCGCACAGCTTGCCTTAAATACGAATACTGGTCGTGTAAGCCTAAAGGCTTGCTCTGCATTATAGTATGAGGTCAGTGTGACAAGAACATTCAGGCTACACATTTCACACGGGAGACAGTTCTATCTGAAGATTTCCAAATAAAGGGAAGCCAGAGAGAAACGAGCGCTTGTGTGTGGATTCTTGGAATATACTTCAAAGTTAGTGTATCACCTGGCTTTCATCAGTACAAATACCAATACTGTAAAAAAGCAAGGCATCTCGTCCCAGCGCTCGCGGGCGTACTCCTGCTCAGTCAGTGGTAGAAGAGAGCATTGGGGCGAATGTGTTTTTCTGTTGTGAAATTGTGCCCAAGGGCCGATATAATATTATTGCAACAAAATTGGTTTGGATGGATAATTTCTATTCTGGCTTATGACCTGGAGATGTAAATGTTAACCATGTTCCAGTAGTAAGAGAAAAAAAATAAGCAGCCACAGGGTAAAGAGCAGACATACTGTATTCTGGTCCAAGGCATGTAGAAAATATAATGCTTTAATTATACAATGTTACAGTTACAAAATGAAATCAGTTATATTCTGGGATAGTCTATGATACATATTCTATATATGGTGTACATTGGCAGGAAAAAGAATGTGAACCTTTTTGAATTTCACGTTTTTTTGCATTAATTCATCATAAAATATGATTCTCTCTAAGTCAAGAGTATTGACAAATGAAATGTGACTATAAGAATAACACAAAAAATTCTGATCTTTCATGTTTTTTTTTTATTGAGAACAACCATAAAATACCTCATAGTGTTAATGGAAAAAGTAAGTATCCTTGATTTTATGACCTTAAAAAAGCTAATTGGTGTCAGGTGTTAGCATACCTGGAGTCTTTGTAAGAAAAATGAGTTTGGAGGTGTGGAGTAGAGCTACTTTGACTGATAAAAACCAATCAGAATTTTTAAATTTGCACCGCATGGGAATAATATGCTAACATGGGCCGTGCCTCGCCAGTAAGATCTTTCAGAGGATCTACGATCAAGATCGTAGATTATTTACTCACAAAAACGGAAGTCCGATGATTTCTTTGTCCTTGGTATTTTATTTCCAGCATCAAAGATTCAACACTTCATACAGTCGTCTTGAGTAAATCCACTGTGGTTACAACACCTGTTGCTGTATTAAAATGGTTCTAGATTGCTGAGCTTATAACAACACGTTTGTTATATCACATTTGATTTACATAAAGCTGTTAAGCTTTATTTTAATAAAAAAAATTGTCTGTCCTGTATAATATCTACTATATGGCTCAAAGTATGTTGACACCTGACCATTTGTGCGGTTAGGACTCATGAATTCAATCTCATATTTAATATTAGTCATATCTGAAGGTGAGCGTGCATGATTTATGCATGAATCATCATCCACATTGACCATAATCTCCTCTATCTGAGTGTCATTTCCTGTGGGAGCTGCCTGCCAATCCCAACTGATCATGATTAATAAAGCTTGTACTGAGCAGACTTCCTGTGTTTGTGTCAGTTACTCCACAGGTCTCAGGGTGTGGCAGAGGCAGTATAACCTTTTATGTTAGCTACTGTTTCATTCATGCATGATTAAAAAGAGAGTGCAGATTTGGCGTTAAGATAGTACGGTGGCATTGCGAAATATGAGGAAGTGGACTCTTTTCCAGGACAACTTTCTCCTCTATTCATGTCCATTGCCTAATTTCTTTGTCTCTGCTTTTCTTTTTTATCTCTTCACCTTTCCCCCAGCAAGCTCTGGCTCCATGATATGATGAGCACACCTGTACCCTACAGTCCATGTCCAAGCTTTTGGGCATATTCTTTCCAGATGAGATAAGAGCCCAAGCTTCAGATGTGGTTGAAAGTATATAGCTGCCCTCCATGTGGCTCTGTTGCAGTATTTTATTACTTTATGGTGAAAGTTATGAGCCTAGGCGTAAGTGTTGCTTAAGCACACTTGATCACGTTAATGTTACAGAAAGACTTCAGTGTTTCGTGAATCTAATCGGAAAACAAACAAATTTCTTTGTACTGTGGAGAGAACAAAAAAAAAATCTTTTCACTCAAAGCGTTTATAATGGAAGTCTAAGGGCAGCGGTCAAAATTTGGGGATAAGGTTAAAAAAGTATAGACAAAACTATATAAAAGTTTACAATCTGCTACATTTCAGCAAGGCTGTAAGATGAGACGGACATGAGAAAACATCTTATGGACTTTCCCGAAACTCTGAAACTGGTGCACTAAACTAAAAAGAAAGTTAAAAATAAAAAAAATAAAAAAATGTATTGTAAATAAATGGCAGTGTAGTGGTTCGAATCCCGCCTCGGTATGTGTGTGTAGAGTTTGCACTTTCTGCCCATGTTTGGTGGGTTTCCTCCTACAGTCCAAGGACATGCAGATTAAGCTATGTGTTTTTTTTTTGTTTTTTTTCCCAAAAAATTGAGAAGTACGTGAATGTGTTCATGGGTTGGCACCCTGTCCCAGGTGTACCCCGCCCAGATTCAAGAGTTTTCCTTGGATAGGCTCCAGGCCTACCATGACCCTGACTCTTACCCTAAGTGGCATAAAGAAAAGGTGAGTCCAAGTGTCATCAGAGCCAACCAACAACTTATAAAATGTAAGTGTTCTTGCATGTCCCACTGGAGAACCTATAAAGGTTTTATACAGTATGTCAAACCCTCCAGAGTGTTTCTCCATAGGGTTAGTGTTAGAACCTTTTATTATCCAATCCACCATTGTCTGTAATGTACAGTAACAGATTATTCTTTTTAATCTAAACTCTGCAAGAATGAACTACACAGCTAGAGAAAGAGTTATCAATGAATATATTATATTCACACAAACACTGGAGAATTTATAATAACAATTCTCCATTAATAATAATATAATAATAATATTTGTTGGGGAAGTTCGACAAGTAAGTTTCTTTTAACAGCTCAAGGAATCATCCAAATTCCAGCAGTACACATTAGTGCACAGGGAGTTTAAAGGTAAAAATCCTGAAGTGTTTCTTTAAGGCTAAGTGTTTGTGGTTCATTTAAAGAGAATCGAGTCTCTGCAATTAAAACAGCTGGTGTGAAAATCATGATCTCAGTTTGACTCCATCAGGCACCTCTGTATACAGTAAGAGCATAAGAACATTAGTAACGTGGAGATGTGCAGGATCTTGAAAAAAGAACAGCCTTAAGGTTGGGTGGAAACAGGGAAGGACAAGGTGTGCATGAATGAGCAGGGTGGGACACAAGTTTGTCTGTGTATATGTGTGTGTTGGAACAGGGTGCAAGGGTGTGTGTTCGAACAGGTAACACTCTATGACTGGAACATACTTTCGGCTAGTTCCAACAGGCCATTATTTCACTTTTTTTTTAGGGACGAAGCATTATGATGTTGCACTTAGACACATACTGTACGTTCCCCAGAAAAGAAGAAATTATCCGTGTATGATCTACTGTACAGTACAGTAGGTATGCCCTTTTCAGAATGCATGAACATACAGGATATTAGATGCAGGCGGTGGAGATTTGTGTTCATTCAGCTTTAGCGAGATACGAACCTGATGTCATACACAAGAAGGCCTGGGGTGCATTCGTCATCCCCAGGTGTTCAGAGGGGTTAAGGTCAGGGCTCTGTGCAGGACACTCACATTCTTTTGCCAACCATGCATTCATGGAACTCATTATGTGCATAGATGATGCACATAAGGTCTCTTAGTTCCAGTGAAAGGAAAGTCAAATACTACAGCATACAAAGACATTCTAAGCAACAGATTGGGTGTGTGCATTTGATGGTGTCAGGTGTCCTCAAATTCATGGTGACCATTCGTACTTAATTTTTACATTTAGTATTAGAACAGATTAAATTATATATGAAAAGTGAAAGATTTGTCCTTTAAACCAATTCCAGAGCTCCCGGAACATAATTTACACTAATATGTTTATGCATAGAAATTTACAGTACAATAAAACATAATAGAATTCCCCATAAAGCTTCCCCATGTCTTGGTGCCGTCTCTCTCTCTCTCTGTAAGCATGCACTATGCTACATTGTGATACGGCTAAAAAGCCACAGATATGCGATAAGGAATATTATCACATGTGCACACACACCATCAGAGCATTACACTAGTCAAGTTTGCTGGCAGATGTGCTTGCGGTTTCGCATATTTATAGAAGAAACATCTATGCCAGAATAAGAAAAAAAACTATCCCCCATGCATGTATGTTACAATATTTTGTGTTATTCATCATATGCGTTAATAAAACAACACAAAGACTGGTGGCCTTAAAACGTGCCAAACAGGGATATACAGTATATATACTGTAGCAAAGGTGAGAAAAGGACCATAGGAATCATAGAGTACATAATTACAGGACATTAGAAATGCATACGCACCACAGTGACCTTACTTAAAACCGGTTAACTTCTGTATCATTTAAAAAAGGACTCTTTTTCACTTTGGTTCCTGTTGTCCAGGACTGGACATTTCCTCAGACATGCTAACCCTGCTCGCGGTCCATGGGAATAAATATCAGGGTGACCATGTCTAATGAGGAATGTCTCTAAGGATTCCAGCGTCTCAGTTGGTTTTGCACTCACACCCTTGCGCACTCATTCATGCTCCCATATTTATCATTGACTTACACTCTTTTTTTTTTGTTTTACTTCTTAACATGCTAACGCTAAGACTATTTCATGCCATGCTTGATTCTGATTTATGCATCTTAGCTTGCTAATGATAGATTTTACTGTTTCTCTGCAGTACTTTTATATGGATTGATTTATGTTAAGGTAACGCTACGGAATGTCAATGACAAACAGATGTACTATACACAGCAGTACTATATTTGTTGTCTATCCACTGGGTTTTACTTGACTGGTTTGTTTATGGTAGTCAAACAGAATGTTAAAATGTCTGTTAGGATTGTGTCGTAGAATCGCTACTTCTTCTTCTTTGTTGTTTAACAGCGCTTGGAATCCAGTAGATTGCATTACTGCCAACTGTAGGTTTCACTCTTCCTCATCTTCCTATTCCAGACTATTCCTCCTTAAAAAAAAAAAAAGGATTAAATGCTTCCTCCCTGATCTTGTCTTGTCTTGCTCTGGGTATCAAACTCTTTGCCTGCTTTCATCCGCCACTTCCACACACTCTCTTGTCTTCTCCACGTGTTCCCTCTTACGCAACATAAAAACGTACTCATTCTCACTCACTTATTGTCCATACGTCTTATCCTGTACAGGGGAGCGGGAAGCCTGGAGCCTATCCCAGGGACTCAGGACACTAGACAGGGTACACCCTGAATGGGGTGCCAATCCATCGCAGGGCACACAAGCGCACGCACACACACACACACACACACACACACACACACACACATGCATACTTCCCTACTACGAGCAATCTTGAAACACCAGTTAGTGTCCTCTAAATGTCTGTGGGAGAGCATGCAAACTTCACACATGACCCTGGACTGTGGCGGAGTAAGGCCACATTGCTGCCCCAATTTAGACACTGTCTGTATATAAAATGCTTAATTAAGGTGTTTGGATAAGGATGAGTAAGGTCACTAAAACCAGTGAGATTCTATAATTGTCATCTTTAATTTCATGTATAAGAGAAAAACTGTTAGTAATTAAGAGTTTTCTTATGGTTTTGTTTTATTGACAGGCTTTTTTACCCAGTAAACCTCTTGGTGAATAATTTAAGCGTTCATTGTGTGTGTTTGCATTTTCTGGCGCCCAAATGTAATTCCTCAGCGTAATGAGCAGTCTGCACAGTAATCTGTGAAACGACACATACTGCACTCTCTCTCTCTGTCATTTTTTCCCACACATACAGCACACTTCACACATCCAAACCCCAAGATAATGTATTTTATTTGTCATTTGCGGTCTTTAGGGTTAAGATGCAGCCAGTTGGGCTCGCATTATTTACCCTCAGTCTCTCAGTATTTAAAATTATTGAGCAACACCATAAGGTATAAACAGTTAGGACTAAATGCATGAAATCCAAATACCTTTCATTTTCAGAGGGCTCATACACACCCTGACTTTACAGGAGCTAAAGCCAACCGTTTTTTAAAACGTCTCAAGATGGCTGTTTCGTCTTATCATGTTCTACAAATAATATTAAAACAATATGTCCGGAGAGTATGAAATAGGGAAGAGATAAAGAAGCAATATTGACTTGCTTTGTAGAATAATAATCTAGCTGGATTCTCAGGAAGACGCAGAACAAACGGTGTAGGAGTGAGGACAAAAGAAAAAGACGCTATGTGGGAGATCAAGGGTACGACTTCAAGGGCATTAACGCAGCTTTTACTGTAACTACTCTGATGGTGGTTGATTTGTAATTTAAGTACAAACCCCATAAACAGACATTAATAGTGCCTTATGTGGGTTCTCATCAGTGCTGATTATGATTGCTGTATGTAATTTGGCGTCGTACTGGTCTGCTCCCCATTTTATCAAAACACATTTTAAGTCACCATATCATATTAGTGTTGAACAATGTGTTAAACTTAACCTGATTAAGCCATCTCTACCGTTTGGGTGATGTACAGTACCAGTCAGAAGTTTGGACACATCTTCTAAATCCATTGTCATTCCTGATTTTTATTTCTTTTTACATTGTAAAACTATACTGAAGGCATCCAAAAATATGCAATAATCTCCTTTGAACAGTTGATATTAATATGTGTCTGCTACTCTGCTTCTAATGTCTTTATCGATAACGTCTTGCTTTCCGAGGATGGACCTCATTAGAGCCAGTTTCATCATGGTGCTTGATGGGTTTTGCAAATGAACTTGACAATACTGTTCTGGCAAGAACTATTCCAGAACAGCTGACCTCCGTGTCTTAAAATAACAACTGGCCTTTGCTGATGTTACATAATTACATAGTTCTATGTGTGTTATATCATAGTTTTGAAGTCTCCAGTGGTGTTTAAAAGTTTTAAAAGTTTTAAAGCCGGACTGAATGCAGGAAAAAAATAATCACAAAAAGTTACATAGTCTTTATTTTTCATGTGCTTTGTAGCATAGCACAAGGAATAAAGCGGCTCTAATGCCCAACATTATTTGTACTGTTGTGTCATCACACCAAAATTGAGCTTTTTTATATGTTTTCACCATTTGTAAATTTATTAATACTTCTTTAATCAACACCTTAACCATTTGGAAGAGGCTTATACTAGGGCTTGTTGAAAAATTATCATTGGTTTTATTCTTGCTCCAAGGAAATAACAAATGCGGAGAGACAAATCCATTTGCTTTTTTTTTTTTTTTTTTTTTTTTAGTGAGGATGTTATAGTCTTAGAAAGACCTTTCTAAAATAATAATCTATTTATGTGTATCATTTTACAGTATCTGGATGGCACTTAATTCTTAATTGGTCACTCGCATTCACTAAGTGTTTAAGATATTAGTGATGAGTGACAGAAAGAAACCAGAGCTGAACTTAATGATCTGTTTATGAGTATTTATAATAATTAAAAAAAAAAATGTAACACTGTTACATTCAATCACTGACCCATTAGATCATAAGAGGTGCTTTTTCTTTGTATGCAAATTGCCAAATTGCAGTTTAACACCCTATGAGTGACGCGCTATCTGCCCTCTTCTGTATATGTGAGTTCGTAGACACCCGATGCTGAGATTGAGATTAAATATACTTGAGGTCATGATTGTCGCTGAGGGTCCAGGCCATTGGGTAGGGGGCATTTAAATGCTTGTGAAACTTGCATGAAGGATTGAACCCACATTCTCATAGTGACATTTTGTTCTTCAGTTGATTTGTTACTATAGTGATGGGAAACCCATGCCCGAGGCTATGATTGGCAAACAACAGGAAGAGTGGTGTATTGGATGGTTGGTTAATGTCTCCACTGTGCTTCAGGTTAAGAGACATGCCCAGAATGATGCCACGTAAACCTAATGATATTCCTCGAGTCATAAACACACAGCCAGGAGGCACACACTCACACACTGAACTGTGAATCAGGTTTGTACTGTATGTCTCAGCCTGTCATCTCAGTCCGTCACCCGACAGGCCGCAGTTCTCATTTGTTACTCCTTTCAAAATGTTTTCATTTAATATGATTTTTATTAAAATATTAGTAACACCACAAGCTAGTGTCAGGCTCTTAACAGGGCGTTGAAGTTAACGTTGAATTGTTTGTGTTAGATAAAGCTAACATAATCACTGGAGCTGGTTAAACAGCTTACAGAGTGGCGATGATTGTGAAATTTGTGAAACTGTTCCTTGAGGCCAAGAGGACAGATTTATGTCTTACAAAGGAACAAAGTCTACAAAACACTAGTAATAGCAATAGGCTGACAGTCTTCTCTCATTGATGATAATATTTGAAACAAAGTACATAGTGTAATGAAATTACATAATAATAATAATTAAAAAAATTAAATAAATATATTAAAATCTGTCATTTGTGTAATTTGTTGGATCTAGTGCAATTTGTTTGAGTGCAACTATTGTATTGTTTTGCTATAATATATAATGTACATTTTTATATAAACATTTTTATACTTTATTATATATAATGTATATATTTGTAATGTTTTTTCACTAATAATAATAATAATAATAATCGTATAGGGTAGCATGGTGCTGTAGTGGTTAGTACTGTAGCCTCGCACCTCCAGGTTGAGGGTCCAAGTCCCGGAGTTTGCATGTTCTCCCCGTGCTTGGTCGGTTTCCCCTGGGTACTCCGATATTGCTCATATTGTGTGAATGAGTGCATGAGTGTGTGTGTGTGTGTGTGTGTGTGTGTGCATTTTTGTGTGCCCTGTGATGGACTGGCACCCTGTCCGAGGTGTACCCCGCCTCGTGCCCTGAGTCAGCAGGTATACGTAGGCTCCAGCCCCCCCGTGTCCCTGCACAATTACAGGATAAGTGGAAGAGAAAATAAATGAATAAATGAATATTCTCTTATACTTAATGTCTTGTTAAACTCTTCTAACAGTTACACTTCGTGACCTGATATCCAAATTGCTTCATTTTAAAACCACTAGACGTTTCCGTGAAAAACCTAGTGTATGAAAAAGACTGAAGCTGAAGTCATGCAAATGTTGGCTTTTTTTCGTTCGCATTGAAAAGCAGGAGGCTCAAATGAGGCCCGTTACCGAAATGCATTGTGAGAGAGACTATAAGTGAAATAGAGAATTTCATGAACATTTTATGATGAACAAACATCATTCATTGCAGTGGTTTGGATGCAGTAATGCTAATAAACGTGTGTGTGTGTGTGTGTGTGCGTGTGGGGGTGTTTCAGGGTGTGGAGAGCTTCCTGAGTTTATAAACCATGATTCTGGCATAAACAACTCATTTATTGCAGTTTAAGCAGTAGCGGCTGAGCCGTGAGCGTTACAAGAAAACGAAAATCAGTGTGAGATCGAAAGCATGTGTGAGACAGCAGCTGAACCGAGAGTGTGCACTTTACACAGCCGTCCTGTACCATCTGCTTCCCAGACAGGCCTATTCAACACAGTAAGCCAGGACAAGTTAGGATTTTGATTCGTACAAAGCATTAAGGGTTTATCGTACTAAAGGGAATCTACTTGGAAGATTCTTTGAAAGGGAAAATGTCCTCTGTGCAAAATCCACTCCTACGAGCCACTCATAGGGGGAAATCCTTTAACATCCTTAACTAATCTGTTACTACATTAGAACTTTCTTGGGGAAAAAATTAAGGTGGGAAATTTCAGATTTTCTCAAAGGTGTAATGGAGCAATAAGGGTTTTAAGATTCTCGAAAGCAGTAGGAGACACAGGCTATGTGGGAAAAGGGATTTACACAGAGACGACAACAACATGGGTACATGGAGGGGATTAGTTCATGTTTTTTTTTTCTTTGAAAGAGGGGGCACTTTGTTTCACTCCTAACAGCACTTCTTCATGTAGAGGAACTTCTACATCTCATTTTTCCACTGCAAGGGCACTTTAAGGGCAGTAGGGTACATTCTCATGTTTCCTTGGGTGGAAGGGCAACGTAAAATTAAAAAAATAAAAAACCCAAACAAACCAACAAAAACATTTTTCAACCGTCTGATTAAATTGGATTGTCATGGATAAATGAACTCTGAATACGTAAGAAATGAGAAATAAGATTTGATGTGCTTCTACATGCCCTGGCGTAGCTGAGCTGAAAGTTGGCATGTGTGGCCTCAGGGTGCATTTAGTCTGTATGTGTGTATGTGTGTGTGTGTGTGTGTGTGTGTGTAATACTTTTGTTGTCTTCTGTTATAGAGAAAACCGGTTTCATGATGAAGCACAGATCAGATGTGTCCCTTTACCTTTAAATACAAGAGCACACACACACACACACACACCACACACAGTGTGGGTCTCTCCCATACTTAATCGGATGAAGAATGAAGAATTGTAGGGATTACAACATATAAGTGTTGAATAAGAATGAAGTTAGACAAGCGTGACTCCCTCAGTCACTTTCTGTCTTACCCGCAAACATTGATTGCATTTAAAGTGCGATATGGTTTTGCAAACATCTACTGTAAATGCATTCCTTTTTTATTTTCCTTGGGATCAAAAAAGTGCAACAGTAATTTATATTTAAAAAAATGATTGAAAAACCCACAAAAAAAATAGCTATAACCTGCAACACCACCATACAACAGCCAGGACTTTGGATCTTTTGTGCATTTTGTGCTACAAAATCCAAGCACATAGCCGAAGAGTTAAAGGTCGCATGCGTGGCCCAACAATCACAGACCGGGGAACTTTTGTTCTAACTCTCTTGTTAAAACACACAAACCTGCCCTACATTCCTATTCATAAATTAGGATCCAAACCCATTTAGTCAAATCCACACACGGAATGACTCAGTTTTGTAATAAAATCATTTGGTGCTGGACACGCTACTACTACTACTAATACGCGCACTCACCATTTCCACATTTTGTAAATATATAATGCAAACCAGACATAGGTGGCATCAGCAGACGCCCAGATGCGTGACTGTGTCAGGTTTGGTTCTGTGCCGTCTCTCTCTGACTGGGTGACTCATGCCGTCTGCCCTTTTTTTTCCCTCTCCAGACTCCTTATTTTTAACAACACTGGCTCCTTGGTCACTCGCCTCCAAAACAAGTGGAAGGAAGTCTTCGCTTCTGTCTAAAATGAGGAAGTCTGAGGGAGCCTGTAAAGAGACACAAGAGTCTCACACACACTTACACACAGACACATACACAAAAACACAATCTGCAGGGCCTGGATGGGAGTTTTCTATGTTAAAAACTTTGGCAGACTGATTGCTGTCCTGCCCAAAGTTACACCATTGAGCTGACCCATGACAATCCTTTTCACGCAACCTTGGACCTACAGTATGGTAGGTTGGGACATGTGTGTGTGTGTGTGTGTGTGTGTGTGTGTGTGTGATATCCAGCAATAAAACAGGACATTTATTATGTGACTTCCCACACACCAACTGGGTCAATATTTACCGTCAGCATCCTCATTTTCAGCCTGACACCATTCTGATACTCCTTTCATATGGGAATATTAATAACAGAAGGGCTATCATCAGGCTATGTGAAAAATGCAGATTTCGTTGTTCCCTGTTTGGGTTAGTTATTTATAAAATCCCTCCAGTTGGAATAGTTGCACAGTATTGCAGCTCTGCAGGCCTCCAGATAGCACTATACGCCTGTGACCTAGAAAATGTACATTCCTATTTATACAGTAAGTAAGCTGTTGTTAAACTCACGGGTGTCACCCTAATACAGTTTAGTATTAAGCTGGAAGTTATTGCCACATCCCACGCACAGTCCAGACTGCGCTCCAAGCCATTTCCACATTTGGACCATTAAAGGAGTTCCTGGGAGGCCAGCGTTTCGGAAGTGAAGAAGGCAGTCCGATCATGCCTCTGGCGTACTGAGAAAACTGTCTACCTTGATGGTATTCAAGCTCTAGTGATACAAGTGCATTAGTTATTTTAATAATGAAATAGTCATTTAGTCACAATATTCCGCTGTATTTCTTAATATAATTTATTAACAATAAAAAAAAAAATCTAGACACGTGCATTTTTGAAAAGCATGATATTTTTTATTTTATTAAATTTTTTTGGACTTTTTTTCCCCAGATTTTCTCCCTAATTTAGCCGTGTCCAATTCCTCCTCGTCACTAGGGGGCTCCCACATTAAGGCTATTACTACCACCATTCAGCCGGGAGGGCCGAAGACTATCACGTGTTTCGTCTGACCGCGTGACGCCAGCCGACTGCATCTTTTCGAACTGCTACTGCTACTCACGGAGTAACACACTTGGAGGAAAGCGCTAGCCGCTAGTTCCGCGTGCGCGAGCTCACAGATGCCCCTGATTGGCTGTAGAGCCGTGATTAATGTGAGAGCACGAAGTACCTCTCATCCCTCCCCCCTGAGGGAGCTCAGCCAATCAGCTCTCTCTAGATCTCCGGCTGTGAGAGGTACTGTAACAGCATCACCCGGGAACCAAACTAGCGATCTCCGGATGATAGGACAAGCGCTTTACCACTGCGCCACTCGGAGGCCCGAAACGCATGTGATTTGAGGCTGAGCTCTAATTGGATTTTTTCAAATCATCCTTGGGGCACATCGAACCCTCCCACTTTTGTTCTTAGCGAATCAATTAAGTATTTGGGCTCATGTGATTGGACCATTCTCAACCAGTCTTATTAACAGTCAGCAGATAGCAGGTAGTTAATGTGCTGAATAGTGATTGAGGTCAAAGCCGGATAAATACGAGAGGAAATTCTGTAATTTATTTGCTAAAATACCCCTTCGCAAGGTGATTGGACGAAGAAAGAAAAAAGTTAAAGAGCTTGGACCTGATCAACCTGATCTTCTAATTAAGCAGCAGTCATGTGATCGTGGCCAAGTGTACACTCTGTGCTTTTCCAGCACTTCTTATGGCTATTTACAGGCGATTATTAAGTTAATTTTAATAATAACAAAAAAATTTGCACCAGCTGCCACTGCATACAGGTTCAAGCAGTAGAGCAAAGACTAATATGAAAAAAGGGTTTTTATAATGTTGATCTAAAGGCTGCAGTTTTGACCGGGTGCGAGTAACCCAATCACACCGTTTATGATATTCCGTAATTTTGGATCTTGATCTGGTGTCTAATAAATGATTTTGGATTGGACAATTTCCTGCAAGCTGAGGTGATGTCACTCATTTACTTTATCAGCAGTGTGAACTAAGACATGGAAACTATGTGTCACCAGAGCGAACTCAAAATTGAAAATGGGAACTTACGAGTGCACAATTAGCAGTAACCAAGGAAACATCCTCAGATAACATAACATGAAACGTGAAGTTTTTAGTATGGTCACAGATATATAAAAGATTAATTAATAAGAAAGGTTAATTATAGGGTAATAATAATAATCATAATAATAAAAAAAAATAATAATAATAAAAAAAAAAAATAATAATAATAATAACCTGGCATATAATAATAAAAATAATAATCTTCAGGGAAGAATAATGAACTTTCTAAATTTGTTGCTATTTAAGTACTTTCACTATTATTATTATTATTATTATTATTATTATTATTATTATTATTATTATAATAACTTTCCTAATTATTAGTATAAAATCTAAAAAAGTGTTTTACATAACCATTTCTTCTTATTTTTTTACTGAAGTGTACTTGATTTAAAAGCATGCTCGCATTTTTGCTACATTGTCCATTTTTTTTATTGTTTCCTATAATTGTGGAGGCCTTTAACAACATACACACACCCTCCAGTATCCTGTGGTACAATATTTACCCTTTCTTTAAAAAAAAAAAAAAAAATTTTTTTTTCACTTTCTGCAACGGACAAATGGTCCTGGTTTCAGCAAAACACTGAAACATTTTGCACTTGCTGGCAAAAACTTTACGAACCTTACTGCGTGGTCCTTTGCTTTGCCAAGAATGTGGGTACGCATTCCCGCAGTATTATTTCTCGTTGCCATGGTGCTGACCCGGTGTGTTTTCTCCTTCTCTGTAAAACGTGTGTGTGTGTGTGTGTGTGTGTGTGAAGTCATGTGTGCTCAGTCATGACTTGACTTGTTTTCGACTGCACTCTTCCCTTTCTCCTTCTCACACACTCTTTCCCTTTCTGCCTCTCTCAGCCACACCCTCACACTCAGGATACCACTGAGAGTTTAGTCTTAAGCCATGTCACCAAGAGAGCATCACACACTGTCCATGCAAATAGATGAAGATTGTGTTCAATCAGACCAAAATATTTTAGTTCCATTGTGGGCAATATGGGAGAAATATTATATCACAATGACTTCAGAACTGGCGGCTTGCTGGTGTAGCCTGTGGCCTTGCATTTCCAGGTTCCGGGTTCGATTCCCATCTTGTGTCCGTGCCTAGAGTTTGTTTCCTCTCCTTGTACTTGGTGGGTTTCCTCCAGGTTCTCCGGATTCCTCCAACAGTCCAAAGACAAGCAAATTAGGCTAATTGGCGTTCCCAAATTGCCTGTAGTGTGTGTGTGTGTGTGTGTGCCCTGTGATAAACTGGCAGCATGTCCAGGGTGTACCCCGCTTCATTCCCTGGGACAGGCTCCAGGCCTCCATGACCCTGTATACAGGATAAAGCAGTATAGACGATGAGACGATAAAATGAAACTTAAGACCTCTCTCACAAATCGTGATTTACTGCCTTGCACTTGTAAATGATCTCCATCTCGCTTTGGATTATTGCTGGTAATTCTGACACAGTTTGAGATTTAAAGGTATAATCTAAAAATGAGGTTTCGTCTCAGCTACCTCAATGCTCTGTGTGTGAGACAATGTCCCTCATGTTTGGAGTCTGGGAAACCCATTGATATAAAACATATATTTTTTTGCTTTTTTGAGAAATATTAGGATCAGAGCACATGCGATCCCCAGAGTATGCAGAAACTCCTACTTTAAATGAATCGTTTTTTTTTTTTATATATAATTTTGCTTTATGGCTCATTTGTCACTGTTTGGAAAATGTCAGTAGAATTAATATGCTAATTAATATTATGTAATATATAATGGTTCCTTCTGTTTCCCACATGGGAAAAGTATGCGTGCATGTGTGTGTGTGTGTGTGTGTGTGTGTGTGTGTGTGTGTGTTTGTAATTATGGCCTTATGGGGACTTCACTCTGTATACACACCAACCTTATGGGGACCGAAAACGTTAAGTGTGTGTGTGTGTGTGTGTGTGTGTGTGTGTGTGTGTGTGTGTGTGTGTGTGAACGTGTGTGTGTGTGTGTGTGTGAACATGTGCGCATTGATTTGTCATGTGAGAAATGTCAATCTGTTGTCAGTGATCGATAAGAGAAGAAGAACGGAAACGGATCAATACTCTGATTGGAACGTGCTTCCATACACACTCTGTAACTGGAAAGCTCCATTCTAATGTCAAGCTTAGGTCAAAAAGATAAAATTGTTAGAGAAGGTTTCTATTCATGCAGTTCATTTTTATGTTATTCCTACAGTAACACCTAATCTGTAATGATGCACTGAACGGTATTAAGGACACATGATAAAGAACACTACATGACTGATGACTGTGCAATCACATAAGTTCAAACAAGGCATCCATAATGCTAGAATATTTAAGAATATTTACTGAAACAAGAGGAAAATTGACTATAAATTAAATGGTAATAAAGACTTTAGTGTCTTTTCCCGTGCACGTCTTTATATCTGTACATGGTGTCAAAAGATTGATAAATGTTGAATTGGTTTGATATCTTTCCTGACACTCAAGACTCCAGTACTCATGCATTAGTCAAATCTGTTTACTGGAAAAATCTCAGGATCAATTCAGTCAATACTGCATAAAGCTGTTTTAATTATACTTTGTGTTGCTTGTGCTGAGCACTCAATGTCATACTGTGCTCAGTGTTGAGGTGTGTGAGGGGGTGGGGAGTTAGCACGGGGGTTTGTAGGTTTACAAGAATGATAATTCTTATGATTTATTCTATTTCTATCGTATCATCATCATCATCATCATCATCATCATCCAATTGCATGGAATATATTTCACATGATGTTAAGACGATTAGATGATCAGTGGTTCTATTACGATCAGGAAATAAAATATATCTTTTTTTAAAGATGTAGAAACTGAACTAAATAAAATCCTCCAGGACTCCAGATTTTTTTTTTTACCAGGAGAGACAAAACGAGAGTGAGGTGAGAAGGGAAGATGGAGATGAAAGCCTCAATTCCAAGACTGTTTTCAAAATATATGCTGAAGGAAACAAGGGTGGAACGGAGGAAGAGGAGGACAGAGGGATGTCAATAAGTGAGTATTTGTCTTTGATTGAGGTCACACCCAGTTTGAGTGTGCTGTACAGTCGTAGCCTGAAGCCTGGGATTTCAACAGCATGAAGGAGCAGCTCAGTACACCTAAAGTGTCGATGGATAACGAGTGTGTTGTACAGAGGGCGTGTGCATGACGGCAAATCCAACTTTAAATTACTGCATGCGTGTGTGTGTACGTATTACGTTGTTCATACTGTATATTGTCCTTTATGATTAAAGACTGAATCAGTAATATAAAATCATGTTGGAAATCATGGTTGCCTGATTTCAATTGACACTTTAATAGGAATACCAGTAGACCAGGTCATTTATGCAATTATCCAGTCGGGTAATCATGTGAGAGCAGTCACATCAAACATTAAAATAGAGACAAATGTGAGGCGGCACGGTGGTGTAGTGGTTAGCACTGTCGCCTTGCACCTCCAGGGTCCGGGTTCGATTCCCGGCCAGGCTCGATTCCCGTCTCTGTGTGCATGGAGTTTGCATGTTCTCCCCGTGCTTGGTGGGTTTCCTCCGGGTACTCCGGTTTCCTCCCACAGTCCAAAGATATGCAGGTTAGGCTAATTGGCGTTCCTAAATTGACCATAGTGTGTGAATGAGTGTGTGTGTGTGTGTGCTCTGCGATGGATTGGCACGCTGTCCAGGGTGTACCCTGCCTCGTGCCCAGAGTCTCCTGGGATAGGCTCCAGTTCCCCGCGACCCTAAATACAGGATAAAGCGGTATAGAAGATGAATGAATGAATGAACAAATGTGATCAAATTAGACAGACAAAATAAATTCTCATTCAAATTTAAGTTGTCACATACACAGTCATACACAGTATGATATGAAGCGAAATGCTTATACGACTGCTGATGACCTCAAGATTCAAAATGAAAGTTTCAGTGTAAAAAATAAGAGAAATGACATATTAGAAATATAAGAAATATGTAAATAAACTTTAATTTACATAATGTACAAGCAATAAAAAAAATTGTAGAATAAAAAATAGAAATATAAAAAATATATAATATAAATAATATAATATTTAAAATATATAAATAATACAGAAGAGTTGAAATGTAATGTAGTGTAGTGTAGAACTGTGTCCAGTTATGGGCAGGATAATGTGCGGATGTGCAGAATATTGTTTAAGTGTTTCAGAAACTGCTGATCTCTTTAGGTTTTGATCTACAACACTGTTTGTGTTTTACAAAGAAATCTCACTCACTCACTCATCATCTATACCGATTTAGGACCGAAACTTAGGAAATCCCAGGAGACTGAGGGCACGAGGCAGGGAACACCCTGGACAGACACACACACAATACAGGCAATTTAGGAACACCAATTAACCTAATCTGCATGTTTTTGTACTGTGGGGGGGAACCGGAGTACCCAAAGGAAACCCACCAAGCACGGGGAGATGAGATGAGAACGGCCAGGCTCATACAAGTGGACAGGAATGATATGTTTAATACATCAAAATTTCATCTGGAGGAACTAAAATAGCCCTACATTTGGCACAGATTTAACAAAACTAGACAGTTGAACCTTGGCTCAAGACCAGCTGGCATTTCTCCTCCACTGTCCAGTATTGGAGAGCCTGGGCTTGTGATAACCTTCTTACTTTTGGCTCACAGGACTGGAACCAGATGTGATCTTCTGCTGTTGTAGAATGAGACATTTCTAGCTTAACATGGTTGTACAAACGTTATACACTGCTCGTCAAAAGATTCTGAATATGCTCTATTTTTTTTTAATCCATAGGCTGAACTGGTTTACCCTCAAAGTGCATCTGCATTTAATAAAATCGCTGGTGGAACGTTAATATTTTTTTCTTCGTATTTTTATTGTCACTTTGTACTGTTTGATTTGTCTATGGAATAAATAGTGATGAAGCTGTTACAGTTTTATAGATTTCCAGAGTCTTTTATCTCTCAGTGTATATAATATACAGGGGAGGCAGGAAAGAAGTAAATGTACCTCCATAATTTTATGATAAGATGTATGCATGAAAATGTGTGGATCTTCTTTTTTGTGTCAAATTAAGTTTTAGCTTAAATTATTGCATTTGTTAAATAAACATATATATGGCTCAGGATTGTGCGGTATAGAGTGTCATCTTTTTTTCAGTATAACATAGGCAATATGATGAATTAAATTTCATTTTATTATAACCAACTATACAAACGTGACGTTGCAAAAAAAAATTTAAAAAAGGAACACATAGGCAAAAACATAGCACAGATACACATAATCATGTTTTTCTGTTTGTTTTTGGTTGTTTCTATAATAATAATAATAATAATAATAATAATAATAATAATATGCTCATATTGAGTGTTCTACAGTTTTGCAACATCTTTCCCATATTTTGTTCTACTTAATATTTCCAAAAACCCAAATGTGCAGTTAGATGTCTGAAGCCTCGTTAACACACACTTCCATATCAGCACATGTATTTTTTCAAATCGTCATTGACCTAGGCTGTGTTGCCGGCACAAATCTTTTGCTTAGATTTTATTAAGTGCAACAATTCGTCTAGTCACAGAATGAGAATGTGTCTGTGAAGGCGAAAGTAGGAGGAGTCTGTGTGTGTGTGTGTGTGTGTGTGTGTATGGCACGGTGTCCAATGATACGCGCACACAGACACAAAGAGCAGATTGAGCCTTGAGCCGAGAGAGAAAATCTTTAACCTCTCTAATGAGACTGTGCACACACGCATACAGACACAAAATAAAATATGTTTTACACACACACACGTGGTTACAGTGTTACACACTGTAAACAGACCACACGTGCACGGATGTTGATTATACTAGTAAGAGACGAGCACTAAGACCCAGCAGGGGAGACGATTACCCACAATTCCGCAGCACAAGAGAGAGAAAAAACGTTGGCTCTGTTGTGATGACGTGACGCTCGGTGTCAAAACAAGAAGCACATACGTGATACATGATACTCGGTGCTCGTAAACCAAGACAACGCTTGTTTTTCAAGTCAAAATTTATAAAAAATCTTTGCTTGTCTTGCGTAACCGCTTTACTCACAATCTGAGGTTTCACTGCAATTAAAAGAACAAACACACACACACACACACACACACACATACAAAAGAAAACCAATAATCGGTGATTAAACCTGCACCGCCTGCTTCTAAAGAATATTTATTCCAATCTTAAGCTAACAGGAGTCATAATAATGGCAAGGAATGTTAGTGAATGCGTTATGATAAAACTGTATGTCTGTGTACAAGTGCTACATTCTACTGTATATCCTCTCATATCTCTGACATGACTGAAACATATGCTTCCATGCAGCCGTTTGCTGGATTAAAGGTCAACTGCAGGTTTAATATAAATTTATATTCTAAAGGAAACTCCTTTGTGATCCTGCACTTGTGACTGAGGTTCCGCTAAGATATTTGTGCAAAACCACTTCCCCTTATCTTTTTTTATGTGGGTGTGTTCAATAATTTTACTGTGTTAAAAAAACTTTAGCTTTTCACCAGTACTGTAAACCTCTATGATCATTTGTATTTGCTTATCCGACTATGAATAACCCTAATGTCTAAGTCTTTTTGTTTGCTCACCTTACTACATTTCCTTTTCTCTTTCCTTCACTCTTCATTACTCTCTCTCTCTCTCTCTCTCACACACACACACACACACACACACACACTATATCCCCCTCTATTTCTGGAATAAAAGGAGCGCAGATGTATTGTTGGAGGTGGACACAAAGCTCACATTGTTGCCGTGCCCCTGTTGTTTTGAGCCTTTGGACATATGAAATCCATTCTTCTCCAGCCTTCAGGTTTGCTGTCAGATTGAAAGTAATGTTTTAATGAAAATGCTGACAGCGCTAACAAGTAGGTATGCAGGGAACATACAGGGGACGAATTATGACTTTTATCTCATGAATCTAATCTGTGATGTGTTAATAATCTGTTATGTAATATACTGCCATACTTCTTTATCTGCTAATAAAGTTGCTATGGGTCAAATATAGAGGTCGAGTACCTACAGTACAGTAGCTATGTGAATATTTGAAGTCAGCTCACTTCGTCAGCCTAAGTTGAAGAAAGCAGTTGTGTTCTTATCTTATTCAAGTGATAGACTGAAAGGAGGACAAAATGTCCTGAGAACACGGTCATGTCAATATGTTCAGCAATTTAATATAATATTGAGGTAAATAAATATGAAACAATACTAAAGATGTCTAATATTTACATGGTACATACAGGATGCAATAATTACTGCATAAGCTCTGTTTGGGACTGTAGAGAAGATATAAACTCATCTGAAAACGTATGGATTTATACAGCACTACCAGATTTATATTTTATTTTAAACATAACATCCAAGCTTTAATTCCTGGTATTTTCTTAAAAAGTGTTTTTTCTGCACTACATTAGGGGAAACTGAGTGTACCCCCCCCACACCCCATCCCATGCACAGATATACATTATATTGTGTAAAGCTGCCTTGCGACAATGACAATTGTTAAAAGCACTATACAAATAAAATTGAATTGAATTGAATTGAATATATACCTATATACATAAGTTGCTGCATAGTTAAACATCTATCATAAAAGGTATGTACAGGACACTACATGTAATTACTGTTTAATTAGTTAATTACAACAAGATACTTACCACACTTACATAGTAAACCTCAGGGGTTTTAGACCTCTATATCAGGCAGCATAAGAGGTTAACTATATATTTGATCCATATGTAGCATATTCATTTACCATTGCTCTTCTTAAGTTTTACCTCTACTTATATTCAGATTTTATATATGCATGAATTGGAGACCTATGTTTACAATATACAATTTGTGCATCCAAAAATAATCAATGTCTGTTTTTTGCATGTCTTGTCAGATTTCTTTAAAATAAAAATGATCACGCTTTTTTATAATAGCAAATAATGCAATAATGCCTGGATCTCAGCTTCCAGGGTTGTGCAGAAGTTGTGAATTCAAATCCTGTCCAAAACCATTTACTTGCTTATCATATGCTTGCATGTTATTTTTTTCTGTAACTTCGAAGTCGCGTTTGGACTGTTCTCAACAATATACTACCAACTGGGATTTCCTGTTTCCATTAGAAAACATTTCCTGCCAAGCTGTGTATTGTCTATATTCAGAATAGATCATCTAGAGCTGTGTTCATAGCAGAGTTGCCGCCCTTTAAACAAATGCAAAGATACTTTGTAGCAGCTGTTTCTTTAACTGTCCAGTTGTCTGAAATGAAACAGCATCAGTTACAGCGCTGTTACAGAGGTGCATGGTATCTGTTTGATTCAGAACATGTGACACCACATCCTAGAAGAATGCAACCATGCATACCCAACCTGAGTAGGATTAGAAGTAGTGCTGTTTAAACCAATGCACATTCAAATCAGGTGTGTTTGGTTATGCATCCACAGTGCATTCACAGTCCATTCTGAATGTACTGAAACTATTTGTATCCCTTAATCACTTGGTAAATCAGGTGCTTAAAAATGGAAATCTTTGAACAATTTTAACAATGTACTGCTATTGGCATATATGTCATGTAGAAATGCACAGTTTGTCTATTTAGAGGACTGTGTAGTGCACACAAAAGTGTCATACTTTTATTAACAAGTGGATATTTGTGAAGCAGGATGTGTTGTCACGTCACAGATCTAGCGCCCCTCGTTTCATGATGAGCTCAGTTCCCTGCCTTTGTGGACTTTTGCAATGCCTGTCCATGTCAGTCTCAGCTTCCTTTGGGTTCTCTGGTTTCCTCCCACCTCCCATAACATACTTGCAAGGATTTACAGCTCTAAAGTGCATTCCCTAGGTGTGAATGTTTTTGTGTGTTTGTGTGCATAATGTACTGTGATGAACTGCCATCCCATTCAGTGTGTATTTCTGCTTCAAACTCAGTGTTTCTAGTCCTGGTTATGGTGCTATTACGACTCTGACCAAGATAATTCAGTTACTTGAGATGATTAAAAGACCAAAGAAGTATTGGCAGAAATGATATATGCTAAATGACATCATCTGCTTTTAGGTGTCTTAAGGATTCACCATGAGGCCCAGATTCAATTCGGAATAATGGTCCAAACCCAGCCACTGGGCTTTGACAAGTCAGCAATTGATAGAAGAAGAACATTATTATACTGTAACTGATATAATACGCTGAAACATCTAGGCAGTTACAGTAGAAGGACGGATGCCCTTCCTGATCTAACACTCCCATTTTATTTTGGCTTGGAACCGGCACTCCATCCACTGGCTGGACTTTGGGCATTTTGTGTGCGGGAATTGAACCAGGGCCTAGCCTACCACCAATGAAAAAAAATATAAACACACAAGAAAATGTAACCAGTTTGTACTAGAATTTATACAAGTGGCACAGTCTTTTTCCCGATTTTCTCATCACTATGGTGCTCCCACATTAAGGCTACTACTGCCACTCAGTCGGAAGGGGCCGAAGACTATCGCCAGACGCCAGCCGGCCGCATCTTTTCGAACTGCTTGCTCACGCACCGTTTGGAGCGGTGTAACATGCTCGCTCTAGATCTCCGGGGATCGAACCCGCGCTCTCTGGATGATAGGGCGAGCACTTTACCACTGCGCCCTCGGAGGCTCGAATGGTAATTGTTGCTCTTCTCCCATATTATCTGGGCATTATCCAGCCCGCCGCATTTTATCCGGGCATGGTTCTAGCACTGCATCTAGTGGATGGGGCTTGAGCACTAGGTGGGAGGGAATCGAACCTGGGCTCTCCGTATAGCAGGTGAGAAACCTACTACTGAGCCACCAATGAGGAAAAAAAAAAAAAGAAACTCAAAACAAACTAAAAGGGGGACAATTTGTACAAGAACTTATACAAGTGGTACAGCCTTATTAATAATATTTCAATTCTATTTAATCTTATTTGTCTCGCGCACTCCCTCCCATTTTATCCTGGCTTGGGATGAGGTACTGCATCAAGCTGCAGGGGGTTTGGGCTGAAAGAAAAATGAATAGATTTGTACAAGAATTCATACAAGTGATACAGCCTTATTAATAATAAGTCAGTACAATTCAATTAATTTGATTTGTATAGCATTTTTAACAAGGGTCACTGTTTTAAGGCAGCTTTACAGATTCAAAAGAGAATTCTGGAAATGTGTATGTCCCATTTTATCTGGGCTTGGGCATTGGGTGGGAATCAAAACCGGGCCCTCAAATTTAATCCGGCAGGGGACCAGCGCTGCATCCAGTGACTGGAGGTTTGGTCATTAAGTGGGAGGGAATCGAACCCGGGCCTTCTGCATGGCAGGTGAGAAACCTACCACTTAGCTACCAAAGGAAAAAACTGAAAAAATACACAAAAAAGGGTATATAATCTGTACAAGAACTTATACAAGTGTTACAGCCTTATTAATAATATTTCAATGCTATTTAATCTTAATTTTATCCTGGCTTGGGACCGGTACTGCATCCAGTGGCAGGGGGTTTGGGCTGAAACAAAAATTAATAAATTATTGGCAATAATTGGTACAGCCTTATTAATAATAAGTCAGTTCAATTCAATTAATTTGATTTGTATAGAATTTTTAACAAGGGTCATTGTTTCAAAGCAGAATCAAAAGAAAATTCTGGAAATGTGTATGTCCCATTTTATCTGGGCTTGGGCATTGGGTGGGAATCAAAACCAGGCCCTCAAATTTTTAGCCGGCAGGCTGCATCCAGTGACTGGAGGTTTGGTCATTGAGTGGGAGGGAATCGAACCCGGGCCTTCTGCATGGTAGAAAAAACAAGGAGAAAACTGAAAAAATTTGTACAAGAACTCATACAAGTGGTACAGCCTTATTAATAATAATAATTCAATTCAATTCAGTCAATTTTATTTGTAAAGTCCATTTAATAATGGTCACTGTTGCAAAGCAGATTTACAGAATCAAAAGAATATTCTGGAAATGTGTAAGAAAATATGTATATAAATCAAAAATGATCAGAGTGATCAACAATAATTATTTAAGCATTGTGTTTGTGTTAGAAATCTTGGCACATAACTAAACTTAACTAGACAACAACAACAACAACAGAAGGTGTAAGTATGTTGTCGGTGTGACCGGATGTCCGCACAGGTAACAGGGCGCGGCTTTTACTGCCCTCCGTTCGGGTGGAGTCGCACCGAGTGAAGGAGGGCCGGGAGTGAGACCTCGTCACAGCGATCCTTCCCACAGCATTACACAAAACGCCTCCGCTAGAGATTCCAGTGGACAATCTGAAACAGCAGGTTTTGTGGACCGGAGCTCCCGCTTGCCGTCTCTTCCCGCAGTAACATGGCGCGGTACCGGACTCTTACAACACTCGGTCTCCTGTGTTTAATGGAATGCGTCCTGATTTCCGCCTTCAACCTGGACACGGAGAACGTGATCAGGAAGACCGGGGAAAAGGACAGCTTGTTCGGCTTCTCACTCGCACTGCACCGACAACTCAACCCGTCTGATATGAGAATGTAAGTGCGCAGAACAGCTTTAGTGGAAACTAACAGGTGATTGCAGCTGGTGTCGGTCTCGCGCAGGCAGGTTGCACGCGCGTGCAGATGCACATGCAGATGTTTGCAGTGGTCGTGATTAATAATAGAAATCATACAAGCCATATGTGAATTCCTAGTTGTCATTTTAACTTCTGATAGAAAAGCTGGTGAACTGCGTATTTAACTCTTTAACTTGACTTTACAGAACCTTTTACATTTTTTAATGAAACATTTTAGGTGGCTTGTTTTTAACATAGATTTAAGCTATTTGACATAGTTATTATGAGTATAAACTTTTACGTGTCCATAAGGTTTATCAGTATAATAATATAATATTACAATAAATAAATTAGCTAAACAGAGTTGCAGTAGATGGCACAGTGGCAAAGTTGTTAGCATTATCGAATTGTACCTCCAGGGCCCGGGTTCGATTTCCGCCTCGGGGTCTGTGTGCATTGAGTTGGCGTGTTCTCCTTGCTTTTCATCCCACAGTCCAAAGACATACAGATTAGGCCTTCCCAACTTGCCAATTGTGTCTATCTGTCTCCTGGGATTGGCTCCAGGCTCCCTGCGATGCTATATATATATAATTTAGGTAATTACTGTCCATTCATTTCAGGTAAAGAGACCACACCCTAATCAAGTGCACATGCACCTTGACAGATGGTGCGCTTGAAAAAGAAAAACAGTAAAAGCTAAAGACAGACATTTTTCTGACTAGAATCTGAGTCTTATATGCTTATATCCTTTTATTTATATGTGTTTCTATGTATCTATATTCCGTAGTTATTTCTGTTCGTAGTATTGCACTAATAACTTTATTCAGCTCTTGCATTTTCCGTGTCTTTTGACTAATTGTAAAATATACAGTGTGCGATCATATCTATAAACTTCCATTGCAGCTGAATGTCTGCTTGCTATCTATCTATCTATCTATCTATCTATCTATCTATCTATCTATCTATCTATCTATCTATCTATCTATCTGTCTATCGGTCTGTCTGTCTGTCTGTCTGTTTATCTGCATGTCTGGTTTAATGATTAAAGAACAGTAGTATTACTGGTTGAATATAGTTGAATATTTGAGGTGCCTGTACTATATGTGAGTCAGGTTATGATTCATTCCCGAAATTTTCCTCCGCTGCCAACGTTCCTGCCCATGCGGACAACAGGATGAGAGAGAGAGAGAGGGAAGGAGAGAGAGAGAGGGCGACTGCTGTTTTCCCTAAAGAGTGTGAGAGTGTGTGAGACGGAGAGAATGTGTAGGCTATTTGTGTGTGACACCAAGAGAAAGTGTGAAAAAGAGTTTGAGGGAAAGATGAGTGATTGTGGGAGACGACTGAATGTCCAACACCACACCCTTTACACCACATAGTGCACTTCTTTGTAGTCAGAGATGCATAGTAGACATAGTCAAGAATTTTGAGTACCCTCAATAAAATCTCATGAAGAGTGTACAGGATTTTGCGTCACAACACAAAAAAGTTTAAAAAGAAAAAAAATAAATAAAAGACAATAATGATAATAATAATACCCCAGGTCCTATGTTTATGATAGAGAGGGACAAGTCACTGGAGTAGGTTGTGTCCTTTGGGTGATTATAGACTGACAAAATGGAGTCTACACCATATGGAGTGTCGCGCTAGAGTGACCTAGATTTTGAAAAACTATGAATTTGTATTGAATTCCGTCTAAAGTTTTTTTGTTTTATAGCAACGCTTTCCATGCAAACAGTACACTATCTCTACTTTCAGCTTGTGAAGATTGACTTCACTCAGATATAACAGCAGCATGACGTGTAATGGATGAACTTTCAAAAATCAGGGACGATTACTGATGGCAGCAAATTTATATCGACCCACTTCTCCTGACACGACGCGTGTTTCCAATTTTGCGATCCTGTTGACGATGCAATAAACCTGGCGATCACTGAATAACCCCAAGCTTACAGTGATAGCCTCTAAAAAAACAAAAAAAATGACAAATCTGTTCATCACACTTACTGTATGTCATTCAAACTAGTAGATTGTAGATTATATTTTTTTGTTTTAAGTAGGGCTGTCAATATTAACGCATTAACACATTTTATTACTCTTGGGCCTTGTTGGCTCAGTCCAGGCTCGGGTTCAATTCCCAGGCAATGTCAAAAACCCCAGCCACTGGATACAGTGCCGGTCCCAAGCCTTACTGTATGTGTGTGGATCGGATATTTTGCTGTGGCGACCACTTGGGAGCAGCCAGAAAATTAATCATGTGACCAAGTTTGACCCTAATGGCTTCCCATAGATGCAGCGCTGTTGCAAACATCACCAGATATTCTGGTTCCAATGAAGAAGCAACACCAGTTGTGCTGAATATGAAGTTTCATTATACAAAGCGTCTAGAGCTACCATCAAGGGGAACTATTCTTACAAGGGCACATTAAGGAGAGGTGGTGGAGAGATGCTAGAAGAAATGAGACAGGAATTAGGCAAGGTGTTTGTTATTTAACAAAATACTAATATGTCTATACTGTACACCTACTGTATTAATATTTGTCAGGTAAAAACTAATGCGGTAGGCGTGTAATACCAAGGCATATAAGACCAAAATGTATAAAAATGTGGAGTGTCAGACTTGTGTACGGTACAGTATATCGGAGACATTCTGACCTTTGTGTGTGTGTGTGTGTGTGTTTATACACATAACTTGCATTGCTTATGTATTGTATAAACATTCCTTATCACTATGGCTACAGTTCCAAATCAGTACAGTAGAAACGTTCGACAAGAGCATGAAAAAGTGCACACCTTTGAACAGTATAAAACTCTGATAGCTGTGGTGTGTGTGTGTGTGTGTGGTTTGCAATGGCCCGTCTTGACTCACATCCTCGATGACAGCGCATTGGCTATCCTTGTTTAAACACACTCCGTTCTAAATGTGTACCCTACAGGTATGTGTGTGTGTGTGTGTGTGTGTGTGCGCGCGCGCATGTGTGTGCGTGTAAGAGAGATTCACATACCTGCAGGCCAAGGCAGGGCAGGGTTAGGTGTGTGTGTGTGTGTGTGTGTGTGTTGGAAGAAGGGGGATGGGGTGGGTGGGTGTGAGATCTGGGTGTAGCATTCTTTATCCTGTCGTGGCTAGTGCGAGAAGTTGTGTGTGTGTGTGTGTGAGCATATTTTCGTCAGTGAAGAAACAGAATTTCACCATGCACAAATAATTTTTGTACGCATTTTTTTTTTTTTAACAAACCCAGCAATTGCTACACGCACACGCACACACACACACACACACACACACACACATGTCGCACTGGGTGCACTGTCACCAAATACCTCTCTTTGATTTTCCTTTTTCAGAGAATACAAAGAAAAGACAGACCTGCACACTGGCTGCTTCAGGCTTTGCGGTTATTCATAAGCTTGTACAGAGAAAAAAAGAGAAAGAGAAAGTTTAGGCAGAAAAAAAACAAATGTTATTATGATGCATCAGATTTGTTTTCATAGACTGGAGCATGACACGAGGAACAAATAAAAAAAATGTCAGAATAAACAATAAGCATGTATTGAGCACTGGTATTGGTGTCGGAATCGGGTTTAAACGGTGGGGATGCAAATCGTTTCATCCGTCTCTCCTCCATTAAACCAGTGGTGCTTTATGTAACTTATGCAGCATACAGAGATGTCATGTACAATCTATAATAAATATACACCGATCAGCTATGACACTAACAGCACTGAACTACATTGATTATCAGTCAAACTGGTGACAGGATCACAGGCAGCCAAGGCTCATCTATCTATGCCTCTGGAGACCAAAGGTCAGCCTATTTGGTCTGGAACAAATTGATGAAAAAAGTCAATGCTGGCCATGATAGAAAGGTATCAGAACGGTCAGTGCACCACAGCATGCCGTATATGAGGCTTAGCAGGGAAGGTTAGTGATCTGGCCGACATTTTCCTCAGATCTTAGTCCGATTGAGCATACATCAAAGGCAAGCAGAATTTCTAAACCACAACGGTCCCATCTCACAACCCAGAACAACCAAAGTATCCGACGGTAACGTTTCGGGGCCAGGCACCAGCGCGCACCTCAAGAGATCTTGTTGAGTCAACCAGGGAGGCACAAAGGGGAACCTACATGCTGTAATGCACGGCTTAATATTCTGTGTTTTAATGCAGTGGTTGATCGGTGTACGTCAAATATAATGTATTTAAAACAAACCAATGACAAAAACAAACAAACTGTAGATTTCTCAAATATAAAAGTCACAAACAAATGTTTTTACAACAGTCCTCATAGTTCTCGGGTTCAATTTCCCTGCTAATAGTCATACAAGTTGGCACTGTCGCACCTCCACGGTCCGGGTTCAGTTCCCACCTCGGTTATGTGTGTTTGGAGTTTGCATGTTCTCCCCATGTTTGTTGGGTTTCCTCCAGGTGCCCCGGTTTCCTCCCACAGTCCAAAGACATGCACATTACGCTGATTGGCGTTCCCACCTTGCCCATAAGTGTGTGAATGAGCGTGTGTGTGTGATGGATTGGCAACCTCTCCAGGGTGTACCCCATCTCGTGCCCTAAGTCTCAAGGCCCCCATGAACCTGTATACAGGATACAGCGGTATAGACGATGAATGAGTGAGTAATAATAAAAATGAAAAAATGTTCATTTTTGAAAATTTTTTGAATCAAAAAAACATTTGCGTTGTCATTAAACTGTGTGGAAGCATGACCTTACAGTACTCTATCAAAGCCCTATCTATCAAGGTCACATCCCACTTCTAGGACTTGGGTTTTAATTCTCGCCTCCAGTTTGTGGTTATGGAGTTTGTTTTCCACCTGCTTTGTGGGTTTTGTCCAAGACATGTTGGCTGATTAGTGAATCCAAATGCCTGGGAGTGCATGTGCCTGTACCCTGTGATGGACCGTCGTGTTGCCCACCATGTCCTGAGTTCCCTGGGACAGGCTCCAGTCCCCTCGTGACCCTCCACAGAACTGAAGATAAAGTTTCATAATACGTAATCCTAGCATAAAGACAGTTGAGTACTTTCCATTCATGCGGCAATTAGCTTTTTTTCATCGTGCATGGCATGAAGTAACAAATTAACGGTAAAGTCTGACTCTTCAGTTTAGGGTTTGTTTAGGGTTTGTTCAGGGCTGTGGTTACCTTCAGCTCCAAGCCTGAAGCAACATAAAAAGACAGACCTGACGGTGAAGAAACGCTGAAACCATCAGTCAGGATAAAGACTTGGCTAGGACAGATAAAACCTGGCTGAGTACACATCCCGGCCTCCATAATTGATTGGTTTTGACTTGCCTGTACTGCTCTGGTCCTGGCAGGCAGCGGAAGGTAATTATTTTGGGTTGGTGCTTGTTTAAATGAGAAAAGAAATGTTCAACACGATCAGAACAGATTTTTGAGAACGGGGAATTTTAGTCCGGATGCCCTGAACAGACCCAGAACCTTTATGATTGAGTTTTTTTTTCCTTCTCAAATTATTACTTTGGATAAAAGCTGATAGATTTGATTAACTCTATTAAGGAAGGTGTGGTGGATTTCCAGTCCAATGGTAACTCCTAAGAAAACGACCACTAGATCCGGACATCTGGTGCATCCGCTGGTGTTGTGTATGCTTAACAAAAAAAGAAAAGAAACAATAATCATGCACCAGACCTGGAGAACAATACAGATATAAGAAGAAATCCCCCTAATCATCTTCCAAACATCACCATATATATAACCTGGCCTGTATCCTGGTGTTTAAAGGGGTTAGTCTTTGTGGAAACAGGCTCCCCTTCCTTCCTCTAATTCTCTCAGCTTCCTGTTCATGAGCTTCTCTGTAGATTTAAGTTGAGCATTGCAGGTCGATATCTAATCTACTCAATTTCATGGGACTTTATTACGCTTTTAACGTAAACAAACCAGACCAGACCTTGACCAGAACTCGCCATGGATGAAACAGAAGAACGCTGATTAGGTTCATGATCAGGTTTTTCCATTTCGAGGCTATCCATACATCAGTGTCAATGGACAATTGACTCCTTGCATTAGCAAATATTTATTTTCAACAGAAGTATTCATCATTGTCATTCCATGAAAAACCGCATTTTCATCGCCTTTCATTTTTTGCCCCTCTTTAGTGACGTGATATTAGCACGCAGAGTTGTAACTGTAAGGACGTCCAGTGTTAGGACATCAATTTGTTAGATTCGATGATATTTATGTAGCACTTTGAACAGTAGACGTGGTCACTGAGCAGCTTTATAGAAATGACATTTTCTGAATAAGAATTTTTAAAAATGAATCTTATGGTTTGAGAAAGAACTCCTTGAGACTACATGAGGAAGCAATGTCAAAAAGGGAACTGATGCTCATTTGTGTGACATGGGGTCGCGAAACAATGAATATGTGTAAAAGTGCAGTTCTGTAACAGGAAATGTTTCAGTCAACATGCGGTTTATTTTGCTGAGGTTCACAACTTTACACGGATGAAGTGATGGGTCGTTCATGAGCGATTCGTTCTTTTTGAACGAGAAGAACGAGTAATCTCAGTGAGTGATTCGTTCATTTTCCACTGGCCGCACATGAGCAAAGCATCGCAAATCCTCCATACTGTAGGTTATGTACAGTACAGGAAACAGAAATGAGTAGTTACTTTGAGTCTTCTAGTCCGAAACGTTTGTTCTTTTGTGACATGACTTCTATAGGCGCTATGCAGTGCAGTAAACCGGAAACAGAATTGAGCGGTTCTTCTCCTGACTCTTCTGGTCCGAATCATTCATTCTTTTGTCACGTGAACGATTCGTACCAGAAGATATGAGAGGTGAGCTGCTCATTCGGAATTATAGGCAAGATTTGTGTATGTAGACATGTTGGGGACCTGCTTATTGAAAATGTAACATTTTATTTTATTTCTGATAAAAAGAACGAAATTAACTAAATGACGCAAAAAAAAGATCCATTCATTTTGATGAACAAGATTCAAAGATGATGAGATCTGGATTCTAAAATGATCCAAACCTCCCATCACTACAATGATGGAGACTTGGGTACAAAACTGTTCGGGGCGATTTAAGTCCTGAAACTTCTCATTCGATTTTTTTCATCTATCACGGAAAAACAAGAAAATCCACATTGGCCATTTTCAGCATGAGCGAGTGATCTCCATGTGATTAGAACTCCAAGCAGATGTAGGTCGTCATGTTGGATCAGGCAGGCCTGGAGGGCACTAGAGGTCAGGTATTTCTGAAGTGGTGTCTCAGGAGAGTTATGTTTAAAGATGTAAAGATTAGATTCATTCTTCATTCACTCAGTTCTGGATTGCTGCTGGTGTCTTCAGCAGGACTCGTCCACACACAGTGTGCAGGAATTAAACTTATAACTAGGGGGCAGAGGTTGCTCACTGGTTATGTTGTTGGACTCACAGGTTCAAACCTTGTACAACCAAAGTTGCCACTGTTGGACCCTTAAACAAGGCCTTTAACCCTCAACCGCTCAGACTATCTGAGTAGGCTTTTATTGTCATTTTAACCATATAAAGTTCAGTACATGATGAAACGAAACAACGTTCCTCCAGGACCAAGGTGCTACATATAACATTAATTAACAAAGAACTAACTAGCTAACTAACTAAGAAAACTAATTAGCTGACTAGCTGAGACAAAACAGATTTACATTATAAATGAACAGAAACAGAAAAAGACAACATAAAGTTCAACACTTGGTGCACTTTCTTGTATCTAAGTATAACATTCTTTGTCCTAATCATTAATTTACTGTATAAAGTAAATTATACAACAGATAGTTTTGACTGAGCGATCTGATTGCACACGAGGTATCCCATGAGTGGTGATAATAGATGGTAACAGCAATGGGATGTTTAACTTTATGTACCACTTTGCATACCAGGTGTTCTAACAGATGCTAATTACACTAACTCTCGGTCACAGCAAGGTGAAAGTAGTTCAGAGACGAGAGCAAAACCAGTCACAGACGCATTTTAGGAAAATAACGTTACACTGTAAAAAATAAATAGTACATTTTACGGTAAAAAAATGGTAGCTGTGGTTGCCAGAATTCTACCGTAAAAAAAACGGTAGCACCGTTACTGCACTGCGAAAAAAATAATAAACCGTAAATTTTACAGTAAAAAATGGCAGCTGTGGTTGTCAGAAGTTTACCGTAATTTTTTTTACAGATTAATTTTTTTTTTACAGTTTATAACTGTCTAATTAACATGTTTATGTTGTTATAAAAACAGTTTATTCCCACCAAATTCCAGGGTTTACATTGTAACAAATACGGATCATAACCATGTTTTTTACAGCTCAGAACTGTCTAATTTAAAGATTTATGTTGTAATAATAATAATGGTTTATTTCCATCTTTTTTACAGCTCAGTACTCACACACTCTCACCCATCGTCTATACAACTTTATCCTATATATGGGGGGGGGGGGGTGAATAGTATCTAGAGGAAACCCACCAAGCATGGGGAGAACATACAAACTCCATGCACACAGAGATGGGAATCGAGCCTGGCCGGGAATCAAACCCGGACCCTGGTGGTGGAAGGCGACAGTGCTAACCACTACACTACCATGCTTGCTACACAATTGCTGTCGTTGTTGTTGGACTATATGTTTTATTATGAATAACCACAGTGAATTCATTCAGCAATTCTGTGAAAGCATCATTTTATCACACTAGCTGGAGCTAAAAGAGATAGAAGTTACATTGCTAAGCATTCGGATTTTACTATTAAGAAACTATTAAGAGTACGTTAATACTAACTGATGAATACAAACCTAAATCAAAGCATCAAAACCCATCAAAAGATTTTCCAGACTCGGACATCAGCATGGCCCCATGTATTTTTTAATAAAGACAGCAAAACAATATTTAAATTCTCAAAATCAAATATACAAATGTCAGGGTGGACATTTTTTTGGGCAGACAATCTAAGTATGCCGGTGGCGGCGGGCAAAGTGGTGCGTGCTAGCGGCTGTCCTTGCCACAGTCATCAAGAGTGTGGAATACCATTAGCAAATTTGAAGTCCTTGGTTAATGTAAATTAGACGGCTATAAACCGTAGAAAAAACTATTGATATCCGTAAAATATACAGTATAATGAGGGCAGTCACGTACAAACAACAGTGTTGCTACCGTATTTTTTTACGGTAAATTTCTGTCAATCACAACTGCCAGTTTTTTACCGTAAAATTGTAAAGTTTATTTTTTACAGAGCAGATATTTTTCAGATTTTTAAACTCTATCAACAAAGGTTTAGTAAAATATAAACTGATGCTCCATGATATTAGTAACAAATACCTTCTCTGAGAGATTCCTTTTTATAAATACAGTATATCATAAATTTTACTGCAATAAACCATATTTTCATATGTTTTTAACTGTTAAATTTAAGGTCTTACTCTGTAAAACTAATTACAGTTTTTTTTACTGTAAATTCTACGGTTATCCCAAGTTTTGTGAAATACGGTTTTATTCTGTAGCATTTATACGGCATTTTACTGTTAGAATTACGAACATTTTTTACAGTGTATGTCATTTTAAACAGCACTTTGTCTCCTTAATAACTGCTGCTAAGTCATTCTGTGTTGCTGCTAGCTAACTAGCTTCTAACACAAGGGTGAATTCCAAATGAAACCCTTAATCACACAGCACACTAGCTTACCATTTAGCACTATTTGGGATTCGACGCCAAATTCAGTAACAGAGCTGATATTGTAAAGTGGAGTAAGCGGAAATATATATGGATTATTCTCGAAATAATACTGATAAGATTTGCTTTCACCGCTTAATGTGGATGACTATCTGATGGTTGCCGGCTCAGACAGTCGAGGTGAGTTACGTAGCTCCACCAGTCTCTAAGGATAGTAAAATAACTAGTTAAATTAATAATTATCTGTTGATAATAAATAGAGTTGGTGGAATTTGCGCGTTGTGTCTCCGACCATATCACAGCCGGGACGATAACCAGCACGACAGCACGACCTTAGCTGTGATGATGATGATGCTTAAATGTACTTTGAAGGACTTTTTGGACAGTTAGGGGTTAAAGCGACTGAGTACGATTTCAGTCAAACAAACAAGTTTACATGTTTTTTTTTGTAGAAGTCCAGCTTTTTTCGAGCAAACACAATTAGTCAGACTAACACAACGCCATGTAAACATACTGACAGTGTTACAAAGCACCCGCGCTGCAGACTGCATCCATAAATCCTAAACAAACTCTAACATTGTCAACACAAAGTCCTTTTTAATCTCTTCATATGAAGCATCCACTTCAGTCCTAACTGAGATCATTTACAAGTGAAAATAGTTCCTGGTGTAGACAGTGTGTGTCATGTCTGCATGTGTCTTTGCTCGCTCCAGCGGTCTTTACTCGTCCAGTTGTTGTCTTGGCTTAAAACTGTTTATCTAATAGCGGAGGTCAGCCAGGCCTGGACGCAGACGCCTCTATCGCATTACTGTTGGGCTGCTTGGGCTCACTCTGGATACCATGAACCTTCACCAGGACTAATGAGGGTCATGACTCATAGGTCGTTATATAGAAGATAAAACAAATTCCAGGATCCAGAACGGTAATGAACTTGAATTTATTATACAGTTCTTCCCCTCACTCGCGGTCTTTGTGTCCTTCTTTTTGTTTTGAATTTATTTGCTGTTTATCTTCTCTCCGCCGTCTGAGACGAGCACGGCGCTGTTGCTGTACAACCCAATGAGGCATCTTGTGATTCTGCAGACACGGTATTAAAAAAAAAAAAAAAAAAAAAAAAGCGAGAACATTGAACAGTAGACGCTTGTGTTCAGGTTTTATAGACGGTGAGTTTGGTAGCTTTTAAAACTCTGAGCATTTTAGCATTTTTTTTAATATACAGTATATATATATATATATATATATATATATATATATATATATATATATATATATATATATAAAAACACACTGTACAGTATGTAGAGCTCAGGATTGTGCAGTATAGAGTGACATACAGTATCCTAATGGGTCACATAATAATAGCAGAAATGGCACAGGTTTACATGATTACATATCGTTTTGGTTTGTTTTTGGTCGTTTCTATGACCAAAAGAAAAAAAGGGGGAAAAAGCTAATTTTGAGAGTTCTACATTTTTTGCGACGTCTTTCCCATATTCCAGTCGTGGTAACATTTACACATTGTAAAAGTAATGATAACTTTCGTTCTACCTGACATATCCGGAAACCTCAAATTATACAGTTTGATGTCTGAATACACACTGGCAAGGCTTCCACATAAGATTTATTTATTTATTTATTTTGATCATTATTGACCTGATTTGAGTTTTAATGGTTTTAATACATTTGAGAAAATCGTTTTCTTTGATGATTTCTCTTAAAAACGTACAAAAAGAAAAACTGTAATGACCGAGTTAATGGTTATAAGATGTCACACCCTGTGATTATCAGTAGAGTTTTTTCTTTTCTTGGTAGTTTATTTTACACTCACAGTGTGAGTCAGAGGACTTTCCTCAGATAAAAGGTGAATTGTTGTTATTTATACAGATTAAGGTTTTACATCGTTTACAGATGAGATGTATTTGGTCTTTCGCACATTGCAGTGGTTTAGGGCTGTTGATGCTGTTGATTGTCACTAACGGCCTCCGGCAACATGAATCAGTCACAGAGCTTCTTTCTTTCTTTCCTTCTTTCCTTCTCGAAGTGCATGATTATCAGTGGTGTCAAAAGTATTCACATTCATTACTTGAGTAGAAGTATAGATACTAGGGTTCAAAAATACTTCTTTAGAAGTTGAAGTATCAACCCAAGCTTTTTAATTAAGTAAAAGTTTAAAAGTACTGGTTTCAAAACTACTTAAAGTATAAAAGTAAAAGTACCGTGAGGGGCGACAAAAGCATTAAGGTCTCGCTTTCTGATCATGCGCCGGCGGGGGGGGGAGCTTGGGGGGGGGTGCATTGTGCGCCTTCTTATCGTGCGAACGGGGGGGGGGTTGTGCGTTCTGATCATAAAAATTGAGTAACGAGGCTATTTTTAAAATGTAAGGAGTAGAAAGTACAGATAATTGTTTAAAAATGTAAGGAGTAGAAGTAAAAAGTCGGCTGAAAAATAATTACTCCAGTAAAGTATAGATACCCAAAATTTCTACTTAAGTAAGGTAACGAAGTATTTGTACTTCGTTACTTGACACCTCTGATGATTATATTTACATCTACTGTTGTCAGATCATCTGTGAAATAAATTCATTTTAGTTATCACTATGTATGTTATGGCAGTATAAACAGTCATTCCTTCATCAACCTCTCTTTTGTATCTTTCTTGAAGTTAATAAGACAAAAATCAACTTGTCACATGACCAAAAGAAAAAACACCCAGGAATTGCAACATTTTCTGTCTCAAAATCGTTCCTGCATTATGTGGTTCAGTGCAAGATGTTTTGAGGCTTAGTGGTCAGCACCATTGACTGACACCTCAAGGGTCCGGTTTCGATTCCCGCCTTGGGTCTGCGTTCTTGTACTGTACATGTTCTCCCAGTGTTTGGCGGGTTTCCTCTATGTACTGCGGTTTGTTTCCACAATCCACAGACATGCAGATTATGATAATTGCCGTTCCCAATTTACATGTAGTGTGTGAATGAGCGTGTGAGTGTGCCCAGTGATGGATTGGCACCCTGGCCATGGTGTACCCCACCTCATGCCCTATATCTCCTGGGATAGGCTCCAGTCCCCTCGTCCCTGTACACAGGATAAAGCTGTATCAATGACAAGTGAATGAGTGCAAGATGTTAACTAAACCTCAGAATAACGCCTGTTTGTCCCAGGTAGGAGTTGGATGGGATGGTGTTAAGCATGCTTGTGTATGGAGTCACCTCTGTCAGGAATGACTCGTCCATAGACCAGGGACATGACAGTAAACAAAGCATCGAGTTTGTTTCACTAAATCTCTCTCACAATCTCAGAGGCAGAGAACATGAGCACTAAGGGACTTCTCAGAACTAAACGGCAATTTTCCTCAATAATGTCCAGTTTTATATTGGCTGAGGTTAAAACAGGCCAATTAGACCCCCCTCCCTAAAGTGACCTCATACAGTATAAGAAGAGCCCCTCCTGCAGCTTGTTGCTGGTGCCGATAGGGGCGTGGTTCAGCAGTAGCTCATTTACATAGACGCTGAAACAAAATTGCCCGTTGTGTCTGTCCTGTGATTGATTGGCACCCTGTCGTTGGTGGACCCCGCCTGGTGCCCTGGTGTCCTGGGATAAGCTTCAGGCCCCTTATGACCCTGTATACAGGATAATCGGTAGGGAAGATAAATGAATGAAGCTTACGTAAGTTTTAAAGTTTTAAAGTTAAGTAATAAAAATATTTGGGTTTTTTTTTTCTTTCTGACAGCAAAAAAAAAAAAACATTATCTTTCATGCTGGCAAATGCAATTGAGTTTCCACTCTGATCTCACTTGGCTGGCAGCAAGGTGTTTTTTTTTTTTTTCACATTCCTCGAACTATTTGATGTTTTTATTGGCTGCCACGTCTACATGGAGTACGCTTTCTATCAGACTGGATGAAACAAAAAATTACTACATATGATGTACACGTGAGGTCAGTTACACTGTCTGTGAATACGTACTTTGCTAAGGGTTATCAATAGTCTTAGACATTAAACACCTTCGAAAATATTATATATTAAACATAATAAATGTATTTGTAATTTTGTTGGCAGAAATAGAAATGTTATGATGGTAGAGATTATGCTGGATTATATACAGTAGATGATTATATATTAATGAACTGACATTGTGAGACATTGCATTCTATGTAGCTGACTAACTGGTTAATTATTACTATTGCTAGTCATTCTTTAAAAGCGCTATCACTTGCACTCTCAAGGCCTGACAGGGCAGGATATTTTGGCTGAAGCTGCACTATTATGGTGTTTACTTTCATTATAATATCTCCCTTATGTTAATAATCCTTACTATGAGTAGCAAGTTGATTCCGATCTCACTCGCACACAGTTGCTCTCTATATTTCTTTGAAGTAACCTGAACTCACTGAGAATTCATACATTTGAATTTGATTGATGTAGTTGTATTTCTTCGGAGTTATGCTGCTGTTTAAAAATGACCACCTGCCCTAAGTCGTAACCCCAACCACAGATCTTCATTGAAATACGTTTGGGTGAATTCTTGACAGATTGCAGGCTGTGAGATTTTCATGCTAAGAGATAGATGGTGTAATGGATATGCCTAACCTTTTACCCAGAATTCATTAACAGGGTCGAGCCAAGTCCTCCGGGAGAAATGCGAGAGGGAGGAAATCATGTTCTCAGCTACTTGATCAGATATCGGTTTTGAGGTTGGTTAGGGAAGATGTCTGCTTGAGACAGTAACACTGTAGCCAGATGTGCGAGGAGGAGATAGAGGATAGGCGGACATCAGAACATGAACAAGGAGATAAGAGAACATCAGATGGATGATAAGGGTTTTTGTTTTATTCCAATATTAGACAGCACATACTGTACTTTACACAGCTTGTTAGGAAGCCCTGATGCAGCACATCTGGAGGATACTGTATATGGTTAAGGGCCCAACTGCTTAGCAGTGCTGCGACTCAACCCATTAAACTTCTGATCACAAACCTAGTGCCCTTACTGTTTGAGTGTAGAGGTAGTTGGTGGCTGAGATGCTGGGGTTGGGATTTTGAGCCCCGTCACTGCTGGGTGACCACTGTTGGGTCCTTGGGTAAGACCCTTAGCACTAAATCCCATACCTGCAAGGTACAACCCAGAACCTGCATGCAGTGCCAGTTCCAAGCCCAGTTAGAAAATGGGAGGGACTCAACCTGAATGACATCTTTGTAAAACCAGTGCCAGATCTTGTGACTCTGAGGTCATGGAAATGATCTGAGGGGCAACACCTATGATAAAAGATAAAAATTTTTTTTTTTAAATGCCATTACAATATATATGACCGTCCTGATACTTTAGAGGAGTATTAAAGGGGTATAGTCAGTTGTCGGTGCAGTTCAACAAGTAACTGTCTAAACAGTGCAACAGTTGTCCAACATTTGTTAAAAATGCTGCACATTTATATATCTATAAAATGTCTTAATCTAAATAGCACACTTTAATATTAGCTCCCCAACTTTTTGGCACTAATGCTTTAAAATTAGATTGAAAATTCATTAAAAAATGTCTCGCTGGAATCCAGAGCTCACAAATTGGACAGAGGCAAATGCCACGTACTGTATGTATTTAGCGACACAAAGAGATGGTTGTCCCATTGGAAAATCTGACCCATTTCTCTGTACGCTCTGTAAAAGAGCTTGATGTCATGAGCCTGTTCATGTATTAGGGCTATTATATTATGTACAATAAAGCACCTTGGGATGCGATTTGAGACGTTTTCACTGCAGTGAGAGTTAAACAGGCTATACTGTTTGTTTGTTTTGTACAATCATATTATACATATATTAATACTTATTTGGTGATCGCTGGGGTCCAAGCACTCTTTGTAAATACAGTAGTACCTTCAGTGTCCAGAACGATAAAGATGCTATAGATGAACAGGCATATCAAGCTCAATGCTGTTCTCAAATGGCTGCTGAAAGCTGATTAACTAACCTGATGGTAGCCATGTTTTTTAAAGGTCCCATATTAAACTCCTTTTTAATCAATTTTATATACGCCTTGGACATCTCCAAAATGTGTCTGTTAATTTCCAAGTTGAAAATACAACTCAGATCCTGCATTCTGACTTGATTTTCTAGCCAGTTTCACTCCTTTTCCAAACACGCTGTTTCAGTGTCTGTAGTCTTACATGAACCGCAGCTGAACGCACCTTTGAGGAAGTATGTTTTCCTAGCTAGTCAGCATGCAGTGTCCTTGAACTGTCCATGCTCAGGGTATTATCATGTTGCTAACTTACAGTAGCACTTCTTAAAACCTAAATTTTCTTGCAATAGCAGAATGCCTAAATGTACATGTAAAGAAGGCTAACCTCTAGACTTGTCTTATTTACTGTGGCACTTCCTGAAAACAGCAAAGCTAAGCAGAAATTGTCAGAGTTACAGTAAGTAGGACTAAGAAGAACTAAGCTAAGTTAATTTAACAGAACTGGACAGAGTTGAATAGAACTTTGAAGAACTGAGCATTGAGCTCGAGGAGGGTTTCTTAGGATATGACGTCACAATAGGGAAAAAAATCTGGTTTGCTTGATTAAGCTCCAGTGAATAGAAAAAGTGAACTCCTACATTTAAGGATTCACTTTCATTATTATATAAGGAAATTCCAGAGTTGTTGATATTTTGTGACATTTGCATTTAATGATTCGACAAAGTATCTCTTTTGACTAAATTAATTATTCAATTCAATGCAAACGTCCAACCTTATACTGCCCACTGAAATACGTTCCCATTCCAAGAACAAAGCTGGGAGTTATTGCCAAATCCCTGTACAGTCCTGACCTCGGTCTAAGCCATTCCCACATATTTGGGCCATAAAAGCAGTTCCTTGGATAAGTGCATTAGTGTAACAGCAGATTATATAGAGAAGTAACTGTGAAACGTAGAACTGTGTTGTTATTCTGCACAATCAGAAGTCCTGGTTTGAACCGAGTATCACACTGAAAACCTTCCATCTACCCATCCATTTTCTAGACTGCTCATCCTGAATAGGGTTGCATCAAGTCTAGAGCCAATCCCAGGAAATCCACCAACATGCAAACTCCATGTAGACAGACTGAAGGCGAGATTTAAACCCCGAACCCTGGAGGTCTGATGCGAAATTCCTATCCCCTAAACCACTGTGCTGACTGAAAACGATGCTATATCCACAATATTATTGACACATTTATACGTTACTTGGATATGAATACGTCCATGACATTCAGTTCAGCATTTGCTTTAAGGCAATCTGAGATTTTCATTAGCAAGCAAGAAAACCCTGGAAATGTCAGATTAGTAGCTATAATTATTATGAATGAGTGCAATTGTCGTTCGCCCTTATGGCATTTGACCTCATTGACCTTCGCCTCATGTATACACTGAATTCAACAAGAAGCGTTGTAGATTTATGAAGGGTGTAAAGGATTCCACATTCAGTTTGGAATATAGTTGATTTGCAGATGTTTCTAACTGGATGTGCCTCCTTGGTTAATGGAACTCTTTCGCTATTTGATCTTTTATTATTTTTTGTTGTTATTGTTGGTAAATGTCCTTTGTGCATCCTCCTGGACTATATCTGTCTCAAGGATGTCTGAAATAACAAAGCCTCCAAACAGACCTGTTGTGACTGCCAAGGGCTTTGATGTTGCCTCAGGGCTTTTCCTGCTGCATTGTGGGTAACGTAGTCTCCACCACGGTCAGAACCGCTTTTTGTTTTGTGGTCACAAAGAGAACTTGTGTAGTCGACTCTGAAGTGTCTCGATGAATGTTATCGCCTCAGCAGCTGATCCGGAAAAAGAAGAAAAGGGCCTTTGAGTCAGATAAATGTGCTGAAAGCAGAGCCGCGGCCTTTGCCCTGTGTGTGTGTGTGTGTGTGTGTGTCTGTGTCTGCTGTCCTCTCGGCGCTGCAGTACTCCTTTTTAAATTAAGTCAGAAAGGACTGCTCTGTCATTTCTTTAGAGTCGGTGTTGAGTTATGTGTGACAGAGTGGAGCTGCGGTGTTAAAAACAGAGCGAGTGCTTTCTGTGGTGTTTACAAACCACTGACCACTGAAATTGCCAAAGATGATGTCATTGCTCGGAGACCATAGTGCATGCACAACATGTCAGTTAACACTGGACAGTGAATTAAAAGAGAGTACAATTCCATACTTAATAGCAAGTATGGTGGCGTTGTGGTTGGCACTGTCGCCTTGCACCACCAGGGTCCAGGTTCGATTCCTGGATGTATGGAGTTTGCATGTTGTCTCTGTTCTTGGTGGGTTTCCTCCGGGTACTCCGGTTTCCTCCCACAGTCCAAAGACTGTGATTAGTCTAATTGGTGTACCCGTATTTGAGTGTGTGTGCCCTGTGATGGATTGGCACCCTGTCCAGTGGGGATAGGCTCTAGCCCCTCCGTGACCCTGTATACAGGATAAAGCAGTATAGATGATGATGATGAGTGAGAATTTATAGCAAACAATTACTAATAAAATAAACATATATACATACTTTGATATTAACATACATTGTCTTTAAACTAGTAATGTTTTTGAAACCATCAATTCAATTCAATTAAATTTTATTTGTATAGCGCTTTTAACAATTGACATTGTCGCAAAGCAGCTTTACACAATCAAAAGAATTATTTAAGTTTATATGAGATATGAATGTTTATGAATCAAAATGATGAACAAGCCGAGGACGACGGCGACAGTGGAAAAACTCCCTGAGATGGTAATAGGAAGAAACCTTGATAGGAACCAGATTCAACAAGGAACCCATCCTCATCTGGGTGAAACGCCATCACTGGTTAAAAGTCCTGAACATTGTGGTGTGTTTCTTTGAGACACATTTATTCCCCATGCATGGGTCATTACTGTAAGTGCTTTTACAATCCCAAAGATATTACAAATGTTTGCAGTTTATAAGCAACTTAGTTATAGTATTGGCTTTAGTTGAAGGTGGCTGTTTACATGTGCGTTGTTGGATCATACAGTATCATGATTATAATCTAGTTGCTATTACAAGACGGTAGAAAGCACTTTTTCTAATAAAAAAAAAAGACAATTAAAGAAGGACATGGTATGAAAAATATTATATATAGATGTAAACAATGACTTTAATGTTACATCATTTGAGAGGCAAGTGTGTTCTTGATCTTGTATTTCATTTGTGTATGTGATGTTTGTATTTGTTTTGTTTTTTTGTACGCAGGCTGCTGGTTGGTGCTCCCAGGGCGAAGAAAATAGCCGGTCAGCAGTCAACGATAACAGGAGGCTTGTACAAGTGCGATATGAACCTTGCCAGCTCTGCGTGCGAGCGAATATCGTTCGACAATAGTGGTACGCATATCTACTGTGTGTATATCATCATTTATTCCGCTTACTTTTACAGGGTTGAATGGGTTCTGGAAACTTTGGGCATGTAGTGGGGTAAACCATGGACGGGGTGCCAATCCATCGCAAGGCACACTGGGAACATTTACATACTGCATACAGTATATATTTATATAGTTATGTCATTTTATATCAATTTTGTGTGTGTCTGTCTGTTTGGGTTTGTAGAGGACCTGAGAAAGGAGAGCAAAGAAAACCAGTGGATGGGAGTCACAGTGCAGAGTCAGGGACCCGGCGGCAAGATTGTGGTGAGTGATTGCTAGCTTGTGTGATGTGTGATGTATTCGCTTTACTGTATATACTAAGCGCCTCCTGGTTTTTGCTGTTCCAGACCTGTGCGCATCGCTACCAGAAGAGACAGTTTATTAACACGCCGCAGGAGGTCCGGGACATAACGGGTCGCTGCTACGTGCTCAATGAGCAGCTGAAGATCGATGAATCCACGAGCGACGAGGGTGGAGACTGGAGCTTCTGCGAGGGACGAAACAGGGGTCATGAGCGCTTCGGCTCCTGCCAACAAGGACTCTCGGTCACCTTCACCAAGGACTACCATTACATAGTGTTCGGAGCACCGGGAGGCTTCAACTGGAAAGGTGGGGGGGAGACGAGAGGAGAAAAGAGGTCTAAATCAAAAGCATAAAATGAAGGAAGAGGGGAAGAGAGAAGAGTAGGAGAAGGGGCCGGTATGGAGGGGAGAAAAAAGGAGGAGGGAAAGAAGAAAGGGACTATAGATTAGAAAGAAAGGGAGTGTTTTGGGGATGTGAATATGGAGAGATGATTGGGAGGAAATGAGAAGGGTGAACAGCCGAGGAATATAAGTGAGAGGGGACAGTACATAATGAAGAGGGGAAAAAGATGGCTGGGAAGTAGAAAGCAGGAAAAGAAAGACAATAAGAGGTGATGAGAGGAATGGAAAAGAGAAAGAGTTGAGATGGAGGAAATGGGAAGAGGAAAGGATGAGAGAAGAGAAGAAGAAAGGCGATGGGAAATGGGGAAGTGGGGAAGACTAGAGGAGATCAGGATGTGAAAGAGAAGGATATTTGTTTTAGGTTTCAAACAAATCTCAGTCTCATTTCACTTTATTTTTTTCATTTTTTCTTCTAACACACTTTTTTTTTTACACTTTCTTTTGCATTTCACCTCATCCTACAACTATCCCATGTGTTCTGGTCTCCTGCACTCTCATCCATCTGTCCATCGTCTCTTCACCTTGGACATGACCTCAGGTGTTGTCCGCTTGGAGCAGAGGAACAGCACGCTGATAGAGATGGGGTACTACGATGATGGGCCATACGAGGTCAAATACATCACGCCTGAAGGCCTTGACGGTGTGTCCGTCCCTGCTAACAGCTATTTAGGTGTGTTCATCACATCACATCACCAAAAAGCATTTCCTTAAAACATCATTCCATCACAGGTTTTTTTGGTTTCCTTGACAGACGTGGGTCCATGCTTAGATACTTAGTCTAATTTTCTCTTTCTACGCCAGGTGTCTGTACATGTGTGTACTGTATACTGTATGTGTGTGGCTTTTAGGTGTCCTGTTTATGACTAGTGTGTCCGACAGTGACCCCGATCAGTTTGTATATAGATCTCATCCTCCTCGAGCTGATGCTACAGTGGAAAGCCTCTTGACCACCAATAGCTACTTAGGTTTGTGGGATGTCCGGGGTTATCAATCATTTCAGCCTTATCCCACAACCAATAGACACGATCAGCCATAACATTAAAAACCTTAACATTATAACACCGGGACATGACTACACAAGACCTCTGAGGGTGTGGAGGGCTGTGGTATCCCGGACCAGGATGCTGGCAGCAGATCCTTTGGTGCTGTGGATTGTGGGGTGAAGCCTCTGTGGATCAGACTTGCTTGTCCAGTGAAACCCATGCGAGCTCAATTGAACTGGAATCTGTGGAGTTTGGAGGCCAGGTGGCTTTTGGTCCCCGTGGTTCCAATGATCCTTTCACCAGTTTACTGGTATAATTAATGTTAATGTCATAATGTTTTGTAATGTTAATGTTATGGCTGATTGGTACTGTATATACTGTACTATATATGTATATTGCATGTAGTGCCTGGGCTTTCATCGTTTAAATGTCTTTGTTTTTTGACATTGTTGATATGTATATTAAAAATTACAGTATGTACTGTTGTGCAAAGTGGTGTAACCTAGTGGATGCCTGGAAAAGGCTCATGATTGTGATCACGCTAGGGTTGATACGGTTTGAAACGTTCATGATATAATGACCTAGTCTTAAAAAATGCATGGTATAGTGGTGTACTGTAAATCAAGTTAAAAAATCGTAAAGTTATTTGTAGGTTCTTCATACAGTACATGCAGTACAAAGTGTCATTGGACAAAACGTCCTATTACACACATGAAATCCGGCACCGTAACAACCCTAGACCTCCCATATATGTCCAAAGTTCTTCTCATTCATAAAAGCTGCATGCGCATGAACATCAAGTCCAGTATGGATAAGCCATTAGCTGTGACTAGATGTATCTTATGTTTCTGATTTATGAATGGTCACAGCCAAAAATGATTCTGTCCATTTTTTTAAAAAGCATTTTTGGTTGAACATTTTGTCACTGTTCTGATGAACCACTTTGACGACTCCCTGATCAGCCATGTCTCTCCTCAGGATTCTCTCTCGACTCTGGTAAGATGCTGATTAAGAAAGGTGAGCTGACCATCGTCGCTGGAGCCCCAAGAGCCAATCACAGTGGAGCTGTAGTTCTGTTGAAGAAGATGGCAGATTCTGCTACGGAACTTGCCACTGAGTACATCATAGAAGGAGAAGGCCTGGCCTCGTCTTTTGGCTACGAGCTTGCAGTGGTCGATTTGAATGGAGATGGGTACGAGGAGTAATACAGCAAACAGATTCTGTGAAATCTACGTATGCTTGAATGCTTCCTTCTCGTCACTCTTTTACAGATGGCAGGATCTTGTAGTTGGGGCTCCTCAGTACTTCGTGAAGGATGGTGATATTGGTGGCGCTGTTTACGTCTACATCAATCAGAAGGGAGACTGGGACAAGGCCAAGACCATCAAAACAAGAATAGACGGAGCCAAAAACTCCATGTTTGGGCTGGCTATTGAAAACCTTGGTGACCTTAACCTGGATGGATATAATGGTTTGTGACTTGGGAATAATATTTTTCTCTACACAAATGTTTTGTCTTTTTTACTTTTGACACCTGAGCTGTTTTTCAACCACTACGCTTGGATGGTTTTTAGTAGCAACTTAGAATTGTTTCTGTTAGTTTGTTGTTAATTGGTTAGTGTTGTCACATCAAATAGAGTGCAAACATCCTGACAACAAAAATAAAAATGAAAACAGAAAATTTGGATTTTAGTCATTGAAGTTAGCGCAAAACAAATTTGATTCCGGAGTACCTCTAGGTTCCACTTTAGGCCCTTTTTGCTTTCTGAATGCACAGTGGCTTAGTTTGAGCTTAGTTTTGGCTTCACCAGTTTTGTTTCACAGTAAGATTGTAAAGTGCCTAAACAAATTACCTACTTGGTGCTTGATAATCTGTCTAAAATAATCATATAAGGTGATAATGCACATAATGTATTGTATGTTAGGGGCAACTGGAAAAGTGTCAAATATTTACAGTAAAGGTATACTGTATGTTGTTTGGAGGTGATCATTATGATAGTGATGAACAGGCTCACCAATGTTTATGTTAAATATGACCATGGGCTGTTTGTGTTGTCTAGATGTGGCTATTGGAGCTCCGTATGACGATGATGGATCAGGAAATGTCTACATCTATCACGGCTCAATGAACGGTCTCGAAAAGGAACCTGCTCAGGTTTTAACGCCATTTCATCATGCTCAAAAATTAAAAAGCTGAAAAAATTTTCTTTGTCTGTCTGTGAATTGTTGATTTTATTTGACTTTGGAGAATTTATATATTGTAAATGGGAAAGGAAGATGAATACAGACAAACGTCAGTTTCTTGCTGGTGTATTTATTTTTTTACTCACTCAAATTCCATTTTTTTGTTTTTTGTCCAGGTGCTGAAAGGAAAAGACCTAAATATTAGGATGTTTGGTTATTCTTTAGCTGGTAACATGGATTTAGACAACAACCAGTATCCAGATCTGGCTATTGGATCTCTCTCAGACACCGTGGTCATGTACAGGTGAGAACTCCAGCTTTTTATTGACTTTGAAAAGTTGACTTATTTGTTATTTGGAATAATAATAATAATAACAATATTAATTTTAATTATTTAGCTTTAGTAAGGCATATTATTTAAGCCATCATGATGCAGAACAAAACTGTTTCCAATACACTGTACATGCTCATTACACCAGGTATAACGAAAAGCATACTGAACTTAAGTGCTATGTAAATCTTTGAAATACTAGAAATTGTTACAGGAATTGATTACTTTTAGGTTCTAAGAGTTAGCTCCGGTTTGGTTTTAAGTTCATTACCCAATCACATCCAGGATCCATATATTTATCAGGATCAAACCTCTACAACTTTCGCTCCTTGTTAAGTATCTGAATTCTGACTGTTGAACTTCAACTCTTCATGCTCCTTCTAATCTGACACTTCACAGAGCAAGGCCGGTGGTTAACATAGAAAAGACGGTCACGACCACTCCCAAAGAGATAGACCTCACTAAGAAGAACTGCGGTGACAATATTTGGTAAGAAAGACTTCTCAATCATGATGTAATGATTGTATAAACTTTGCTGATGTGCATTGTTTTTCAATTAAATTTATATATTTTTTCAGTGTTCAGGTGGATGCGTGTTTCAAATTTACCTCCAATTCGAAAAACTACAGGCCGGCCCTTAGTGAGTACATAAAGCACCTTTTGTTCCTACCACAACGAATCTGGGCATAAAGATGCTCCAAATGTTTTGTGTCTTTTTTTTTCTTTTTTTTTTTCTTCTGATTGATCTGTTCTTATTTCTACCCAGAAATCAAATACTCCATCCAGGTAGAGACGAAGAGGAAGGAGCAAGGACTTCCGTCTCGTGCTGTTTTCATCCCACCGTCGGCCTCCGACACTAATTATGAGAGTACAGGAACCATAGAGCTTAAAAAGGAGAACCAACAAATGTGTGTCTCCAAAAAACTTCAACTTCAGGTATCACTAGCACAAAAACATGGTGTTTGATGAGTATGTGGGTACAGTAACCGTCAAAAGTTTGGACACAAGTGTGGATTTTTATTCGGCATACTAGAAAATTATTTATTTTTAGGTCATTTAGTAACAACTGAAACTGACATAAAGGTCAGCTGTTCTGGAACCGTTCTTGAACAGTATTGTCAAGTGCACTTACTGTACAAAACCCATCAAGCACCATAATAAAGCTGGCGATCATGAAAACCTTCCTAGGAAAGAATCCAAAACTTACCTCTGCTGCAGAGGAGAAGTTAATTTAGAGTCACCAGCCTCAAAAATGAGCGATTAGAGCCGTTTTGAAGGCTTTACATAGCATACAGTAAGTAGCAGACACTTCTCAATATCAGCATTGCTTTACAATGTGGAAATAAAATAAAAATCGGAAAGACCATAAAAGTAGAAGGTTTTTTAATTAATTTAATAGAAGGTTTTTTAACCTAATTTTTGACTGGTACTGTAGGCGTAGGAGTTTCTGAGGCAACCTTAGAACTTGGTACATTACTGTAATTTTGTGTGTTAGACTAGGTCGAGTATCTTGTCACAAGTGTGATGTTTGTCTTCTAAAACCTGTTTCGCTGTCTTGCTATGAAGGATAACTTGAGGGATAAGCTGAGATCCCTGCCCTTAGCGGTTAATGTGGAGATCGTGAAGCCATCAGGACGCAAGAAGAGGCAAAGCACGCTCTCAGAGCTGAGCCCCGTCCTCGCTGCGGGCCAACCGCTCCGTTCTGAGGTAAACAACATGCAGATTGGCTTTAATTAAAGGGCATGCTAATATTCATGAAGATGCTTATTATTATTATTATTATTTTTTTTAATTAATTGTTGTTGTTATTGTTTTTTTTGGTCTCAGGTCAATTTTGTGAAAGAGGGTTGCGGCTCTGACCTGCGGTGCCAGAGTAACTTGAAGCTGGAGTACACATTCTGCTCTCGAGAGCAAAACCAAGACGTCTTCGAACCACTTAGACTGTGAGTTGTCTCATAAAGTAAAAGTAAACAGATTATTCTGTCTCTCATCAAATTTATCAGTCAAAACATGGTGTTGGTGCTGAAAAGGGTCTCGTGTCGGTGAAAAAAGTGAATTTTTAAATAGGATCAGATGACAACATTTTTCATAATAATTAATGCTAGAATAAAATGCTAGATAAAAATAAACACGTTTGCTAAATACTATTTCATGCCCTGTTGTGTAGTGTCTGTAACTTTTTTGAATTCAAATCTTTCAGTGATCATAATTGTTATACAGATGAAACTTGTCCAATTTAGATTTTACATGAAAAAGACATAAACCTGAAAAAGTCTATTATTCTAAAATGCAAAATTGTTAAGATATTGCAACATGAATTTGACATGGGTTATGGACACTACAGATTTTTTTGGGGGAAAATTTTTTAATTTAACTCAGAATGTTTAAATTTAAGCAACAATTTTTAACAGGTCATATGCTTCTAGAAGTCCACACCAAAAAAAAGTCCATCGAACTTTAGTATCAATACTCACAAAGAAATATGAATAATTTGCATTTTAAATTATTATTGTTTGGCTTTTTAGCGTTATTTTAGTATAACGCTAAAAAGTTCACATTTTTGCGTCAGATAAAATGATATTACATACTGTAGTATATGCAGTGAAATTCTTATACAATCGCTCGTGACCTTAAAAATCTAGATTATCAATAAGAAATAAATTATGGAATAGAATAAGAATAAAATCTAGGATAAAAATATCAAATAAAAAATATAGGATATAAAAAATATTTTTAAAAATGCTTATTTTTAATAACTTTATATTTATATAATAATATAATTTGTACTTACTTACCATCTCCTATCATGCTTTCAGTGAAAATGGATTGCCGGTCATTTCACTCAGCAACCAGAAGGACATTGCGCTGGAGGTCAAGGTGACGAATAAGGGCGGAGACGATGCGTATGAGTCAGTTCTGACCGCATCGTTCCCCGACTCCCTGTCTTACTCCGCAGTTCGCACCAAGTCTACTGTAAGTCGAACATCTCACGTATGCACCGCTTTTTTTTAAAGCCCTGCTTTTTACCTGCTTATATTCAATTGAACTTTTGCCCCTAATACAGGACAAGCAGATCTTCTGCCTGGCTAATCAGAACGGTTCAAAAGCTGAATGTGAGCTTGGAAATCCTTTTAAAAAAGACTCAGAAGTAAGTAGAAGAGATAACACAGGAATCCTGTAGTTCTGTGTGATTCATCTGTTCTCATGCTGATGACTTCGTTTTTATATTCTAGGTAGTATTTTACATTATTCTGAGCACCGGTGGGATTTCGGTGGATACGTCTGAAGTGGAAGTTAAACTTGACGTTAAAACGTAAGTGAGATACGGTGAAAATGTGAAAATGATTATAATTTTTTGTCCAGACTTGTTTATCAAGCACATCTCATGGATGCTTTGTAAGATAATTGATTGTAACTACAGTATGTGTGTGTGTTTGTGTGCTTTGTAGGACGAGTGAACAAGCACCACTTTCAATAACACAGAAAGCTAAAGTTTTAATTGAGCTGCTGTTGTCGGTTTCTGGGTGAGTTATAAACAAATACCAGAACTTAATATACTGTCTACAAGTCTTTTTTTTTTCTACTTAAAAATATTATTTAGGTTAAATAAAATGTATACAGTATGAACATGAAGAACATTAAATCAATAATCATCAGAACAGGTTTTTTCTTGCAATATTAAAAAGATTTCAGTAATATAGAAATGTGTAGTGATCATTAACAATAAAAATGTATGTGTTGGTTTTAGGGTGGCTAAGCCGTCTCAGCTGGAGTTCTCAGGAAAGGTCTTAGGAGAGAGCGCTATGAAGTCAGAAAGTGACATCGGCAGCCAGATTGACTATGAATTCCGGGTGAATACAATACTATACGCCATTGTGTCTCAGCATAATCCACCAATACGTTTATATTAATGGTGTTTATTGTAAATCCTAAAGGTGATAAACTTGGGAAAGCCACTGAAGTCGTTCGGCACGGCGTCTCTCAACATCGATTGGCCTATGAACACATCTACACATAAATGGCTGCTTTACCTGATGAAGATCACTACCACGGGTACGGATAATATCGCCTGCACACCAAACAAGGTCAACCCGCTCAATTTAATTCAGGTAAGACACACTTCAGATTACTTTTTTAAGGTGACACTGCAACAAATCATACATTACCATATGAAGGTGGTAGAATATAGGAGGTATTTAAAGGTACAGTAGGATATAAGGTCCGGTATTTTATGCTCCATACCTTGTGGAAAATGCCTTTTCTTTAAACATCCCAAACGTCTTTTATTTCAATCCTCCAACCAAATGTGGTATTTCAAATGTGGTGTTTATGTAAATGAGATTTTGCTGAGCCACACCTTCCAGAGAACATCAGAGCTGAGAAACGAGCTTGTATGAGGTCACAGTGGGGATAAAATAACTGTCTTGTCCATGTTCACAGTGTCAATCACATCGACTAGGCTTCTGTGAGCTCCTGTGTGTGGAAGTGGCTTGCAAAAGTATTCGTCCCCCTTGAACTTTTCCACATTTTGTCACATTACAGCCACAAACATGAATCATTTTTATTGGAATTCCACATGAAAGACCAATACAAAGTGGTGTACACATGAGAAGTGGAACGAAAATCATACATGATTCCAAACATTTTTTTTTACAAATAAATAACTGCAAAGTGGGGTGTGCGTAATTATTCTGCCAGTCTTTTAGGGTATGTCTCTACCAGCTTCGCACATCTAGAGACTGAAATCCTTGCCCATACTCGATGACGTTGAGGTCAGGGCTCTATGTTTGGGCCAGTCAAGTTCTTCCACACCGAACTCATCAAGCCATGTCGTTATAGTTCTTGCTTGAGCACTGGAGTCATGTTAGGGCCTTCCCCAAACTGTTGCCACAAAGTGTTAGAAGCATAGCATTGTCCAAGATGTCTCGGAAAGCATTAAGATTGCTCTTTACTGGGGATAAGGGGCCTGATAGAAACACTGAATTAATAATTAACAGGCTTGGCGGATTACGTTTGTTCATATAGTGTATCTGATTCCTCATGAGCAGAAAGTTTAACTTTCAGTCCTGTGACTGTAACATGTCATTTGCTTAATTCTTTTTTTTCATGATCCATCACAGTCCAGGACCAAACGTGAGATTAAAGATCAAGATGACGGCACAGGAAACAAAGGGGTTTTATCATCTCTTTTTTCTGATAAGAGGACATCAAAAGTTTTGGTAAAAATCTGCTTGCTGTTCAGCAACATTTTTGTCCCTAAACGTCTGTGCTATTTGTAAGCGGTAATTCGTTGTATCGTTCGCAGACGTGTGGCGATGGTGCATCGTGCGTGACGCTTAAATGTAGTCTCCAGGGATTGGACAGCAACGCCGTCATCGCCCTGAGAGCTCGTCTGTGGAATGGCACCTTTATAGAGGTGGGTTTGAAGAATTATGTTTTGAAATCTGATGAGTAGTTGACCAGCTTTTGACTGTTTAGTTTTTCTTGTATATTATTAGCGGGTCAAGCACCAAACCCTATTGCCATGCAGATCAAAAAGCACAAGTCATTATTAGATGTTAAACTTATCCAGAATTGTAGTATGTCCAGCTGTTTTGCTATTGAGGATGGGCCAGATTGGACTGGTGGTCTTTCTAAAGTGCAACCTTTTACATTATGGCCTACATTTTGTAAATTGTGATGTGTTCCGTGAAAACGTCCCCTGATTCCTTCACACCTGTGAAACAACAACAAAACTATTCATCAAAACCTACTTTTGTGAATATTTTGCAATTGTCCTGAACTCCTGAACTGTAACACTTCTTGTCGTTCCATGCAGGACTACGCTGATCTAAGTTATGTCGACATTATTGTGAAAGCATCCCTTAGTCTGACCTCTTCCTCGAATAACGTGAAACTGACAAATACAGATACACTGGTAAGCTGGGACAAAATTGGAATTATATTCTGAGAGTCACCACATCTTTCTAAACGTGATGCCACGTTATTTGTGTGTGTATGTGCATTAGGTACGAGTGACCGTATTCCCAGTACGTAAGGCAGCGCAATACGGAGGTTTACCTTGGTGGATCATACTGGTGGCTATATTACTGGGCCTGCTCTTGCTGGGCTTATTGGTCTTCCTGCTCTGGAAGGTAAGAGTTGGTACAGCTGCAGTCCAAAACAGATTTGTCCACATTAACTCTCTCATTCAATAATTATGATTATTCTGTTCATGTTAGTCTGTTCATGTGTGCCTGTGTATCTGTGTGTACAGTATGTGTTGGTGTGTTTGAAGAAGTTGTAAATGGACTATGACCAAGCCGTAAATGCTGTGACCATGGCTATAGGGTTGTTTTTCCACTGCACATTCTAAAGCATTGAAACAGGAACTAGACTTTACAGCAGCTTGCAAGATTTGGAATGATCACGACGATGGCAAATGTGTCAAAATTTCAGCATTATGACACCCACGGTTGTCAGATAAATAATAGACACAATTGTCACTGATAAGATAGCAAACAACGCATCAAATTATAACATAATTCTGACACAGGAGCGAAAGTAATAGGGATGCACTAATCATAAACACTTCCTATCAAACATACAATATAAATATCAGATTCCATCATCTTCCCATTATCAAGCCCAACGTTCTGCATCATCAGAGGCCCAATCGCAGCACTGTGAGCACAACCCAAGTCAATAATTGCCCAATAACGGTACTCAGTTACTGATAGGAACATTTCTTTAGAAATAAGGTTGAGAAAAACATGTTTCTTTAATGAGTTACAAATGTGGCACCAACAAACCATCCAACATTGCAGTCCTATTATTCCCTCTTATGAGCATAGACCAAATCTTACAACTGGAATGTTTGGGTTTTCCCTTTTTTGGTGCCAGAACCTCTGGTACCATTGTGCAGTGGGGGAAAAAGGCCCTAACCTAACAACTTTACTTCTTCTAGTGTGGCTTCTTCGGCAAAAGTGAACCTGAGAAAGAGAGGCTGACTTCTAATGCATAGCGAGAGGGAGTGACAAAGCTGTTCAAGCAGCTCTCTTTTGGTAACGGAACTTTAAAGATCCATTCAAGCTCAATGGTTGGCATGGGTAGTCAGTGGAGGCTGCGCTAACTCACGCTAGCCCGGATCATCAAGCTACCTTGCATTGCTTCGATCTGGGGATATGGTGGCAGTCAATTTTTATTATTCTTAAAAATATTCGCATAATAACTTTCTGTGCATAGTGATGACTTAAGATGGTGTGTACAATGCAAACCTTTCATGTATGGCGTGAGCGCTGGGGATAAAAGGGTTACATACATGGACGTGTCTTATTTTCTGATGTAATCCTTTACGTATACAAGTATATGTATAGTACTGTGTAAAAGTCTTGAGCTACTAGTCACTTCTTCTTCATATTTTGCTTCCAAGGAGCTAGACCAATTATATTTTTTCATGTAGTCTTGAGCAGGGGCATTGGTGGCTCAGCGGTAGGTTTCTTGTCTGCCATGCAGAAAGGGCCGAGTTCCCATTCAATGTCCAAAGCACAGCCACTGGATGCAGTGCTGGTCCCAAGCCCAGATAAAATGGGAGGATTGCGTCAGTAAGGGCCTCGGTGTAAAACCTGTGGCGACCCCACGGCGGAAACAGCTAAAAGGCCAACAACAATGTAGTCTTGAGCAATAGTTCTCCAGGCTTCCTGAAGAATTTTTTTTATCTTTCATCTGAAGTCTAGTCCCTAGAGGAAACTGTTGTTTGCTAAGCCACACAGTGACCTATGAATCATTCAAGCATAAAAACCATCTGACTTACTGTAAGGGATGCCCCAGTGAGAAACGGGTGCAGATGATAACAGGTGATCAGGCCATTGATTAGTTTTACATAGAAAAAACAGCAAATTTCTCAGTCGTATCTTTAGGCACTTTGCAGAAAAATGTTTGTTCGCATTGCTTTAATTGAATCTACAATATTAACTTAATTTCATTAATTTTAATACAAAGAAATAAGGGGTTGCGCAAGACTTTTGCACAGTACCGTATATACTACATGATTATCAAATTTTCACATTTACAGCCATGCTCAGCTTGATTGCAGTTGCTTGGAATTTGCAGACTCAAATCTTTCCTGCTTTCTTGTGCATGTTATATTTTCTTGATCTTCTGGTGCTAGATTCCTACCTGTTGCCTCTCTTAAACAAAATGTTGCTCATCGTACTTTCTGTATGTCTGGCACGTCTTTTATTTGTATCGAGCTTAAAAAAGGAAAAAGCAGTCCACATGTGGCTCATGGTGTACTGTAGCTAATTTCCGTGCTCTGTCGTTCCCTTCAGTGCGGATTTTTCAAACGTTCCAAATATGACGACAGCGTGCCGCGTTACATCGCCGTGAGGATTAAGAAGGAAGAGCGCACACATCCGCCTGGGAAAGAGCAGCCAGCTTCCATGGAAAAGAAACAGTGGATGACGTCTTGGAACGAGAACGAGAGCTACTCCTAGCCTTATGCTACGTCGGTTAGCAATGCACACTGATATCCTGCTTTAAAAAACAAAAACAAAAAAAAAACAGACACTTTTCCCCAAGACTTTTAAGTGCTTCTTTTTCACACACCCTGAGCATCTCCATTGTAAATACTGTATGACTGACAAAAATGAAAGGAAGTATAAAAACCTGTATTATGTTGTTTAGAGACTACTGGGGAAAAAAAAGAAAAAAAAAAACCTGATAAGACGAAAAAAACGGGATGGATATTTTTCAACTTCGCTATGCTTCAATGATCTTCACTGTTACATACAGTCTGTTCTACAATGTATAATCTCAATATTCTCCTTACACAACACAGCTGTTAGCAATCAATGCTACATGTAATTACAGTGTAATTTTAGTAGTGTTGAGGCTTTTTTAAAGTAATTTACCAACACATCTGAGGTAAATGTTGACGTTCCTGACAATTTTATGCGATTTACACTATCCTTCTGCCTTTACATTTGGGTGTAGACAAGACTTGTAGGCTACATGCTAGCTAGATGCACTTAGCCTCATTTCCAGGGAGTCTATTGCCTTGCGACAGTGTTCTCTCAGCTTTACCTCTAGAACAAGCAGATTACATGCAAATTCACAACAAACTCTCACTGTAAAGAAATTCTGTTTTGCTAGCAATAGATAATAAACCTGTAATTTTGTTTAAAATTCGAATATTGACTATGAACCGAATATATATGAACCGTGATAAAGTTTGTGCAAAAACTTTAGAAATCTAATATGGGCACACACATACAGTAGTTTTGTTCTCTGCTGTTCTCACAAGCAAGCCAAAGATTCCTTATTATTATTATTATTATTATTATTACTACTATTACTATTATTTTTGTGGACAAAATTTCTAACTCCTAAGTTCATTTTTTTTTTTTTACTCAGAACTATTTGATGAATGTAAATATGTTTTTCCCCTTAACTGTTAATTACTGCTTAATGTTTATTTTTTTTGTAAAATATGTTTTTTATAATTATTATGATGAATTGCGAATATTGGTACTGACTTCACATTGACGTTGCTGTACAGTCATTTACTTCACTCACACAGGTCATTATTTCAGGTTTTCGGGTAAAAGGACAAGACCAACTGAAATTTGTTTGTGCAATCTGGCGCCATTTTAAATGAAAGTATTATGTATTGATAGGTTGACTTGAAGATGTCAGAAACAATAATGGAAAGCCAAACATATTAACCTAGAGGTTATTATTGTTCGTAAATAGGGAAACACATTTTAGCACATAACTCGTAAATTTGGTGCAAACTCTTCAATGTCCAATAAAACGAAATAAAGGTTTTTTTTAAACAACCAAAAAAGTTTTACATATTTTATATTATGTGCAGAATAACAGACGACAGTTACACGAGTAAAAACTCAATTTCTTTCTCTATGTAATCTACCGCTACAATAAAGCACTTGGAACTAATTTTCAAATTTGGCCTCCCAGGCACTCCTTTAATTGGCATGTACAGTAGAACCAGTTTCAGGGGATGTAGAAGCAGAATTCCTGTCCCGTCATTGTTCTCAATTTAGTGCCCACGCCCCCCTTTGTCTGCTCTGAGGCTGTGATGTTGTCATGATTAGATTTGCATGTGTTAAATGCAATCATAATTTCACATTTACAGTATAACTGAAAGTCATCGGAATAAATTTAAAAAGATCAATTAAATTTTTTTGTTTTGGGAATATGACTGGTGTGGGCAACAAGGAAAAAAGGCAGGGACTGACTGCTGTAATGTACAAATGGCGCAATGGGCAGCATGAGGTCGTGCAGTCCTGAAAAAAACAAAACAAAACAAAAAAAACAGGATACATTTGGAGATCAAACCAGGTCAGTTTTTCCTGAGAGTGTTCCACTCGCTGAATGTTCATGGGAACGACTGCAGTGAGTCCAGAGCCATTTTACAAACTTTTTAAAAATGTTTGCACCATCCAAATGTTTTATTGCCCCAGAGTCTCATCACCATACTGCACTTAAAGTTGTCTGTAAATGTCATTCATGAGAAATATTCAGTTCCAGTTTGACATTAACACCCCTAATATTTTGTATTGGTGTGCTTTAGAACTCCAACTAGAAAGTTTCTGATGTTTGTATTCAAGGATAGTGAAAAAGGCACATTCGTAAGAAAATTTCATCCGTTTGGTTTGTTTACTGGAAGTGAGATTTATATCAGCCACAAAATTCCACACACAATATTTTATTTATTTTTCCCTCTATATATTATTTTGATCCCAGAATTTACATCCTCAACCTCAACATTTAGTCATACAGTATATATTTTCAGTTGTCCTACTTCTAATACATGAGTTTAAAAATAAACAGCTCTGCAAAAAAATTATTATTGCAATTAATCATTATGAATCCAGAAATAAAGAAATGGAATAAAACAGACTGATCATTCATGTAAAATACTTTTTATTTATTCTTACACATGTAAAACCATCTGTGGCATAAAAGACATTGAAGATCTCTCTTTCCTGACACAGTTCCATCGACAGCATTGCTTCATTATTTACAGCTGACGATAAAAATAAGCAGATTTCTTTTTTTTTTCTTAAAAAAGTAAAAAGACAAAGTGTACAGTGGGGGAGGTGATGTGCACACTTAAACGTGCACACTCAAGTTCCACTCAGTAGGTTTGCTCACTAAAGCACTATTGTGTCATGTGCTTTATAATGCAGACATTCACTTGCTACGGATTAAAGTTTAGAAATTAAGCTAAAGTGCAGGGTGTGCTCTAGCATTCACAAAGCACTTCAGACGAAAAGAAACTGGATTCGATAAAATCCCTGTTTATGCCAGTTATGGACATTAAAACAGACCCAACACAAGCAAGCAAAAAAAAAAAAAAAGCTTTGTGAATACCGGGCCTGATGAGAAGCTCTGTCTGGATCACTTTAGTTACACTGCTGCCCTCCAGTGTGAATAAATAGAAACTGCCACTCTAGATTTGGTTTACATCCCAGCATCACTGGCTTGGGTTACATTTGATAAACTAACCACAAATTTCACAGGATATGACATCATCATAATAAATGACCATCATAAGCATGTGGCGTACCCCAGGGCTCAATTTTGGGCCCACTATTATTCATCTTGCAAGTGCAAATAATTTTTTCATAAGCCGTCAACACATATAGCTAATTGTTTTAATTATGCTTTAAAATAGTTATTTCTATTATCTTTTTTGCTAGCAAACACAGATCCAGGTATTAATTACACATTATAATATTCCACTATCTACTTACTTAGCTAAAAAAAAAAGTGCTTAGCTAACTACCAGAGCCATAGTGCTACAAGTTTCATTTGTTTTCCTATCATTATCTGCTTTAATTCTATGTAATATTTTATGCCAAGCATGACATCAAGACAAATTAGTGAGTTAACGAGGTAATGGTGATGGCATATACCTAAGCTTGTGATTTGCAGACTTATGCCTCAACTTGTTAACCCAAAGACGAGCATCACTTAGCCAAATCAGGATGTTATTCTTAAATTCGGATCAATCAGTAGAGTAAAATCTGTGTGATCTGTATACACTTAAATACTTTCAATTAAATACAGGAGCCATGCAAATCCCAGGTTTGGAAAGTGACAAATCAAGTCCTAAGATATAAAACTGATTTAAAAAAAAAAAAAAAAAAAAAAAAAAAAAAAGGGGTTTTACTTAACCATACAAACCGAGAGAATGTGCTAGGAGAATCTAAATTACTTCCAATTGAGTGTGTTCTGAGTTGTAGTACATGCACACACACGACATCTATGACATCCAGTTGGGGATGTCTTCGTTTCCCTATTCGGGGTTTTTTCCCTGAAGTGTAAAGCGTACTGGCGATTCAGCAGGCAGATTCAAGATTACCAGGTTTACTACCACCGCTCAGTCGGACCTCTTTCTCCTTCTTCGCCCTCTGCTTGTCCGACTTTTCCTGTGCCTTCTTCATGTCTCTCAGCTTCCTCTTAATGGTAGATCGATCTCTCTGACTCGTCACCCCCAGCTCCTACAACAGCATTATTATAAAAGTTGGTGTTTTATTTACCAGTGCCTACATCTGCATGTTATAATGAAAATGATATCCATGATGAATTCCCACCTTAAGTTTACTGCTATCCAAATCGGCCAGACGTTTGCCGTCAACGCCTTTGGCAGTGAACTCGGCTATGTATTGGTCCATGTTCATTCCCATCAACCAGTGACAAACCTGCTGATTGGTCCATTCAGAAAGTGGGCGATTCTGCCACAGGTGCTGCCTTGTGACCGGAGTAGGCTCATCATCAAGGGTCTGAAGAACAACACGTATGATAATATACATTTATATATATATATAATAAACATTTTTAGTTGCAGAAAGAATTTTCAAACAAGGTTTTACAAGCAACAACATTAAAAAGGTATCCGAAATGTATGTAATTAGTAGGGATGGGAATAATCACGGACAACCCGATCGGATATTATCATGATATCTAGGTGTTGATTCTATTTGTATTGCGATTCTGTACAGTAAAATCACGATTTCGTTACATCTGTAAACAAACTTGACCAATAATTTGCTCCTTCCGGTGCAATGTGGACGCAATGTGTGAACAGTTTCGAGAGTGCCACCTGTAGGATTATAGAGGAAATGCAAACTTATAAATTAAAAATAAAATGTTGGTCTTACAGACTGCTCCCGTTGAAGGGTCGCCACAGCGGAACATCCGATCCGCACTCATAATGCAAAAGGTTTTTACACTGAATGCCCTCCGTCTTATTCTATCCAGGTTTGGGACCGGCACTGCATCCAGTGGCTGGGGTTTGGGCATCGGGTGGGAACTGAACCCGGGCCTTCCACATGGCAGGTGAGAAACCTACCACTGATCCACTAATGCCCTAAATGAATACTTATAAAAAGATATTGGAGCCAGTGCGACGATACATGAATTGCAGAATAAAATAATGATTTATCATTGAATCAATTGTTCAAATCACTACTAATTAAATATGACCTGTGCTTAATAAACATGATAATAGTCATGTAATGACTGATCACTGCCTTCAGTTTTATTTTATCCATCTATCCATCCATCCATCCAAACATTAACCCTAAAGTTTAATAAACCTTAATAATCCCAATGAGGGAACTGTAGTTGCATTATAATTTTTTTTTCTGCATGCAAAGCAAATCGGCCTCGATGTTGCCTCTGTGTTTCGTGTGCAAGTGGAGCCCCTGTGGAGGGAGACGGTGTAAGAGACCATGAAACAGCACTATTGTCTCATTTATTCTTGCTATCCTGATATGGAGCCATGTTCGATTTGCACTCTGCTACATCTTTAATATAATAAGAGTGAAGGAATAATTTAATATATGCGGACAAAAGCCAGGGCAGTTCTGAAAAAGCTCAGTTAACTGTGAACTGTGTAAATACTGCAAGCATGTTACTGCGGTGCTATTAAAAAAAAAAAAAAAAAAGTTATTAGGACAAGTTGAATCTAGAGCAGATTCAGGAATGAGGACAGAAAGTGCGAGCAAGAGGAGGAGAACAGAGTGATTTAAGGAAGATTCAAGCACGCTTTTCTGTACCTCGCTGAAGCATCTTCTGATATTTCAGGTTTACACCATGCAATGTGGAGGTTGTGTGTGAATACTGTATCCTAAATACACCTATATTCCTATACTGTACGTAGGATGGAGATATACACACACACCACCTACCGAATATTGAATAGGTCCCCTCTCACCATATTGAATAGGTCCCGTCCCATACACCCCCTGTGCCACCAAAACTCTGTGTTCTGACACCTTCTCAGAACCAGCACTACCTTTTTCAGCAATTTGAGATATCTGTCTATTGGATCTGACTAAATGAGCCAGCCTTCTCTTCTCACATGCATCAGTCAGCCTTGGCCACCCATGAAACTCTTGCCGGTTCCCACCCACTTTCAGGTACAATTGTAATGAGGTATTGTAATTGTAGCTACTATGACAAGAGTAAAACTGATGTTTAAATGACTGGGAGACATACCCAATATTAGCCGGGTGTTCACAGTAATGTGATGGCTGATCAGGTACAGTATATAGACTAGTGTTAAGGAGTAAAGCGATCGAAAGCCGCTATGACCGTGTGACCACTGGGGTCACTCACCTCGCAGGAGGAGAAGAAGCGCTTCTGGGAGTGTCCTCGAGTACGAGGGTCACTCAGTAAAGATGCCAGGGCAGACCGAGGACTGCTGGCGTTCAAATCGAAGCTCTGAAGTGGCCAGGATACCCACACACACACACACACACACAGTAGAAATGTACAAACACACAAGCTTAGAGTAGGATAGGATAAAGTGAGGAGAATAACAAGCAAAGAATATTGGCCTTTCCCCCCAAAATAAAAATAAATAAATAAATAAATAAATAAAATAATAATAATAATAAACTTGTCACATTTATTTCCCAGAAGCCAAAAAAAAAAAGAAAGTATGGTGCAAGTAAGAGAATACAAAAGCATACAGTGCTGTTGAGAGTTCCACCAACAATTCCCGTTATACCAGGCCTTCCTTCCCAATAAAAACATGCTATATTTATGCATTTTGCATAACCATAATTTCTTGAAGTTAGAAATAACTTATTTCTTTAGCTAAAAGTGTCATCCTAGATCCTCGATAATTTAGTTCCTTTCAAATACATGAAATTAATTCTTATTAACAGCTTAGATAGACGGGTTCGAGCTGACAGGAAGATTACGGTAACTCAAATAAGCAATTCTTTTTAAACTTTAGTAAGCAGGAAAGCATCTTATAATGAAAAAAGATATTGTTATTATTGACGCACAAGAACTGGAATCCAACAAAGGGGGCGGGGTGGGGGTGGGGGGGGGAGTAGGGAATAGATCACGAAAATCAGACAGGTGGGGAAAAATTCTCTTATTGTTTAGTTCTTGCAGCAAAAAAATAAAACACTTCAAAAACAAAACTGGTTAATATTTATTTGAGTATAAGATAGAGGCCACAAATTATTAGGTTAACGTCAGAGGTTACATTTTTTGCGATCCTTTTACCAGCGGTGAATTGAAGTCACTGAGTTTGCATCATTAGATGTAAACATACCATTCCTTCTCAACAACCTGTTTTAAACCTGTAATGTCCATATATAAAAATGTGGCCACTTCTTAATAATAAAAAGAAATAACGGTCTCCTCCGAGGTGATGTTACGATGTTAGTATGCTTGCAGTTATCTATTTGGTTAAAATTGGTAAACTAAAAAAAAAAAAGTGGCACTACTCCAAAAGGTAAGAGTGCTACACATGCACACTTGGGGAGAGACCTCGGTTAGTCATGTAACTAGAGCTTTAAGTAACAACCTCTCTAGCCAAGAAGTAGTTGAGGTTTTGACTATGACTACTCCACATAACACGAGTGAGGGACTGAGTATTAGTTTGCTACTGTCTATCAAATATGATTATTATACACTGAAAATTATTTCATACTGTACCAAATCTGAGGAGTGCGAGAGGCAAGAGTGCCAGGATAAGTTGCTCTGTTTCAAAGAAGAGTTTAGGGAACAGATTCAGGAACCGAACAGATAAGTCCCTGACTTAAGAATGAGTTCCATTCTGGGAGCACGTTCATAAATTGGTTTCATTCGTAAGTCCATTACACCTTCGACACAAATATACAGTGGTGTGAAAAACTATTTGCCCCCCTCCTGATTTCTTATTCTTTTGCATGTTTGTCACACAAAATGTTTCTGATCATCAAACACATTTAACTATTAGTCAAAGATAACACAAGTAAACACAAAATGCAGTTTTTAAATGAGGGGTTTTATTATTTAGGGAGGAAAAAAAATCCAAACCTACATGGCCCTGTGTGAAAAAGTAATTGCCCCCTGAACCTAATAACTGGTTGGGCCACCCTTAGCAGCAATAACTGCAATCAAGTGTTTGCGATAACTTGCAACGAGTCTTTTACAGCGCTCTGGAGGAATTTTGGCCCACTCATCTTTGCAGAATTGTTGTAATTCAGCTTTATTTTAGGGTTTTCTAGCATGAACCGCCTTTTTAAGGTCATGCCACAACATCTCAATAGGATTCAGGTCAAGACTTTGACTAGGCCACTCAAGTCTTCATTTTGTTTTTCTTCAGCCATTCAGAGGTGGATTTGCTGGTGTGTTTTGGGTCATTGTCCTGCTGCAGCACCCAAGATCGCTTCAGCTTGAGTTGACGAACAGATGGCCGGACATTCTCCTTCAGGATTTTTTGGTAGACAGTAGAATTCATGGTTCCATCTATCACAGCAAGCCTTCCAGGTCCTGAAGCAGCAAAACAACCCCAGACCATCACACTACCACCACCATATTTTACTGTTGGTATGATGTTCTTTTTCTGAAATGCTGTGTTACTTTTACGCCAGATGTAACGGGACACGCACCTTCCAAAAAGTTCAACTTTTGTCTCGTCGGTCCACAAGGTATTTTCCCAAAAGTCTTGGCAATCATTGAGATGTTTTTTTAGCAAAATTGAGACGAGCCTTAATGTTCTTTTTGCTTAAAAGTTGTTTGCCTTGGAAATCTGCCATGCAGGCCGTTTTTGCCCAGTCTCTTTCTTATGGTGGAGTCATGAACACTGACCTTAATTGAGGCAAGTGAGGCCTGCAGTTCTTTAGATGTTGCCCTGGGGTCTTTTGTGGCCTCTCGGATGAGTTGTCTCTGCGCTCTTGGGGTAATTTTGGTCGGCCGGCCACTCCTGGGAAGGTTCACCACTGTTCCATGTTTTTGCCATTTGTGGATAATGGCTCTCACTGTGGTTCGCTGGAGTCCCAAAGCTTTAGAAATGGCTTTATAACCTTTACCAGACTGATAGATCTCAATTACTTTTGTTCTCATTTGTTCCTGAATTTCTTTGGATCTTGGCATGATGTCTAGCTTTTGAGGTGCTTTTGGTCTACTTCTCTGTGTCAGGTAGCTCCTATTTAAGTGATTTCTTGATTGAAACAGGTGTGGCAGTAATCAGGCCTGGGGGTGACTACAGAAATTGAACTCAGGTGTGATAAACCACAGTTAAGTTATTTTTTAACAAGGGGGGCAGTCACTTTTTCACACAGGGCCATGTAGATTTGGAGGTTTTTTTTCTCCCTTAATAACGTAAATCTTCATTTAAAAACTGCATTTTGTGTTCAATTATGTTATCTTTGACTAATAGTTAACGGTTTTTGATGAGCAGAAACATTTAAGTGTGACAAACATGCAAAAGAATAAGAAATCAGGAAGGGGGCAAATAGTTTTTCACACCACTGTATACTCTTGGAATCCTTGTGATGTAGCAGGGTCAGCTGATATGTGAGCTAGATTATGAAGAATATTACATCAAGCAAGTTCACGTGGATTCTTCTTCTTTGTCTTTCGGCTGTTCCCTTTCAGGGGTCGCCACAGTGAATCATCTGCCTCCATCCAACCCTATCCTCTGCATCTTCTTCTCTCACACCAACTAACTTCATGTCCTCTCTCACTGCATCCATAAATCTCTTTGGTCTTCCTATAGACCTCCTCCCTGGCAGTTCAGCATCCTTCTACCGATATATTCAGAATCACTCCTCTGAACATGTCCAAACTACCTCAACATGGCCTCTCTAACTTTATCTCCCAAAACATCTAACATGGGTTGTCCCTCTGATGAACTCATTCTTGATCCTATCCATACTTGTCACTACCAAAGAGAACCTCAACATCATGCCTCCTGTCTTTTCTTCAGTCCCACTGTCTCTAAGCCAAGCATTGCTGGTCTCACACTGTCCTGTACACCTTTCCTTTCATTCTCGCTGATAAACACACCTGACACGCTTCTCCACCCATTCCAACCTGCCTGTACCCGCCTCTTCACCACCTTTCCACTCTCCCCGTTGCTCTGGACCGTTGACCCTAAGTACTTAAAATCTTAAAATCCTGCACCTTCTTTACCTCTGCTCCCTGTAGCCTCACCGTTCCTCTTGGGTCCCTCTCATTCACACACATGTATTCCGTCTTGCTGCGGCTAACCTTCATTCCTCTGCTTTCCAGAGCGTACCTCCACCTCTACAAATTTTCCTCCACCTGTTCCCTGCTCTCGCTACAAAGCACAATGTCATCTGCAAACATCATAGTCCATGGAGTCTCCTGTCTTACCTCATCTGTCATCCTGTCCATCACCAGAGCAAACAAAAAGGGGCTTAGAGCCGATCCTTGATGCAGACCCACCTCCACCTTGAACTCTTCTGTCACACCTATAGCACATCTCACTACTGTCTTACAACTCTCATACATGTCTTGTACCACTCTAACATACTTCTCTGCCACTCCAGACTTCCTCATACAACACCACAGCTCCTCTCTCGGCACTTTGTCGTACGCTTTCTCTAAATCTACAAAAGACACAATGCAACTCTTTATTACCTTCTCTGTACTTCTCCACCAGCATCCTCAAAGCAAATACTGCATCTGATGTACTCTTTTTGGGCATAAAACCATATTGCTGCTCACAAATGCTCACCTCTGCCCTTAACCTAGCTTCCACTACTCTTTCCCACAGCTTCATTGAATGGCTCATTAACTTTATACCTGTGTAAATGCCACAGCTTTGCACATCTCTCTTGTTCACGTGGATTAACAGTTTTAAAAAATGCATGAGAAGAGAGTGTGATGTGTGAGATGTTAGTTATGGCTGGACACTAAACCAAGTTGCTATGTTAACATATTTAACGTACTAACACAGTATTTTAGTGGACGATTCTAAACCTGTTCTACTGTCAGAGCCACTGTTTTGTAAAAAGACTTGACACCTTCTGACCAATCAAAATCTCAACCCAACACGACAGGTCCTACACAAATTCCTGTTTCACACATGCAAAATCAAAGCAGCCAACCCTGTCTGTCGATTTCTCACCTTATTTCTTCGTTCCGTTCTGTCCTCCGTGTGTCCCTCCGTAGGACTGTGGGGGAGACTGTAACTAGAAAGTGACTGCTCCTTTTCTCGCTCCCTGCCTCTTGATCTTTCCCGGTCTCCGAACCAGGAGAAAGGCATGCAGGATGGGATGGAGGATATGGAGTCAGAGGGAGAAGCGTTTCCGCTAGATTCATCCACCACTTCTCTGGAGCTCCTGCGTGAGAAAACAGTATAAATGAAGTGGGACTAAAAGTTACTAGGAAAGAAACAAAACAGATTTTATGAGAAAACTAAATACCTGCTCCCTACAGAACCGCGCTGCGTCTGCTTTTCTTGCTTGCGGCCTTTGCCACCAGATTTACGCAAGCCACTAATGGAATATTGTTTTAAAAAATTAGCACAATGAAAATGTACTACATTTTTATTACATATTAAATGCATGTGGTGTTTAAAATGCTTGAGTGTTACCCAAAATCTGGAAATCTTCTTTTGGACGTTCTTGTTGTTGAGCTGTCACTCTCCTCATCTATAAGAAAAGATTTATTTATTATACTGTACAGTGTTCACTTAACTCTCATTTGGGTTGAACTACTCATCCACCCACCCACTCATCCACCCACCCATCCACCGACTCATCCACCCACCCATCCACCCACCCAGTCTACTCTACAGGATCACAGGAGGCTTGGAGCCTATCCCAGGGTACCAATCAATCACTGGGTACCAATCAATCACAGGGCACAACAAGCACGAACACGCTCATTCATACACTGCATAAAAAAATTGGAATCGCCAATTAGCCCGATTTGTGTGTCTTAGAACTGTGGGAGAAAACCGGAGTACCCAGAGGCAACCTAGCAAACATGCAAACTCCATGCACACAGCCCTGAAGGCAGGTGGGTTGAACTTTTGATTGGCCAGAAGATGTTGATTAATTTTCTATAACTGCAGCTTTAGACTGATCAAAGGGCAACTCATATTAATGTGACCATTCTAATACATCATAGTACCTATAGCAAAAGCTATTGCACAATTATTAAAAATATAAATGTATGGGGGTGATTAAGGAAGAAAAACAAATTGTTCACACGTGGCTTTTTCTGTAAAAAGTCATCTGTTTAACATTTGCATAAGAAAAAGACTATTCTGGTATGCAGAATGCATGTGATTCTGTAATTGCATGCAAAATAAAACACGTCAGGATGTGCTGTTATAGGAAAATAATCAACTTTGGTGTCATTTTATGCATACCACTATTACGGTGTCACAGCACAATCTTGGTTTATTTTCCTACTATAACAGATACTAAAGTGTTGTATTCCTAAAATCATCATAATATTAACAACAAATCAGTGATGCTGCACCTTTGCTCTTCCTGCTTTGGCTGCTCTCCTTCTTCTTGTACCTCTTGTTGCGGAGACTGTGAAGCAGGCCAGTGGATGACTGACTGGACGTGGGAGAGTGCGGTGTAGATGAGTCTTTAGGAGGAGATAAGCTAGACCGGGTGCTACCTTCTCCATGAGGCATAAGCCCCTGAGGAGAGGGCGAGCTGGACTGATCACCTCCCCGTTCTCCTCCAGGCTTCATCCTGCCCTGAAACTCACTGTTCTGCTCGTTCCCTGGCTGCACAACAGGTACGGGTATGGCGAGGCTCTCCAAGTAGGATTGTCTCCGGTAAGTTTCATTATTGTTATCGTTTATACTCTCTTCATGCTATGGAAAGAAAGAAAAGAAGGAAATGAAACAGCCTTATATATTTTAAATAATCACATAAGTTAAAGGACTGAGATAATACTATACAGTAAAAGCCATCAAATAAAACACTGACTAACATTATTACAACAGGTCTACAACTGCCATTTATGACCAAAGTAGTTCTTAATTTTTACTAGCACTACTGCATGTAGCCAAAAGTGATGCAGAGTGATACATATAGTTAAATGTCCCAGTGTTGTTATTCTCTATTATCAGCATTCATGGAATGGCTCCTGTCCAATCAGATTGCTTGGTTGGAACTAACCATTGTATCACATACAGTGATGTATAATAATATATACATTTTCAGATTTACGATTTAGGGTCCTGAATAGAAAATAACATTCAGGATGTCCAATGCTTAAATAAAATCTTAAAATTAAATATTCAAGTTTGCGCATATTGGACCGATCAGCACTATGAGTTGTAGTGTGGATATATTTTAATTCGGCTGGATTTTTATTAGGGTGTCAGTCTTTTTTTTTTTTTTTTTTACAAATTCAGTATCGACATGTGAGACGGACTGTGATGAGGGATCGTTATGGATCACAGATCAAAAGTGGATGACCAGTCAAAACACTAAGAGTCTATAATATACTTGAAGTCTACATCATGCTTGAATTGTATTATAGTACTATAGGCAACAATCAAAATATTATACTGTAATATATTTAATACTATGATAGGCAACAATCATATACCATGCATTAGACCAGTGGTTCCCAAACTGGGGGTCGCGGAATAATTTCAAGGGGTCGCGAGAGGGATTAAAAAATATTTTTGTGTGTGTGATTATAATACACACTTTTCAGTATTACAAGTAAATGCTATAAATAAATATTTTCTGATTTGTAAAGATATTACTGATTGAGTGTGAGTGTTTAAATTGAGTGTAAAAAATAAATTCGCGACTCAAAGATATGACATCACTGTGCAGCGACTGACTCACTAGTTATTGCTACAGCGCACAACTGCACGTGAAAACCGCAACTGCCGAGATGGATAAATTTGTTATTCGCAAATCTAAAAACGTTAAGGAAATTGTTTGCCTGAGTCATCGGAACCATGTACATCGACCAAGCAAAAGAGCAAGACCCCGTCAGACCAAAGTAGGAAACGTCGGAAATATGAGGAAGAATTCATAAAGTGCAGTATCAGTATTCACTAAGTTGTGGTAGCAACCGAATACACGAGTTGTCCCGTGCAGTAATGTATGTACCGCTTCAATGTGGATCATATTTGTGTTAGCAGTTTTTTCCGCTGTTACATATATAAAAAATAAATACAGCTCACGTCATGATGTGGAAGATGATATGCGGATAGCTGTATCCACCATCAGGCCACGGATGAAGCTTTTGTGGTGCCAAAAACAAGTACACCCTTCCCATTGAAATAAGCCCAAATTATTTAGATGTATAGTAAATGTAGTCAAAATACTGTGAACAGCTTATGTTTATTGCTTGATTTTGATAGTGGGGGTCGCGAGATCTTGTCGGTCTTCAATTAGGGGTCGCGGGCTTGAAAGTTTGGGAACCACTGACTTAGACAACAATCAAAATACTATAATATTGAAAAAAAAAACTAAACAGTATAATAATATTTACTATATATAATAATAAATAATAGTATAATAATACTTTAACACAACTAAGGGAATTTACCTGTGATTGACTGGTGGACGACTGTGTGCTCTTGGCGGACTCTCGGAGTTTGTTTCGAGATGGCCTTTTGCGCTGGACTCCCTGTGCGAGCCTGGCTTTGGCTCTGTAAGCGCTGCAGTCTAAGCAATCTGTCCGGGGTACCGCCTCCCCCAAGTCCGCATCTGAGGAGTGACGTGTTCAATTATAATCTGCTTATTATTTGCAGTACAAACAAGAAGCTAACTTGGGTCCTCAGCATTTCAAAGGATTGAGACATTGAACTGAACATTTATACAATATTTCAGCGAAACGTCAGAAAAAAATAATTTTAAAAAACTTTACATTTAATGTGTGCTTGTAATGCTCCCAATGAGCAAACCCAAAACCACCATAAAAGGCTAGTCTAGTTGATGCAAGGGACATTATAAAGGTGATTATGACTGATGAATGTAAGAACGTAAGACATGGTGGAGTTTCTGTGCTACCTTGGAGAAGGTAGTCTAAAGCTGGGTCATTTCTGTCTGAGGATCCTGAGGTGGGGCTGCTCTCCTGGCTCTCTACTGCAGGACTGCACGACTCCTCAGGCTGATCCGAACTCGCTCGACCTTCCAAAACAGCAATCTGAGCACCAATAGACAAAATGTAAAACATACAAATGCATTTTTAAAATTAATATTTAAAAAAATGTCATAAATTGCATGTCATACATTTTCCCCCCATTTACAGTTACATTCAGTGAACTGGACCATCAATATAAAAAAAAAAAAACATCTTGTTGTTACTTTTATTATAACTTCTATAAAATCAGTCTCGCACCAGCCAATACTTTTCCTTTTCTTTTAAACTTAGTAAGATAACATTTAGAATGCAAAGCCAATGAGGTCAATGTGAATGTATTCATCACCAGCACATCAACTAGTTCTGCATTTGTATGCCTGAAATACCCTCAGAATCTACTTCAAACATCAAGGACAGTATTAAAGAAAACCATTTCAGACACTTGACCTTGCTGCGACCTTGACCCATTTCGGTTTCATCTGTCACAAATGTTACATGATTATTTAAATGCTGCAGACAAAACATTAATCCTACGTAGAACTGTGTTATAAAATCACAAATTAGCATATCATCATTAGTGGAAATGCTGCGTTCTCTCTCCACACTATACCTGAGGCTTAGCATACTGTACTTCCACATCGGTGTAAGATTTACCTGTTCATGAAGCTTTCCCAGACTCTTCTTATATTCCCTCTCTCTGTCCTCTAGTCGTCTCTTTAAATCATCTTCTCTCTTCATAAACTCAGCCTCCCTGCAAATGGAGTACAATTAAACTCACTCGCTCTCAAATCCATCAGTTTTAGATTTTAAAAGTTACCCAAAGGTCTCTTCAGATTGGAAAGGGCTAGCAAGCTAAACTGAGCGTTTAAACAGCGTTTCGTTTAAATCGCACCGATAGAGGCAGAGCGAAATCTTTAAATAATTGATGCTACTATAGTGCAAGAAATATTATGTGACTTCCAGCATGATTAGAAAAAAGGCCAATGTTTTATGTAATCCGATAAATTCGTTGCAAGAACTGTTAAATGGTAATTAGCTAACTGCTATGAAAAGAGAATGTTAATTAGCTTGTATTTGCTGTTAATGATGAGATTTATTACAGCATAGGCTTACAGTAATTGCACCCGACTGAAAGTAAAATAACAACAACAACAAAATCAATACAATTTGCACCCAGTTTATTCACTGCTAATATTCACCTTGCAGCTAATCATTACTCCATTTCTAGGAGCTTCAGCAACTCTTTCTAGTGGACCTAGCAACTAATATACAAAATATACTAACGTGATATTAAGTAACGTCCAGAAAACTGTGTCTTTGCTACAATAACACAAAATTATTTTCCACCATACTGTAATTTGCAAATAAATTCTTTAAAAATCTTACAATGTGATTTTCTGGATTTCTTTGCTTGTTTTGTCTCTCATAGTTGAGGTAAACCCATGATGAAAATTACAGGCCTCTCTAATCTTTTTAATTGGGAAAACTAGCACAATTGGAGGCTGACTAAATACTTTTTTGCCCCACTGTAAATCGTTTGACCAATCGGCACAATTCTAAAGAACAAGGACAAATCATGGAACATGTTAGTTTTATAATGTGTATAGCCAATTGTGTTAGCATCCTAGTACCTAGACAATGTTTGTTGGACTTACGAACGAATTAGACTTACGAACGAGCTCTCAGAGCAGAACTCATTCATATCTTGGGGACTTAAATATTTAATTTAAGTTAATTAAAGTTAGCCCAATTGGGCTATTTAAGGTTGGGCCAATCTTTGGTACTGCCGATGGTGCAATATAACATTGTCAGTTTGGCCACAGAGCCACCACTTTCAGATATGTTTAATTTTTTTTACTTTAAACTTTAAACCCTCATTTTCTATATTGATTCAATATAATGTTGGCTGTTGGGTCAACTTTAAATACACCTCGTTCATGTTAGTTCAAACATTCAATTAGTCTTTCAGCTACCTTTAAAACCACTCTGCCAATGTTTATCCAACATTTAAAATTTAAGTCCAGTAGCAAACCAAGACTGGGCCAATTATGTAAAGTGTGTGACCAACAAAAGAGACGTTGGGTCATGGTGTGTTTTCTACCTGGGTCAGAAGGTCTTGGTTGATTAGACTAGCATTAACTAGCTACAGTAGTTAGAAAATATGCCTAGCTATTAACGTTAGACATTTATAATAATAAGTTCAACAATATTATCCAAGTTGCCTGCTGTCAGCACACTGTAGTATTTAGTTATACTACGTTAGATAATGGTGCTAAATAAGAACATTGAGTGTTTGCTTAATTTGTTTAACATGCACAATTTTTCCATATTTTACATTTGTTACAAGGTACAAAGTTCTCTGAGGTCCCACAAAGTGTGTGATTTATTTCATACCTCCAACTACCTCTGTTTTACTCGTCTTCTGGACATATCATAATAAATGAAGCATTGTACTGCCATAGGACAGCAGAGCTAAACACCTTATATGAGGTCACATTAGACACATCAGAATGTCTAAAAATGAGGTTTGCATAAAAAATACCTTAAAGAGCGTAAAAATGCTATACAATGTAGTCAATGCTCTTGTAAAAAAAATTTTTTATTTGTTTATTTGTTTTTTTTATTCATTTATTTGTTCTACCAATCAGCAATATTTTGCTTGAACAATCTAGATCAAGTGTGCTTACGCAGTGCTGTACAGTATGTTCTTACCGGTCCTTGTGCTCTTGTAGCAGCATGTTGGTTTTGTCGTACTTGACCTGCAGTGACTCGTGTTGGCTCTGGGCCTCGCTGAGTCGCTGGTTGATGGTCTTGCAGAGAGCCTGAGCATCGAGCCAGTGTTTCTCCAACTTCTCTATTCTCTCTCGGCTCTCGTCCATGCTCTTCTCCAGAGACGCACCTCGAGCCTCCCAGGCTAAGCGGTCGGCTTCACACACTCGAAGCTACAGAAACGCGAACAAACATGCTGTTTCTGATTTGCAATCAAAGTTGAACTAGAGAGGGCACGGCTGGGATTCTGCTCACCTTTTCTTTCATCTGCTTCAGTTCTGTTATGGTTGCACTGTGCTTCATTTGGAGCTGGAAGAGAGTTAAGCTTAGAGAGTGTTTGCGAAAGCTTACATCGAAAGTCGTGCGTTTGACTAAGGAGACAGCTATGGCTGGTTTAGCATTAACAGATTATGGAGGTGGGACTGCACAGCAAAAGTCATTACTCACTCATCTTCTTTCATTCACTCATTCATTCATTCATTCATTCATTCATCTTCTATACCGCTTAATCCTGTGTTCAGGGTCGCGGGGGGCCTGGAGCCTATCCCAGGAGGCTTAGGGCACGAGGCGGGGTACACCCTGGACAGGGGCCCAATCCATCACAGGGCACACATGCATACACACACACACTGCAGACAATTTAGGAACGCCAATTAACCTATCCATGTCTTTGAACTGTGGGAGGAAACAGAGTACCCGGAGAAAACCCACCAAACACGGGGAAAACATGCAAACTACATGCACACAGAGACGGGAATCAAGCCTGGCCAAGACTATTACCCAGACCCTGGAGGTGCAAGGCGACAGTGCTAACCACTACACCACCACCAACTACCAAATATTGTCTTTTGTGACTAATACACATTGATTTCCATTTTATAACTTTTTTTCCCCCCCAAAGTCAGTTGTAGAAGCTTATGACTTAAGTGTTAGCGATCTGGACTTTAATTTCACCCAGCATCCAATTTTACAACTTTCCTGCATCATACCTCTTTAAAAGTTTGGTCCAGCTCGGTGTAATTCGTGTCGTCTGGAATAATAATGCCTTGATTCTTCAGGTGTGCAAACACCTCCTGAGTCAAATCAAGAGATACGTCTTCTTTGTCATCCTCCTTCTCTTCTACTCGAGTCGCTCCATTCTGTATTACAGCATCAAACAATGCAGACTAATCAGACACTGATGAAAACATCAAAAGCAAACGAATTCCCAAACACAGGCACTTTAATAACCCTTAATTTATAGCAGTGCCTTTTGCTTTCCCTTTCTCTTTTACCTCCTCCATGGCGTCCTTGCTCTGTTCTTCTACTAGTAGCTGGACTTCTTGCTCGCAGTCATCGCGTTGCTGCAGGAGGTCAGCTGTTTGCTCTTCATGAGGTTGGACAACTTTTTCTTCATCCTCTTCTTCCTGCTCGGTAGTGTCATCATCTTGGGCCTGATTTTGCGGGCTCTTTTCTTGCTCCAGAGTTTCACTGATCAATCGAGCCACTTCACTGTCAACCCCTGGCTTTTCTCGGCCAATCAGAAACCTGCAAGTGGACACCGAGAGCATGTTATTTCCTGTATGCAATAAACTAAAAATAAAGATACACCGATTAAAGAAGACGATCTTGTATGCTGTGGAATTGTGTCGAAATCTCGATTTCTAGATCGAAATCATCTCACCGATGTAGAAACGCTCTTATTTTTTTAATAAGTTTAACTTTGTAAAATCCTTCCTGGTCCTTCAATAAAATCCTGCCATGCTCTCGGGTGTGCGTCCCTTTACTGGAAGCAGTAAAGGAAGGTAAAACAGATAAGCCACAAGTGCGATAAATGATTAACTGATCACCAGGTCTCAGCATGCACTATCACTGAACAAACATACGCACGCCCTACAATCTATGACCACTAAAACACAGCCACTACAGTTAAGAGTTCACAGTAAGAAGGTACTGCTTAATAAAGAAGATCTACAGTTCACGTTCTGATGATAAACTGACGTCGCCTTGAATTCCTTAACAGTAAATGATTGACACGTGTGTTTTTTTTTATTTATTTATTTTTTAAATCAAGCATGTTTGTGTGTATTCTTACTTTACAAGTCCTCGGGTGTTCTTGAGGACAGTGGCAGCAAACAGCTGGGTGACTCCTACCAGGCTGATCCCATCCACTTCCACGATCTGATCGTTGACTAGAATACTGGCACATACACAGCACATAAAACTGATTCATGACTCATTAGCCTTAATTTAGTCTTATACTGACTAGGATTTGAGCCAAGACTATTAAATGCTTGACAAGCTGGACAAAATGCATCAAATCTTAACAGGGACATTTCTGAAGCTTGGGGTTAGGTACCGGCCATCGCGCTGAGCCGCTCCTTTCTCCGTAATGGTTTTGACGAAGATGCCGAGTTTCTCCAGACCTTGATCGGCTCCGACACCCATTCCTATGATACTGATCCCCAGGCCTTCATCTTCTGTTTCGACAAACCAACATGCACAGAGAACATAGAGTGAAGAGAATCTCTAGTGACGGACGGTGAAGGTCTAACGCATACCTGGAATTCTACGTAGTTTATCTCCTATTTTCAAACAAGGCTAATATTTCCCTTCACCCGATAAAACTAATTTCACATGAGACCTAAAACACACCCCAAAGACTAAACCAAGTACAGCCTGTCCCATAACAAGTAACATGTTTAGATTTCTACCTTTCTGGATTTCCACAGGGAAGACGTCCATTTTCTCCACCCTCTTCTCCAGCTCATACTCGGCCGACGCGGATACGGGGTCGACCTCTTCGTTCCTACGATCGTACTCATCGTTGGAATATGTACTGAACACCTACAGAGAAAGTGTGCATGCATGCACACACACACAAACTTAATTTAAAATCCCTTAATGATTAAGGCAGACAATGGCAGCTCAATGTGACCCAGATTAGTTTTTGATTAACATGCACCTCCCCTTTGCAAATAGTATAGTTTAAACTCTTCACATTTAAATATGCGTAATACTTTGGCTATTTACTGGAGGCAGTTAATTCCAACAATTATATTTATATACATGCACTGTTCAGCCGTAGCATTTAAACCACCTAGGTTTGGCCACATGAGTGGCTCTTGACTCTCAGGATGTGGTTCCGCAGGGTCTCTGGGGGTCTGTTGTGGCGTCTGTCATCAGGGCGTTGACAGTGAGTCCTTTGGGTGCTGCAGGTTACAAGGTGGATCCTCCATGGATTGGACTTGTTTGTGCTCGATGGGATTGGGAGTGTAAAGATCTGGGTGTTTGAAGGCCATGTCAGTGGTCTTGAGCTCTTTGCCTCCAGGCTATGGTGCACTGGGTGTTCTGGTTCCTTTCCATCATCGCAAGCATTGGCTTTTCTGTGGGATCTGACCAGACAAGCTGGCCTTTGGTCCCCGCAGGTAGTGTATGGATAAACCTTGGGTGCCATGATCCTGTCACCAGTTTACCAGTACTCAATCATCAGTGTTACTGTTATATGGTGGTAATATAATGGCTGATCAGTGTACACATTACATATATATTAATATTTTTACTTAACATTATTTATACAGTAAGATGGTTGTGGCTTGTGGTTTCCAACAGTGTAACCAGAAACCTCCAGGCTCCCTGAACCCCACTTTGAGAACCACAGATATAGCCAGGTCCAACTGAAAGTAAAAAGGGATCCCACATGCCAATTTTAGCTTCAGAATTTACTACATTGCTAGCCGCGTGTTCGAGTTGATGGCAGTATTAAACATGCAGTATGACTGTTGATTCCATGTTTAATTTGGCAGAGTAAAGATGATCAGATAGAGTGTGACCTACAAACAGCTAATAAAAGAATCATATAGACTATAAATCAGTTACTAGTCTAAACTGGCACAACCAGGCCACTCCCTTCACCTTTCGTCTTTTGTCTCTTATGATAAGTCAAAACCATTTTTAGTGCTATCGTGTCCATGTACACTAGATATATGGATATATACTGGGAGCTTTTTAACGCTATTGTATTGTATAGGGATACTGTACCAGACAACACAGCGGCTCCACTGCCCGGTTCAGGAATACGTTTATAATTTTAAACTGAAACATTATATATATTTATAATTTCTCCTTAATAACTGTAGTGATTAATATATAAATATAAAAGAATCTCAGTTGGTTCACAGTGAAGTTTCGATATGAAGATTAGGATGTTAATATGAATTACAGTAACCATATTTACCATACTGGTATTGCAAGCTGAACTATCAATGCCCTGTATCATTTATTCTTCACTTTATTGTCTCTAAAATGTTCCTTTACTCTTTTCGTTTGAATCCTTCATGTTGTCATGGAGTAACCATGCACCTTTGAACAATGTCTGTTCTTCAGCAGACCTACACAGAGTCTCTCTCTCTCTCTCTCTTTCCCAAACACAGAGCACAGTTTATTCTTAGAGACAAGCAAAGATGAGATTTATAACTGCACAACTAGATGAGAGTGAGAAACCACAGGAGTGTGCACAGTAATCAGGTCACACATTAGGCTCGGATTCCTCAGTGCTTTTTTGGAAGGAGCTGCCGTGCCTCAGGCTTCGGATTCAGCTTGCTAATAAGCATAGCCAACCTCGGGGTGGAACTAGTCATGGGTGAAATCTCTCCTACACCACCACGGCGAGGAAAGCGGCCCGATTTAGCCGCACCTGCTAGCGCTAGACGTCTTGATTTCTCACTTTGCGCACAGAATGTGTGCTTACGTAATCTTACAATGCAAAATGTGAGGTTTTTTTTGGTGGGAATATTCCGCATAAGTGAAGTCGGACAGTAAATAATGGTGCTGTAAGACTGATGAGCATGACACTGTTTACTGTATACAGTGCAGTTACGAGGGCCATAGAGAAACCTGTTTTATAGGGCTGGAGATAAATATAGTTTCACTCTGTCAATCAAAAGAGGAAGTTCAACAAACAACCAAGGCCTGTTTCGACCTGGTGGCCCGACGAATACAGTTCGTTAATTTACAAGCTACACCTGGACAGGAACAAGAGGACGAAATTGTGAAAAGTGCGTGCCATAGACAACAAGGCAAAGTGGAAAATGACCAGTATAAGAAGTACTCCATCTAACTAAACAACGATGGAAAACAGATACAACATAATGGAAATGTGTTAACTGTGAAATGGTGTTATATGCTAAAGGAAGACGGACAGAGACAGTCAGACACACACAGAGGAGTCTTTCTTTTCCAAACAGAATCTGTGCCTTTCAAGTATTCCACGTTCTCATAGTCCAACAGTGTCACGTGACCCTATAAACAATACACTTCCTGTGTGATGCCAACCAATCCTTACACTCCCCCCACAGTATGTCCATGCTTTGGCATCTGGACAACTGCATGACCTTGCAGAAACACATACAAATCGGGAAACTGATAGCAAGAAAAGACTTCATGTCAGCATCCTGTGAGAAAAAGCACTCACTAGGGACTAACCTGTACTTCATGTTGCGTAACAGGAATCGCTGGTAGGCATGAGTGTATACTTGTTCAACAAATGCAAATATTCCTAAACAGCCCTGAGGGACTATTACTGTTTATGGTTACTGTCAAAGTCAAGTCCAGAAGGCGAAGAATGCTGCAGGAATGAGTCTACCCACTTTTCTGGTACTGCCAATTAGCTGATCCATTATACAACATTTAACACAAGTCCTGGACAACAATGATGAACATGAATGATCTGAAGTTGGTGTTCAGGTTCAGGTGACTTTCAGGTTGATTTTCCTTGCTCTGGTTCAGAAATTCCAACTTACAAGCTTCCACTGAATGCAGCATAAGGTAAGCATAATGGCAGTTTGATAGGATATGATAGGGATGAATGTACAGTAAATGACCTAAAAATGAAAAGAGTATGCTCTTAACACCCAATCTTATCAATCTGAGTCATGATATGCTCATCAAGATTCAGCTGCTACCACCAACTCTACACGTTATTTGAATTTGTACCATTACTGAAGGTTTTCTAAATGACACACTTGGTTCAAGGTTAAGAAATGAAAAGTTAATCCAGGAAATCGCAAAGCTTTCCGTGTGATATCTATTTAATTCCACTCACGCCTGCATGAGCATTAAAGCGTATCTGTCCTCCAAACACTTGTTGGGTCGTCTCATGGCTTCCACTGAATCCTAGTGGTTTAGCTTTCATGCACCCGTCTATCTCTTAGCAGGAAAAACATTGACGATGGAGTTGGAAGTTCTTCACGTGGTAAACATGGTACTGCTCATCATTAAGATAATCTAAAAACAGTTCTCCTTACAGGACCAAACATGATGACATAAGGAACCTCACACAACATCCTACGTACATACAGTAGGATGGGATTTGTGTGAGGTCCTACCTCCACCACAGACCAGCATTATTGCACCGAGACCTTTTACTTTTCTCACAAGCATGAGCTCAAGTAGCTGGAATTAACTTTCATCCACTATTTGGTTACCACCTGTGAAAAAGTTGTGGCCAATTCCAACCGTGTTCCAATTCAAGCTAACAGCTTGGCACATAGAAATAAGCTACACCTAAGGCTATTTCTCTTTCCACATTATCTGTCAGAGGCCAAAAAAAACCGACATGCCTGAATTAAATGCAAGCTCAGACAGGACCTTCGTCCAAAAATGGTTTCCTCAAACTTGAGTGCACTAGTTACTACTGAAACCATGTGAGGAACAGCAAGCCTGATCATGGTTTGCCAATATTGCACAACATGTAAGTACTGAAAACACTTTTACCAGCATGTGAGATCTTGTATAAAAATGTAGAGGAAGGATGTGCATACACAAAAACACTTGCAAACAAAAGAAGGCTCTGGGAGTGACCAAGACAGATAAGCAGGCCTTTGGAAAGTCTTGTGAGACAGTTTTGGTTATTATAATAGACTGGGTCAGACACATTGTTTAGAAAAACAGAAATCCTCTGTGTAACACAGATTGGATTTGCTATTCATTCATCTATTGTTATGGTAAAGTAGGGATTTTATAGTCAAGACAAAAACCAGGATAAATTAACCATACCTTGATAGGAGCAGTGGAGAATCTGATCTTCCTTCTTGGGCTAAGCTCTTCTTCATCAGACAGCCCTGAAAGCTCCTCATATTCCTGCAACTGGTCAATGTCTGCTTCACTGTCCTGTCCATTTTGCTGATAGTCCAACTTACTTTCCCGATCATCCACAAAAGCCGCATTCTCAATACCACATATCAAAGGTCTCTTCCCAGCAGAGTCCTCATTCACTTGCTGTTGCCGTTCTTCCACAGCCCCGTTTTCAACATCATGTTCATCGTCCTCTTCCTCTAAAGTCACGTCATTCTCATCTCCCCCATTCTTCTCGGTCTCCCTCTGATTTTTCTGTATGGTGCTTTCTACTTCTTCCATCACTTTCTCTTCAGCTTTCATCTCACTGTGTTGACATAGTTCCTCTGGCACCTGCTTTCCCATGTCCTGTACCGCTTTCACCTTCTCATACTCATTTTCCTCCTTCTGTCCCTCTTTATGCATACTTTTACCCTCAAGCAATTTTTCCTGCATTTCCTTATCTTGGTCTCCAACAGTTATTGTTTTGTCCACCCCCTCCTTCTTTTTCTCCTCCCCTACCCTAGAGTCCCTCCCTGATTCATCTTCATGACATATCATTTGGACCTCCTTGCTGTCTGTGGGCTCCTTGTCTAAAGGAAACTTTGTGGTAGTTTGCTCATTAATGACATCCTCGAAAACATCATCTGCATTGCGGTCTTCCTCATTGCTCTCACCCTCTGATGATTCATTATGGACCACCACTAACTCGGCACGGACTGTTGAAAGACCCGGGCTACTAAACTTCTCCTTGTGTTGCTTCCCTTTGGAGACATTAAATTCCAAAGATTCATTTTCATCTACTGAAGGACTGACCGAACCACTGCTCAGAGACAAACGATGGCGCTTCTCACTTTTAAAAAGGACAGTTGGTCCAGTTGAGACAACAGAAACTGAAGTTCCATTAGCGCTGTCCAATGTGTTGTTTGTGCTTTGGTTATTCCAATCAGGGCTTTCTTCTGTACAGACTCCATTCACTGGCACGGGAGAACACTGGGACCCTGTTTGTGATATGTTAGGATCTGCCTGGCCAGAAGGGCTTTCAGGCCAAACAGAGTATGATGTCGGAGAACCGTCACTATCTGGTGATAGTGGAGGGTCTGAATGCTCACTGTTTGGGGATGATGGTGGTTGGGAATGACTACTTGGACTCTGCGAACGGGTTGAAACAGACGGTCCGGACAAGGATTCACTGTCACTGTCTAACATGAAGCTCTCCAGTCTCCTGGATATGGGTCCTGCATTTTTCATCACCACCGCAGGCTTGTGTTGTGGCTTCTCACGATCAGATGTTCCTCTGTCCTTGTCTACCGTTGGTTGTTCTCCTGTTTTCTGAATGTGGTCAGTCTTTTCGGTTATCTTCTTCACACACCTGCCTTCCTCCGAAACACTACGCACAGACGATCTGCTGAGGGATCTTCCGGGTACGTTCCTGTCTGTCGGTAGTCCACTCTCGAAGAGCATTCTGGTCTCCGAGAACTTCTCAGCCAGTGCGACTTTATTAAACGAGATGTCCTCCGATTTCCTCAACACTTCCGTGGTGCCCGATTCCGAGCTGGACGCACTCCCCATGCTAGACCTGTACGACGTGGTGCTCCGTTGCGGTTTAACCGGTCCGGGTTTGGTCGGGTTTGCACCGTCCTGCGGTTGTTGGGAATCCATTTGAAGAAAGATGTTCTTGATTTCATTCACCCGGGTACCTGAGGGTCTCCCTCGACCCTCGCCGCCTCCGTACGAGTAAACAATAGAAGGTCCTTCGAAGGAGCATTTGATGGAATGGAAGTCGGATTTGTACGCGTTTCTGTGAGGAGAGGCACTCCTTAGGACTCGCTCACTTTTGGGTTCACTTTTGATCATTTTGAAAGTGCAAATCAAATCGTGCAAAAGGATACAAATCAGCCTGTCGCTTTTTAGGTGCGTTTCGTGTTCATGTTCTACGCAGAATTAGACAGGACCGGTCTGTTTTCTAGTTGCACTGGATTCTTGAGGAATATCACAGGTGCTGTTATCTAAAGAAAGGAAAAGTCCATTTTAAAAAATATCACATAAGGATACATTTTTTTTTTTTTTCAAAATTAATTCTGCAAGCTGATAAACATTTCCTCATTAGACTATTGATCACTGGGTCAGAGCTATTCAATGGTTAATAACTTTGCAGATATTAATAAATTGTAATATTTATTATTACTTAGGAATGTTTTATGTTGGTGAAAACAAGTTCAAACAAGAAAACTTCGTTCATAGTAACATTTTAAATCCTGATAATAAAATGTTGCAGATCTCACTAAAAACTAAAAACAATGCTGGTGTGTGTGTGTGTGTGTGTGTGTGTGTATAAACCAGGACGCTGTCTTTAATTCAGACAGGGATTCACTCCTAATCGATACCGACAGCGCACTTTATATCACCGGCTGCGACGTGAAAACTCGATCAAACTCACCGTAACTTGCCGCATATCAGCAGCACAGGACGGACCGAGCGAATGATCCAGAAGCGTCCAGAGGAAACTTGTCTCGCTGCCTGCAGCCTTCGCTCTGTGTGTGAACAGCTCGCGAGCGGGGGAAAAAAAAAAAAACCTTATCCTCGAGTGCGCGCTCCCGTGACAGAGGGTTTATCGGGAGCGCGCCGACGTGTGCGCGTAGGAGGAGGAGGAGGAGGAGGAGGAGGGGGGGGGGGTAGTGTTCCCTGGAAAGCCGTGGGAAAATATTCCTAATTTGCCTACTACTGTAGGTTCACTGACTTTCTTACAGCAACAGGAGACAGAAGTGATTCAATTTGTTTTAAAAAAAAAAAGTTTGGATAAAAAGTCCTATTTAAAACCTGCTCCCTCATCCAGAGGTCACCGCCGTGGACCAGCCCATCCAGAAACAACTATGTTTCACACCAGAAACATACGTAACCCTCTGCATTTATCCAGGCTTGAGACTGGCACTGAATCTGGGTTTGCTTGGGTATTGGGTTGAAATCGAACCCGTGCCTTCCGCATGGCAGGAAAGAAACCAACCACTGAGCTGATTGTGTTTACTGTATTCAACTATATTGAGGTTCAATCTAGACACTTGATGCAGTGGGGAAAAAAGTGGGGAGGGTCAGACAGAGAAGGTCATCGGGTATAAAACCCAGGCCGAGTTGTCATGTGGAGAGCCCTTGATGACGGACGGAGCAGCCAAAAGACCAACAGGTAGATGCATGGATGTGCACAAGTGTATTTAACAATTTTGTTTCAAAATATCGCGTTTCCAAACTTTCCATTTTTCCATCTAGCATGGTGACTAAATTTAGTTTTGAAACCCTTCAAATGTCCCATGTAGAAGAGGCATTGGTGGTTCCATACTAGGTTATTCACCTGCCATGCGGAAGACCCGAACCCCAGCCTGGATAAAATGGGATAGTTGTGTCAGGATGGGCGTTAAAAAAAAAACTGTGCTACTGTATATTGTCTCTGGACGAGACCAGCACAAAAGCTAACAACAAAGGTTCCATAAGAACATACAAGAAATGGATTCCTTTATTCATTCATCAAGACTGTTTTAACACTGCAGGCAAAAGTGAACCAAATAATTTTTCCTCCTCATATCTGGCTCAGATATGGGATCATGTTAGGACCCAAGACTTGACTATGATGTCATCGCTATCGCTCTGATACTGCTGTTTCAATAGTGCTGATGTCATAAGTGTACCCCTGTTGCTCTTTTAAGGATTTATTAGAGTCCAAGCACTATGAAATCAGCACGATGAAAACTTGATTATGACATCATCGCTCTGATAATGCAGTTTTAATAGTGCTGATGTCATAAATGCAACAGGGGCTTGTAGTTCTAAGGATTATTATTATAATACACTGTATTATATGTATGTATATATATGTATGTATATATATATATATATATATATATATTTTATATATATATATATATATATATATATATATATATATATATATATATATATATACATATATGTATATATATATATATATATATATATATATATATATATACACACACACACACACACATCAGTTTTTTGTGTGTGCATGTAATAGGCTCAACTCCACATGAGGTGAGAAGTTTTGGGTCATTTGCAAAATGCACATTTATGATATTACTATTAAACACACACACTCACACACCATGATGAAGCCTTAAACTTGTGCCATATTCAGTGAAATCAGCATCCAGAGCTTTTCAGAGATCATAACATGCACAAAAGCTGCACAGGTTGTGTTGTGCACCAGAGTGGTTATGGCACAGGTGCTTTGGCTAAACTACTGTATATTTTTATTTGTTTCTGCCCAACAGGTTGAGCAGCTCAAAGCACACGAAATCTGATCTTTTCAATTCTGATGTCGGCCAGTTGTCTGATTTTTTCTTCTTCATTTTTTGCAATTCAAACTTTCTCTGAAACGTCTAATCATAATTAATGTAAAATCGATTCAACTTGATGTTCATCAGAATTGATAACTCAAAACAAAAAAAAAGTAACAATGATGTTGAAGGAGGATTCAGTGACAGGATAACGTTATGGACCTCATAAAAATTTTGTCAAGCTGTCACTGAGATGTTCGGGAATCCAGCACCACCAACAGCATCACATTGGCTGAGAGGACGACCCAATCTACCAACCAATAGCTATGGATCATAGAAAAGGGGGATCTACCTTGTATACGGGCACTTGCGTCTGGTAGTTCATGCACATTTCTTGTGGTGTTGTACAGTAAATGTGGCCTGATTTATTTTCTAAGAGCAAGTAGCCTAGAAATGCATATGGTGGAATAATCAAAGATCCCACAGATTTATTATGGAATCAATCTCGCTTTCTCATCTTAAATCAAATTGGAGTAGTCCTACTGTATGTGCATGCATTGCACCTACCTGTATAAAAAAAATTTATGCATACTATAAAATATAATCCGGCCTGTGCCCCTACTGGATGGAACACGGATGGTTTCCCAAAGCACAGAAGTTCCACACCTGAACTCAACAAATACAGTTTCTTGTCTGTATGAAGTTTTTGATATTTTAAAAAAGCTCTCTCAGAGGTTCTTTGTATGGTTCACAGTTCTAGCATTCTGAAGAGGTCATACTTTAAAAGCCTGCTATGTAGATTTCCATACAGAACCACTAAAAGAACTAAATTTAGCCTTTTCACAAGTGTATAGTTAATGTTTCCATTATTTCTATGAAGCAGGGCAGTACATCAGACTCATTTAATGACTGTACAGTGTCAGAGGAGTGTGTGCTATTATGTGTGGGTTGTTTATGAAATGTTTGGTTCCCAAAAGGTCCTCATGAGATTGGCAATGTCAAGTGAAGTAAGTATAATCTTTTCTAGAGCCACTCTGTTAAAGCAGAACTGACACAGAGGCACTTTTGTCTTTCTGATTCACATTTTGGTCGTGGCTGAGGAGATGACGTGAGAGGATTAAGAAGTGTCAGCGATGTTGGGAGTGTGCATTACCTGCTTTCTGAAATTTCTGATTTTTTTTTTCTTTTCTGGACCAGACAGGAGCCAAGGGCCTTGCTCAAGGGCCCAAAAATGGCAACCTGTTGGAGCTGGGGCTTAAACGGCCCACCTTCTGGCGGTTACAGTTATTTATTGTAAATATCAGCATTAAACCATGTTGTTCTTTAGACTTCCTGGACACTTAGAGTTGTTTATAAAAAAAATTAACCATATACTGTAGAAACAAAGCAGGAGTCAGATAATCCGATCCGCACATAACTTGGCATAGGTTCTACGCAACCCTCCCATTTTCCTCTGGGCTTGGGACAGACCCTGCTCCCAGTGCCTGAGGTTTGGGCATTAGGACTTTGTGCATTGGGAATTGAACCTGGGCCTTCCACATTGCAGGCAAGAAACCCAACACTGAGCAACAATACTGTACTGTATAATCCCAAAAAAGTGATCAAAATCTAATGTTGGACAAGTAATCAATCATGACAGAATACATTACTGAAATATATTCTTGTAGCCGAAGTGTCAGTTAGCCTTATTGCTGCTCATGGCTTGTAGAGTGTTAGAGAGTGAATCCTCTAACAGATGGCATTTCCGGCCTCTACATACAGTATTGAGAGTAGATTATCTCTACTGAGCCCCTGTCAATCAATCAGCGCTCTGTACAGCTACACAGTGAGCAATACCGTGTGACAAATTCTCAACCTTGTGTTAATATTATTTACGAAGTCAATGGACGATCTTTTAAAAAAAGGTTACTACAATTAATGAATCCTGACTCTTTATAATCTATGCACAGATTTAAATGCCCAAAGCAATCTGCTCCACATACAGACTTCACACCCTGTAGCTCGGCTCTCTTAGCCCAAAATTTCATCTCATGCTTCACAAAAACTATTTTGACGAACTGCAATCATGTAATCTAGAGTGCTGCCCTACTACAACCATGACACCCAAACTGTGTGTGTGTGTGTGTGTGTTTTTTGAAAGCATGCCTTAACTGTTATTTTGGTTACGTAAGCTCAAGACACATTCCATGTTAAAAATAGAACCAAATCAAAGTACAGAGAAGCAAAAATAAGCAATTGCACCTCTTACCGTGTCTTTATTTTTTAGAAGAAGAAAAATCCAACTTTATGCTTGTCAAGCTGGACCGATTTCCAAATTGACTGGATTTGCCTCCATTAATATACAGTAATATTCCTTTCTTTTCTTTCCTTTTTAGTAAAGTAACCTTCCTCCTAGTTATTCACTGGTGGGGAGCTATGGGTTAGTAATATATTACTGACACCCTTTGTACTTGGCCTGGGTTTGTTTCATGGCCTGAATTTGGTTCTGTTTTCCCCAGGTGGCCCCAGGACCTAGATTTTTAAAAATATCACCCAATCATAGTGGCAGTGAAGGAAAGAGAGGGAATGAAACGTGAGCAAGTTTGTCAGAAGGATACATTTGGAAGAGTTGCATTCTTAATGCTGATATGTGTTTCTTTATCACAAATCATTCGGTTATATTACATCATGAGAAAGTGAAATAGAGATTGTATTGCACGCACAATCACTGGTTATTCTGGTCTCCTTCTATCGTAGCCAGCATCGAATTATTTTTGGAATTTGTGCTGCATTGGATTTTCTGTAGGATCCAGTTAGATCAGACTGCCTGGCATTGGATGTCCATGATCCTGTCACCAGTTTACTGGAATATAATTGATTATCAATTAACAGTTCATCATTCAACAAAAAAAAAGGATGAGAATATTTTGGAATTTCATGGTTTTCTTCATTAATTCTTTATAATTTGTGATCTAATCATCATCTAAGTCAAACGTATTGACAGATATGTCAACATGAAAAAATCAGATCTTTTATACCTTTTTTGAGAACAACCATATAAACCTCATAGTCATAGTGGAAAAAGTATGTGAATCCAAAAGCAAATTCCACACTTTGTTCTTGCCACTGTATATAAAACTTATAAAATAAGACCTTAATGGTGGCACGGAGGTGTAACAGTTAGCATTCTGGCCTCGTACCTCCAGGATCGGGGTTCAATCTGTTTGCATGTTCTCCTTGTGCTTGGTGGGCAGTCCAAAGAAATACAGATTAGACTAATAGATGTTCCTAAATGACCCATGTGTGTATGTCCAGTGATGGATTGGCACCCATGTTCCGGATATACCCTGTCTCGTGCAAGTCTCCGGGGATAGGATCCAGGCCCCCACGGCCCTGTACCCAGGATAAAATGATATACAGTAGAAGATGAATGATATACAATCAATGAATGAGTAAAATAACATTAACACAATAATGGTTGTTCCTACGTACAGGGGAACAACTCTCTCTTAAAGCCAGCCAAGACATGCATTTCTCCACACATACAGTAGGACAAATGGCCATTTGGGATAAACTTTATTTTACCCCCTCCCCCCCCAAAAAAAAGTGTCCTTCCTACTAGATTCTTACCAGATGGAAATGTTGAGACAACAGTGAGTACGGTACAAAATATTATGTAAAAATAGTTTGCATACAATTATAACATGCAGTATGGCAGCGTGAGGATTGGGACGTAGTCCAGAACTTTCTAAAAGCAGTCCGATAAGTTTCCTTGGCACCCAGGAATAGATGGTGATCTATTTTATCTCCCAATATTCACCCATTTCCCACACGCTTCAGGCCACGGGTGCTTCAGATTTAATCACAGAGGTCTTCTTTAGCATAACACGAAGCACCGGTAACAAAAGGTACTCCCCCGACATGTCTAATTTAAACCATCATCGGAAACATTTTCATGAAACATTCATGCAAAAAACAGGAATTATTTTTGCCATTGATTTTTTTTTTTAATCAATGACAAAAATAATGAATGATACTGTACGGTAGTTATACATAGTAAAGTTAATTAACATATACTTACTGGAATCAGTGGTCAAGATTTATTAATACATATTTGGCACGAATCCAGTTTTTCCCCCTGGTTCTAATATCTGTGTTTCCAACCATTTTAAAAGCCGGGAAGCACAGCAAGCCTTGGGCAAGTGATACTTTTCCATCTTTGACTTGTGTCTATGTTAGTGTGTGGAGCTGGCTGGTGCTGTGGAAAGCAGCTGTGTTTCTGTTTATCATCTCAAACCCCCTGAGACTCTTCAGAGACCTTTAGAAAAGGTCCTGCAAGGCACACAGAGAGCTGGAACTATAAACAGTGTAAGCAGTCACACAGTATCTATGAACCACCATGGCATGATGGTGCAATGGGTAGCATTATCATCTCACAGGGTTCTGGGTCTAACCTGGCCTTTTGTGTGGACACTGACATGTTTTCCATATGTTTGTGAGTTTCCTCTGAGTTATTGGTTTCCTCCAACCTCCAATCATGCTGGCTACAGAAATGTTCTCAGTTACCCCTAAATAAGAAGGATGCTTATTTCAAACCAGGATTTTTGATGAAAGATCTAATGAATGAAGCCATAACACAGATATTTACAGAAGGATTCAATCACAGTACGGTGCTGAGACTCTTAGCCGCAGATAAAAGACATTTTAAAGACGTTCATACCTCTGTGAATGGCGATCCCACCCGAGGAGGCTTTCTGTTTTTGCAGGTCTATGCATGACCTCTGCCCTCCACACCACCTGCATATTAAAGGAACTCAGCTGGAAGTTATTGCCACATTCCCCATTCAGCTCTGACCTCACTCCAAGCGTTTTCTACATGTTTGGACCGTTAAAGGAGTTCCTGAGAAGCCAGTTTTTCAGATGTGAAGCAGACAGCCATGGTTCATGGATCCTTTCAAATTGTCATCCGCCTCAAAACACTAATGCTGCACACTGCAGTCTAACTTTATGAAAATGATATAATAGTAGAAGGTTCTGTTATACTGCATAAAACTATATATTATCACCCAACTGACAAAAGAAACAGAATTGGGCACATAGATGGCGGCAGGGTGACGTATTGTAGTGGCCTGCGCAGAGCCCTGACTACAACCCCACCACTGTTGCCTCGCACCTCCAGGGTTGAGAGTTCGATTCCCACCTCGGGTCTGTGTGTGCGGAGGTTACGTGTTCTCTCCGTACTTAGGAGATTTCCACCAGGTTCTCCAGTTCTCTTCCACAGTCCAAAGACATGCAGGTTAGGCTAATTAGCGTTCCCAAATTGCCTGTGGTGTGTGAATGATAATCGGATGTCAAGCTGGCAACCCGACCCCTTACTGTAGGTAACTACCACAGAAATAGAAGATGTACAAACTGATAATGGCATTGTAGCCAAATACATATACTTCAATATGGCGTTGGTCCTCCTTTTGCATCTATAACAGCTTATATTCTTCAAGATTTTGCGGAGTTTCTGTGGGAATTCTTGCCGATTCATTCTGTAGAGTATTTATCAGGTCACACACTGATGTTGGTCGAGAAGGCATGGCTCGCAATCTCTGTTCCAGTTCATCCCAAAGGTGTTTCATGTGGTTGCGGTCTAGGCTCTGTGTGGCCCAGTCAAGTTCTTCACACAGAACTCATCAAACCATGTCTTTATAGTCCTTGCTTTGTGCACTGGGTCACAGTCATGTTGAAGAGAAAAGTGACTCCCCCAAACTGTTGCGACAAAGTTGGAAGCATAGCATTGTCCAAGATATCTTGGTATATTGAAGCATTAAGATTGCCCTTAACTGGAGATAAGGGTCCTGATGAACACACCTGACTTCAATAATTAACAGGCAGAGGTGGAAAGTAATTAATTACATTTACTCACATTATTGTAATTGAGTAGATTTTTTTGCATACTTCTACTTTTTAAAAGTAGTTTTAAAAATCTGTAATATTACTTCACTACATTTTAAATCGGATTCACTATTAAGTAAAAAATAAATGAAGAAAAAAATGAAATTTAATACAAATAATACAACGGGGAAGGTAGGAAAGGAAAAATTGCACCACGGAAACCACTGCACTGATTGATTGATGGAGAACAAATGCACTAAATTCACAAGAACGATGGAGACGGACAAAACAGATGCCAGTGATACAGACACAGCTGAAAGTGAAACGCCAACAAATTCTTATAAAGCAAACACCTGGCAATATTTAAGCGACCACTTTGATTTCAAGCACAACAAAGGGAACAGATTTATTATGCGAGGGTGTTCCATCCCCCATCCCACCCCCGCTGTTAAAATAAAAAAAGTAACCCAGTAACTTTTACTCTGAGTACATTTTGAATGAGCTACTTTTTACTTTTACTTGAGTAGATTTTTATAAAGGTAACTTTACTTGTACTTCAGTAAAAGTTCAATAAAGTAACAGTACTTTTACTTAAGTACAAAATTTTTATTACTCTTTCCACCTCTGTTATCAGGTTTGGCTGAATACATTTGTACATATCGTGCATCTCCAGGCTGGGGACTATCCGTTGCCCGATGTGACGAATAGCACGTGCATGAACCGAAATACCAAGAAAACCCAGGTGATAAGTATCAGCTTCCACAGGAGATTGGAGGAAACCAATAACTCAGAAGAAACTCACAAACATATGGAAAACATGTCCGTGTCCACACAAAAGGCCAAGTTGGACCCGGTGAGATGACAATGCTAGGGTAATTATTCGTTTGCATGTTTGATGCTTATGCCTAAAAGGTGAGCATGTGGTTGTCAAAAACATTATCTTTATTCTGTTGTGTGTGTGTGTGAGTACAGATTTCTTGATAGCCTGTTGATGTGAGAATTATCTCCCACTGCACTGGAGTTCTCACTGTTTGATCGCGCCATCTGCTGGAGGACACAGATATTACAGCTTGTTTCTTCTAACAGTCGTCATCCGCGGTATCCAAGCCTCGGTACAGGATCTGAGGGAACAGAACACCGCCAGTGTGTCCGCGCTGCTCCTGCGTCAGGCCTCCAGCATCACCATCCAGGTCGGATATCATATTAATACAACATATTCATACCTGTATCAACGATTATGCGCTCTGTTGTGGCTTGTCTCTGCATTTTACTACATGAGTGTCTGTGTTTGCGAGAAAATGTCAAGACAGCATGTGAGATGTCGATTCAGGGATTTTGCAAAAAAGAAAGAAGAAGAAAAGAAAGGGAAAATGTTTTTTTTTTAATTGTTAATTATTTATACATTTTGTTTAAAAAACAACAACAAAAAAACATGACCTTAGAATGTTATCGTCCTTGCGCGCGCGCGCGCCGTGCTGCGGCCGCCCTAATGATGCGCGCGCGGCGCAGTACCGTTAGCGCGCTCACCGTCATGTGACATGTTTATACATCGCAACACGCAAATTTGCAGTTAGGACCGGCAGTTACAGGGTGATCTGAAGCAAGGTGCACGGCGCGCGACGTCGAAACGCATTTCGGTGAATCAAACATTAACCATACTGTAGAGCGCGCGCCCGTCTGATTGGGATTAGGATTTGCCGCATAGGTGGCGCGCGCGCTTGTTACCTAGACAACGCACCGGCTGAGGAAAGCATGGCCGCTCATTTATTTTTATTTTTTTTAAGCTTTGTGTGTGTGTGTGTGTGTTTTTTAAAGGTTTTTATTTATTCAAAGCCTGAGGCGAATGTTTTATGAGAAAATTCAGTGTTTATTACAATATATATATATTCTGAAGCCATGGCTCGAAAAAAGTCCCAAGTGTTTAATTAAAGTGTTTTAATTTTTCAGAGAAATCCCACAAGGAAAACTAAATATCAAAATAAGAACTTCCCTGATGACTGACATCCCGTTCTATAAGACCTTTAACATTGCCTTCTGCTCGCCCTAGTTCTTGGAGCTGTGCCTCCATATCTAGTCTCATTTGTGTACACATCTTCATCAACTTTGAGCGTGTCACAAGTGTTCCGCAATGTTGTCTGTCTATAGTGAAAACGGGTACGTCAGGGCCGAGCTCATATTTACAGAAGATGCAGTGTACTGTAGCAGGCGTCCCTCACTATGCAACAGTAGTGTGTCATCTAATGCAACAGTACACATCAGGTCATACTGTGAGGTATAATATACTGTACTTGTATAGCTGCCAAAATATTGCATAAAATATTGGAGGAGTGGCAGCGAGTTGACCACAAACTCTATGTCAGGATCCGGTTCCTCTAGTCATATAAATAGCAATGAGACAACAACTATATTATAAGCTTGATAATTATCGAGTTTTTTCAAAACTGTCCTGATTAGCCTGATGTCTACTGTTTTAACATTGTTAGGGCACAGAATTAAGGAATACAATTTTCCTTTCATTTTGTGATGTATTATAATATAAATTGGCAGCAGTCACTTTGCACCTCCAGGGTCGGGGTTCGATTCCCACCTGAGGTGAGCATGGAGTTTGCATGCTCTTCCCATGCTTGGTGGGTTTTCTCCGGGGACTCCGGTTCCCCCCATAGGCATGTAGGTTGGGCCAGTTGGCGTTCACAAATGCCCAAACCCAAAATATAATATAAAATGTCACAGATAAAGACCCACATCTTCACAGCAGACATACAACACCATATAAAACATAATTTCCATAATGTCAAGAAAATAACACAGCAGGAGGGCCATTAGAAAATTGCTAACATTTATTTAGACCATTTTAATCAAGTAATAAAGAAGCCAGGGAAAAAGCAGGTCTACCAGCTTGACACTGGACGCGTTGAGCTTAGCACCAGCTTTATACAGTATATATATTCTAAATTTTGATGTAATTTCACTCTCTTACTGTCATCACAACTTATTAACAATAACAGTAACAACATATTGTTCTTTTTATTGAGTGATTGACATTACGAATAAATTATACAGTATGTGAAATTTATTATTCAGTTTTTGTTTCACTTTAGAATCTATTACCCTACTGTAATCCTACCAACCCAAAGCTATGGGAAAGGAAAAGTTACACATCAATATAGTGGTCATAGGCCATGTGGACTCCGGGAAATCCACCACCACTGGGCATCTCATCTACAAGTGTGGTGGCATCGACAAGAGGACCATTGAAAAGTTTGAGAAGGAGGCTGCTGAGGTAACACACTCAGATTTGAACCTGATTTTGTATACAGTATTTTTAAAGATTTCTAAATATATCAATGGTCTTGCAAATCATCTGTACAGAATAAATTGTCTATAGGACAATGCGTAGTGCAGTTTAGCATCTATATCAATATCATCTACGTTTGCTTGGCGAAACAAACTTTTAGTCTCAATATCTGTATTTTTTTTACTTTTCAGATGGGTAAGGGTTCTTTTAAGTATGCCTGGGTTCTGGATAAGCTGAAGGCCGAGCGGGAACGTGGTATCACAATCGATATCTCCCTCTGGAAATTTGAGACCAGCAAGTACTATGTCACCATCATTGATGCCCCTGGACACAGAGACTTTATAAAGAACATGATCACTGGTACTTCCCAGGTCTGTTTCGTGGAATTTCTTTTGGACATCTTAAGCACTTGCATGTGTAATTTAATGCACGAAAACTTTGCAGTAAACTTCTGTGGTAAATAGCCTAGGTGTACGATAATGCATTTAGCAAAATATCGAATGACTCCATTTTTTGTCCTCGAGCACAGGCGGACTGTGCTGTGCTAATCGTGGCAGCAGGTGTGGGTGAATTTGAAGCCGGCATCTCGAAGAACGGTCAGACTCGAGAGCATGCCCTGTTGGCATACACGCTCGGTGTGAAGCAGCTGATCGTAGGCGTGAACAAGATGGACTCGACAGAACCTAATTACAGCCAGAAGCGCTATGAGGAGATTGTGAAGGAAGTTAGCACCTACATCAAGAAAATTGGCTACAATCCTGAAACAGTGGCCTTTGTGCCAATCTCTGGCTGGAACGGAGATAACATGCTCGAGGCTAGCCCAAATGTGAGTACAATGCTGAGATTAAATAATCGATCAAACCTGTGTACAGATATCAAAGCTGTACCATGATATGTTGAGTTACATAATATATTCTGTATGGCTGGTTATGCTTTACACAGATGGCCTGGTTTAAAGGCTGGAAGATCAACCGCAAGGAAGGGAGCGCTTCAGGAACGACTTTATTAGAGGCTCTGGATGCCATTCAGCCTCCAACCCGGCCAACTGACAAACCACTGCGCCTCCCACTCCAGGATGTCTACAAGATTGGAGGTGAGGAAACGCATTTGTCAGCCCAGACAGAAGGATTTAAAAAAATATATATTTATTTTTTCTCTAAGCTAACATGTTTAGTCATCAGTGTGAAAATCATAGCAGCCGAACTCATTGCAAATGCTATTAAAGTCTGTTGTGCGACAATATCACAAACCGAAGCGATAACACTCGAAGGTTTCTTCTCTTTCACAGGTATCGGTACTGTCCCCGTCGGACGTGTTGAGACCGGCATCCTGAAACCTGGCATGGTCGTGACATTTGCTCCTGTGAATGTGACCACTGAGGTCAAGTCTGTTGAAATGCACCATGAGGCCTTGTGCGAAGCGCTGCCTGGAGATAACGTGGGATTTAACGTGAAAAACGTCTCCGTTAAGGATATCCGTCGCGGGAATGTGGCGGGAGATAGCAAGAACGATCCTCCGCAGGAAGCCGCTAACTTTACTGCACAGGTGAGTAAAGGTAGTCGCTTAAAAGTTAAGATCATTTTAAATTTGAATGCAAATTTCAAAAATAGCTGAATAACAGCTTCCCTGCTGATTTCTCATAGATAGATGGATAGATAGATTACTATTATTAGATGTCATGAGAAATTAGATCACCAAAATCAGACAAGTATAAACTAATGAAGAAGGCGGAAGAGAACCATCACGTTAAGGTCCATCATTTTTTTTTTTCTGTTTTTCATCTACACAAAAGGTCATCATCCTGAACCACCCTGGCCAGATTAGCGCTGGCTATGCCCCAGTGCTGGACTGCCACACAGCCCACATCGCCTGCAAGTTTGCAGAGCTAAAAGAGAAGATTGATCGTCGTTCAGGGAAGAAACTAGAGGACAACCCCAAATCACTCAAGTCTGGTGATGCTGCCATTGTGGACATGATCCCGGGCAAGCCCATGTGTGTCGAGAGCTTCTCTGAGTATCCTCCCCTTGGTAAGGACTCCCTCTCTCATTCTCTGTTTTATCGACTTGATCCCTAAGCGTAAAAAAATGACATAATTTGGTCTCTGTCTCCCAGGCCGCTTTGCTGTACGTGACATGCGTCAGACGGTGGCAGTGGGCGTGATTAAGGGTGTGGACAAGAAGACGGCCACTTCAGGCAAGATCACCAAGTCTGCCCAGAAGGCCCAGAAGAACAAATGAATATCGTGCAGGGCTGCAACCTCTCGAGTCAGCCACAGCAGAATCCACGTCATCCATTTGCTCCTTAGCTCAATAGTTAAAGCCTGGCAAATTATCACAATGCATCGCAAGAGTAGACGAAGGAAAAAGAAAAAAAAAAAAAACACACACACATACACACAATCGCTTTGACAATGATGTTAATTAATATATTGTACCGTTGTATTTATGGTTTCAAGTTTCTAGTCTGAATTGTCAGTTGATGTTTTGTGGATCTTTATCAGCACCTTATCCTAGAGTTTAGATTAAACAAAGAAAAAGTGATCGTCTCTAACTTCTGTGCTTAATGTGCAATAGTCTGAGAACCTTTCCCAGTCCTGACCAGCCATGTAGCTACAGTAATGTTGCTAGCGTGATTTGGCATGCAAGCGCAATATGACTTTTCTGCTTGTTGTTAAGGATTTTTTAATTTATGAATTCTTTTTCACGTTGGTCCATGTTGAGCTGCTGTGTTGTGACGTAGCATTAAATCTTTGTGTCTTTCCTGGCTGTATGCATGATGCTACCCTAGCTAGTGCACTTTACCGAGTCTCCCTTAGCACTTTGAGAAAGCACGAGCTAAATATTTGCACTTGCACTCATGTACTTTAACATGTGAACATGTAATTCAACATAAGGTCATACAACATGGATAAACAATAAAAAAAAAAACATTGAGCACACATTTTTTTGTTGCTGTTGTCAAATTGTATGTTCCTGTTTTAGGGTAACATCTGGAAACAGAGCATACTAACATCTGTATCAGTTGCTGCATGCAGAAATGTGGGGCAAGTGGAGCCTGGAAATGATTATCATTATAAAGTTATAAAACTTTGTGTAGCAAAGAAATTCACAAGACTTGACAAACTTTAGTCTATACACATTACTTGTACCTCCTGCTAGCTTGCAAGCTATCCTGCTAACAGCTGCATGCTTAAAACTCCATTTCATGGCCCTTGATGACTGACAGTTGAACAATTGATCAACTTTCCACAAATAATAAGCTAGCAAGATGGCTCACCTGAGAGAAACTCCACCTCTCAAGCGTATGCATTTATTTGTAAGCATAATTCTATAAAGTGGTTCACTAAGGAGTACATCTTTCCAGCTGTGTTCAGTACAGAAATATTCACGAGGTGGTATCAAAAAGTTAAGAGACTAGTTTTGTAACAAGCCAACTGGTGATATTCTGAGCATGTGTTACAGTACAATGTCTGCTATTTCATCATGGACAGCAAGTTAGAACAAAAAGCCAATGTGAAATTCTGTGTGACACTGGGCGAATTGCCACAAAGACGTTTGAAATGATTCGAAAAGTTTATGGCGATACTGCAGTGATTTGTTTGAGGTGCTTTGGAAGACGACCAAACAAATCTTTTGTTTTGGAAGAGATCAGGAGGGCCTTCAATGAGCTCAACCCCTGAAAATATCAAAACCATTTGGCAACTTGTGCATTATGATCGAATCCACAACATTGCTGCCATAAATTAACAGTCCAGACAATCCTCATGTGTGATTTGAACATGTGCCGTGTTGCTGCTAAGTTCGTCCCCATGCTGCTGATCCAGGAGCAGAAGGAACATCACATCAAAATCTGCCAAGAGCTCTCTCAGCGTGCCGTGGATGACCCGTCCTTCATGTCGAGAATCATTACCGTTGACGAACCGTGGGTGTACGAGTACGACCCTGAGACGAAGCAACAGTCTTTACAGTGGAGCCCATTATCTCCACGAAAGGTCCGCAGTTCGACTAAGTGGATACTCATCGACTTTTTAAACATTGTGTATCCAGAATTCGTCCCCAGGGGCCAGACTGTCAATAGCAAATTCTACTGCCAGTTTTTAAGGCGTCTGAGGACATACGGCGAACAATATTAGCTTATAAACAGCTAATCTCAAAAATTTTTGATACCACCTTATAGCAGGGATAATGTAGGTCATCTCGTATTGCGTACCACTAAAAAATTCAGTGGAGTCCTGCGAGTGGCGCAGTGGTAAAGTGCTCGCCCTGTCATCCGGAGATCGCTGGTTCAATTCCCGGGTAATGCTGTAACCTCTCCCAGGCAGAGAGAGCTGATTGGCCGAGCTCTCTCAGAGGGGTGGGATGAGAGGTACTTCGTGCTCACGGCTCTGCAGCCAATCAGGGTCGTCTGTGAGCTCATGCAAGCGCAAGGAGCGGATAGCGCTGTCCTCCGAGTGTGTTACGCTGCCCCCATCTTCGAAAAGATGCGGTTCGGAGGAAACACGTGATAGTCTTCGGTCCTCCCGACTGAGTGGTAGTGGTAGAGTGGTAGATCCTTAATGTGGGATCCCCCTAGTGACGGGGAGGAATTGGACACGACTAAATTAGGGAGAAAATCGGGAAAAAATCCAAAAAAACAAAAAAAAAAAAAATAGATTCAGTGGAGAGCAATTTCTTGTCAAAACCCACATTCGGAGATGCACTTACAGCAAAAACACTTTATCTCCTTAGTAATTGCTTCTAAATTGTTGTGAATTGCCGCTGAACTATCCACGTTGTTTATTTATGGATACAAAGCTAACTCACTTTGAACACAAGACTAAATCCCTCTCTAACTCTGGAACAGTTAGTGAGCTAAGGCTACTCTAGAGCAAAATAAGTCGAGATATTAAGAGAAACTTACCTCATCTTTTGGCTACATACAGTAGTACCAGAAAGAATTTAAAACTACTTTTACTCTTGTATATGAGAAATTTGGAAATAATAGAGAATGTAATAGAATTATCATGGCTAACAACATGGCTAAGTGCATGTGGTTAGCATAGTTAGCATTAGCAAAATTGTGATGACACTAAACACACCTAAACACTGCAACACGTTTCACTATTCACTCTCACCAAAAACATTCAGTTGTTTTCCAGATAGAAAATAGGACACAAGACAGTACATTACATCCAGAATTGTATGTTGTACTCAATATTAAATTATTATTATTTTATTATTTTTTTTAACAAAACTGTACAGTGTTCAACAGCAAAGGTACCCTTCAATATGCCCGGGACTTATTATATCTAAACACTTCACAATGTAATGTACCACTTAAAAGATGTAAAAAAAAATAATAATAATAAAAAAACTTTTTTTTTTCAAGAAATAAATTTTAAGTTGGCTTGACAAGCCTAGGAAATATCATATCTATGAATATACTGCAAAACATTCAATGTTGAATTATTAGCCTACAGTATTTATATAGTTCCACTCGTTATAGGATATGTACCAGTTTCAATAACAAATAAACGCTGGAATTTATTTATAGTTTCTATTTTCTATTACAAGTGGGTTCTTATACTCAGGGGAGCTTCTTGTATTTCTTATAAAAGGAGGCAAAGAGGGGAACCAAGTCATAACACGATGGTCATATTGAGGCTATAATGTGTGTGTGGCTCATTTAAATATCAGAAAAAGCAGCCACATACGAAATACAAATAAATAGTAATAAATACTGTATAAATAAATATTATTGAGGCACAAAACAGTATCACCTGTTTAAAACATATTAATGTGCATTTCGTTTTGAAAGCTCATTAGATTAGAGTTTATTATCTTCTCTCTCTTTCTGCGTAGCCTGCGTTTTCAGAGACTGCTGTACTGTAGATGGACCCATGCCAGATGTTGCTCCAGGACTGTGCAAAACCAAATAGTCTCATATTGAGGTATATAAACAATAGCTCATTAATTCTGACCCTAAATTGGCTACTGACACTAGGCTTTTATTTCATATGGCTTCTGGAAGCTGGGGTCAGAGTGCAGGGTGAGCCAGTACACAGCACCCACGGAGCAGACAGGGTTAAGGGCCTTGCTTAAGAGCTCACCAGTGGCAGTGCTACGGCTTGAAGCCCCAACGTTTTGATCAGTAACCCACAGCCTTAACAGTTTAAGCCACCACAACCCAGAAACTAAGAAGCCTCTCAGTGATGGGTCCATGTTTCCTTCTGCTGCCTCAAGGAGCATCATGCATCTATTCCTGTCATTTACTGTCAACTACATCCAGAAGAATCCCATAATCAAATCAACCTGAGCTTGTTGTGTAAACTCTTTATCTTCATAGCCACTATGGCTTCCATAAACCTCCTCCAGAGCAGCCCCTTCTCATAACTCCACCTTAAGTCTTCATTAACCTCTTATTCTGTACCCTAATGATAAAATGACATTGTCAAGCCAACTTGTTCATAAACCTTCTGTTCCAGTTTAACATGCAACAGAATTTTTACATTATTAACTTCATGGATTTAATCTACTGTAATTGTAATATACATGCAATTATTATTTTTTGCACTAAAGTCATCATGGCACTTTTACTTTTTCAGTGTGAACTGAAATGACCATTCTGAGACCAAGTGAGTAAAACCTAGTGCAGTTCGACTGACTTGAAAACACCATTCAACCCTGATTTGACCAGTTTACCTGAACTAGTCAGTGAGTTTACACGTGAAGTAAATATTCAATCTGTCTTCACATACAAGGGCTTTCGTTGTTGTTGTGGGACATGTAGAATGGAACCCAAAAGGAAATTTATTAAATTATACTATCATTAATGTGAGAATTTTTTTTCATTATATTTTGACTTTCCCTCATTAGGCTAAGCCATTAATACAGTGCTTTAAAAAAAGCACAATGCATGCAATGAAGAGTCCTCATGTATGTTTCACGGTATAAAACCTTTTTCTTCTTCTTAAATAAATCATTACTTATCAACAATATAAAAATGAAATCTAAATTTTAAACAAATGTAAAAAATAAAAAAAACATACTTCAAACTCTATTCTTGCCTTACCTCCCATTCCAAATTCTAAAATTAAATACTTAAAAGGTAAGACAAAGATTTCAAGAAAGCTTTGTGTCCTTCATTAAGATCAAGTCTAATAAGAGTTAATTAACTCCATGACTCATTGTTTAAGTCGAACATGTGGCATTATGAAAGGCTTTGTCCCACCCAAAATGGGCGCCAGGCCAAGACCATCCCTTGTTGCTGTCCCTGTCCTCAAAGGTTCAGAGAAATTGGAATTTGCCACAGGCTGTGCTAGGAAGCCCAACCCTGAGGGCTGAGTCTGAGCTGATTTCTCCAGGTCTCCCTCTGCGATGAAGAGTTCGGCCTCGGCCCAGCCACCACCTCCTATCTCATTCTCTGCAGTCAAAGAGTCCTGGCTGCTGCTGGCTGAAAGGTTGTGGTGCCCATCAACCTCTGGAATTCCAATGAGGTCCTGGACAGACTTTCCCATGGAAACAGCCTGGTCCCCTCCATCTGGCACTGAGGAGGGTGAGAGCTCCACCAGAGGGTCCATTTCCAGTCCCATCTCTGGGCTCATATGTCTCCTCCAGGAAGCATCCTCTTTGGCGCTGGGACGATTTCTAGCGCTTTGTGCCAAGTCCTGCTGGGATCTGTTTAAATATGAAGGAGGGAAATGATCAGAAGGACTGGACTGAGACTGGGTTAAACCGTTGTTCACTCGGCCTGACTGAGGAGGCAATAGGGGCAGCTGAAACCGAGCAGATGCAACAGGGGGTGGAGGAGGGTTAGCCAGTCTGGGAAAATGCACCCCACCGGGTTGAATATTGTTTGCTGTGAAAACAGGTGGGCAATCTGTGGTGGGTGTTGTAAGAGGCTGAAGCGGAGATGGGCTAAATGGTGAGGCCGAATTGAGCGTGTCATCTACAGAGGGAGACCCTGATGAATTGTTCAAGTTGAAGTTGAACTCATTGGGAGCCAAGATGAGATGGAAGCCCCGGGAAAAGTTGGAGCTACTCATTTGGCTCAGCTGTGAAGGAGAAGAGAGATCCTTGGCAAAGACTGGACTTGGGTAGTCTGTTGATTGAGCAAGTTCGAACAGGGGCAGGGAGGACAGGCTGAGAGCTGAGGAGGTGCCTTTTTGAAGGACCTGCCGGTAGACATCCAGCAAGGAGTCCAACTTAGATTCAATAGACTGTACCTAGAAAGGAGGCATGGAAACACTTAAGCACTGAATTAAAAAAATAGATATAGTTGCAGTTGAACCATGCACAAATAATTGATTTCTTTTCTGTCTAATTTGTCCCTGGAACCTTAGGTATAAAATCGAGAATTCTAGGGAATTTTTGGATGGTACAGTATCTGCAGGTAATTGCACAAACAACAGTCAAGGTGAGCTAATGTTCGATCTAAAACAAAATTATTAAGCCACATTTAACCACTTAACATTTAACAGTGCCACTGTCCTAAACGATCCATAATGTTTTTGCTTGAAATAACTAATACTGTATATCTAGGTTAAGAACAGTACAAATAATTACATATAGTTAAATTAGGGCAGTAAGAAAATGTTTGCTAGTGACAGCACACACTCACCTGTCTCTCGACTTTACACACCCTCCCCAAAATGCTGACGTCCTCCAGCAGATCTCCATCAGACAGCATCTTCTCCCTCAGCTTCTTATCTACAGGGACCTGCCCCTTCCCCAGGATCTGATCCACCCTGAAATATTGTTGAAGATTAGAGAGATTAACCTTTTTATATGCAAATACAAAATGTATAACAATATTCAACATTTATATGAGGGGTTTCACTGCAAAATGAGAAATTGATTCAGGTAGATTTCCAAAAGATGCAGTAGATAACAGAAACTAATATAAAATATGTTGTGCATGTTTTCTTTGAGTCACAAGTGTGTTAAAAGGCACAGATTTCTAAATATCATATCAAATTTGGTTAGATCATATTAGTCATAAAAAAAATGCTATAAATCCACTTAACAGTTAATCATTCAAATTTGAAAAATCAGCCTCCAACTATGCTTGCGGTAATGTACATATGCAATTATACTGGGAGCAAACTTGAAGTAGGGAAGAAGTGTTGAGTTTTGTTGCACACAAAAACTTTTCAATTTAAAAAATTGTTGAAGATCATGAGGAAAACTTAAAACAACACAAAAAGATGGAGTTTACAACATCAGCTTCCTCTTCCGCCAGTCTTCTTCACTTCGCTAGTTTACGACAGCTCCTTATCATAAAAGTCCATAACTGCAATGACAGTGAACAGACTGTGAATCCAAATTAAGTTTATTTCTGGGCGACAGCCTTTTCGCCCAGCTGGAAAATTCACTTTGCTGAGTATGTGACAGAAAGAAGTGATGAGACGGGATGGGAAGCTTCTAAAGAACAATACATCACAATAATATTTTTGTATGGCTAGGGAAAACAATATGCCAGAAATGGCTTTTATCGCATTTTGCAATGAAACTCCCTATTTATTTCAAATGCTCAAAACTTAATTTTTATCAAATTGCATCAAAATCAAAAAGAAAAGCAATTTCCTGGGGAATCCAATATAATATTTTTGATCAACAATGTTTTTTTAAAAGCAATTATTATTATTATTCATATAAGGAAATGCAACTTTGGATAAAGATGGATGGTTGAAGATGGATGGATGGATGGAAATGTTTCATTAATGTGCTTATGTTGAATTTTACATTTAGAGTAAAATGAAAATCATACTGTATGTCAAGTGCGCATATAACTTAGTATGGATGTGTGCATGTAGGGTAGTTCGCAGGTTTGCTAGAGTATGCTTGTTCACTAATATTACCATCAAGAATGCATATATGCAAGTATACAGTACTAGCAAGCCAAGAAATATACTAGTATTTAGGTATGTTAGTACTGTACTTTTTCTAGTGTATTTGTTAAAGTATGTTGCTGTTTTAGTAGGCATGCATGTTGGCCAGTACTCTTGTGAGCATGTTCTTTAGTATCCTACTTTTGCAAAGACCTAATAGAAATAACCACAATATGACAAATGCAAAATACCTAATATATTTGTTACATGTTGGTGTGATATAGATGTGCATTATGGAAAAACTGGGATGGCAAAACGGCATTTGTATCACATCCAGGCGGTTTCCAACTCAACACCACTTCAACAGAACTGGAATGCTAAAGGTGTGATGCTTTAGCTCAATTACAGTATTATATGCATGAAAACTCAAGCTCAAATCCCATCTTTATCTCCTGGCCTCTTTTTTTTTTTTTTTTAACTATCTAAAACTACCAGATATTCTATCTGTTTTTAACCCTTACAAAAAAATCAGATGCGGCAGATACATGTATAATTGTTTTATTCATTCATTATATTTGTTGTTGTGTAAACTTATTTCTATGTGCAAATATTTGGCATCCATAATTCTTGATTTTCAGCCATTTACATTTTATGGCCACAAACAAAACTCAGAGGCCCAGAGATGAGTCCAAGGACTGAGTGGTTCTAGGGAATGGGTGAGCGCCCTCTAGTGGAGGAACCATAGGAAAAGTCATTCGGAATCCCTACTGACTCAAATGATTCAAAAGACTCGTGGAACGCGGATCGGTTTATTGAGTGATTCAAAAGGAGTCGAATCCGTAAATGGACCCGAGTTTCTCATCTCAGAGAGAAAGAGTTTGTGTTTTTATAGAGCGCGCGCTCAAAGTGTAGCGTGCCGCTCTATCTTTCTCTCTCTCTCTCTTGCGCATGCGTGTTAGAGAGGCAGATGCTGGGTCTTTGCCTTTGTCTCTCAACTTTCTGCGTGCTTGTCTTTACTGTCTATCTTTCTTTATTTATTTTTTCTTTCGCGTTTCTTCGGCCCTGATACCTTACCGGTGCTACCTAAATGATCACACGAAGTGCGGCGGTATCGGGACCCTTAAGTAAACACTCCGCCAGGTGAGGCGCGTTCACGCTGATTGTCTCGCGGCGGCGTTGCCTGGCAACCGCTTGTCTTCCTGTTCAGAACTCCGCGGGATAGCAGCAATGCTGAGCAGAGTAGTGATGGGAAGTTTGAATCATTTTAGTGACTCTTTGACTCTCGTTCATCAAAATGAACGAATCTTTTTTTTTTAATCATTTAGTTCATTTCGTTCTTTTGATCAGAAATAAAAATAAAATGTTGCATTTTCAATAAAAAGTCTCCCAATGCATCTACATACACAATTTTGGCTCTAGTTCCAGTTATGAAAATATTACAATGCAGCTAAGGACACATTATAATAAACAGAATGAGCAGCTCACCTCTTATATCTTCCAGTCTGAGTCGTTCGGTCTTTTGAATCTATTGCACCGCATAGTGTCTATGGGAGTCACGTGACAAAAGAACGAACGTCTCAGGACCGAAAAGACTCAGAGGTAACTACACATTTCTGTTTCCTGTATAACACATACAGAGGTTTTTGCGATGCTTTGCACATGCACGCCCAATAGAAAATGAACAAATCACTCTCTGAAGAGACTCGTTCATCTGAGTCAAAAAGAACGAATCGTTTATGAACGATCCATCATTAGAGTACTTATGTGTGGTTCTGCCCCTCGTGAGACCGTTACCAGACCAAATTTTCTATTCAATCTGGCTACATATTAGCAAATCACCTGTCCGGTGTGTGAAAAAACACACTGCAATTCATTGCTGTACAAGAGTGATCTACTGCACCTCGTCTGTAAACTTTTAATCCGGCACAACATGTCCAGGTGTCCTGCTGAATATTGCTCGATCACGTCCTTAACGTCATACGGACGCAGCGTCTCCTTAAACTTCTTCTTCGCCACGTGGAACTTCATGATCCTGCGTATAAATATAGCAATGGAAATTATTAGAGGACAAAAAAAATAAACATTACAAAATTTTTGGATGAAAATTATTGATAATTATTATTATATATAAGGTTTTTAATGATTAATGTTTTTCATATACATGTATAGTTGTAAATAATCCGAAGAAATTTAATTAGATATTTTTAAAATGTTACGAGTCAGTATTGACAAAAAATATCAATAATAAGTATTTTGTCAATATGAACTAAATATAACTTAATATTGGACCTTTAAAACAATAATAATAATAATAAAGTTCTTTGAATCTTGAATCATCTTGGATTTTGAATAATGAGATAAGAAAATTAATTTAAAGCAGAAAAGAAGAAAGCAGGCCATCATGCGGTACAGTGGATTATAAGAACCACTAGGGGGCAGTAATGTAAAAAAAAAAAGAACCTGTCAAATATTATTTGGTTGGTGTTAAAACTAAATATGGCCTTGTGTTTTTTTTTTTTCTTTCTTTTTACCCAATGATAAAAGTGATTGCTTTAAGGAAATATCACACAGCGGTAACCAGAGAAACGGAAATTTGATACCCTGAGAAATCCTTGAGCAGAGATTCTGTTTACCTCTTATTTAGTCTAACACCCCCCCCACACACGCCCTCCCACATACACCCTTACAGCATCTTACAAAGCCACAGTTCAAGGCTGAAGAGCTACAAAAACAAAACACTTTTGCACATAATACACACTGGAGCACGATCACGACACTGCGCCGTCCACCAGATTATAATTACGGCTGCCTGTACATGCAGGAGACAGCTGAGATAGCCAGAGGCAAAGTGCTGTAGTCAAAGTCACATGCTACAGTACAACATACTGTAATCTCTTGTAGCTCTCGTACTTTGTCCCTTTCATCTTGAGCTGATAATTCTCAAGTATGAAACTAGCCTGGCATGGATATCTACATGTATGCTATCATGATAGTGTGCAAACAATGGAGAATTCTAGTGCGCAAGTATAATAGTATTCAAGTATGCAAACATGCAGGTTGTCTGCGTTGCTGGTGCACAGGTACGGTATACTAGTATGCATGCATGCAGTATGTCTAGTACGGTGCTGGATATTAGGTCTAGCATTCATGTTGTCTAGTACACCAGTCATCAAGCATGCAATTTGGCTGACCAGCAATTTAATTAATTATGGCTGCAGGAGACACTTGAAACAGCCACAGGTAAAGTAGTCCAAGTATGTGAGTGTACATGTACAGTATGCATGCACTATGGATAGTATTCATACTGGCTAATGTAAAATAATATATACAGTAATATAGGCTAAGCCATTCTTTCTAGTATGCTAGTGCTGAAGTATGATAGTACACTATGACTATGACAGATTTGCTTCTACAGTAGTATTCAAGTATGCTAGTATGCATATTCAAGTTGGCTAATACTGTATGATAGACCTCAAGTCTGCACATATGTTACCATCATACATGTTTGTTACTTAAAATATTGGCATTAGTAAGCAAGTATACTAGTATAGATGCTGTAACAAGAAAAAAAAGTATTCGGGTATGCTAATATGGATGCTGGATAGTATAGTAGTCTTCAAATATGCAAGTATGCATGTTGGCAAATACAGTATACAGTGTCCGACTATACTATAATCCAGGTTTGCTAAAAGGCTAGTAATCTAGTATGCAAGCATGAAAGTGTAAGTAACTGTTGCCCGTTGGTTAGGAGACTGTTTAAGTGACCAGAAAGTTTCAATCTAAGACTGCCAAAGCCCCCGACAGCGTTCTTGTGAATGAGGTTTACCGGATTGCTCGGATGATGGTCTTCACTGCCGGTAACAGGTCCTCAGCAGAGATCTCACAGTGACAGACTTTGTCATCAAAGCCCTCTTCCGGTGCCGTATTAGCCTCACCTGCTCCAACACACACACACACACACACACACACACACACACACACACACACACACACACACACACACGTGAGCTCTCTCCTGCTGTCGAGTACAGTTAATCTTCCACTTAGTCATCCATGTCAGCGAGCCCCGGTTACTGTTACATTAAATGGAGGAGCAGGAAAAGACAATGCCAGTTAGACTGTAAAATTATTAAGAACAAAAGAGCCACTAGTGTGGAAAGTGAACAAAATTAATTAAATAAATAAATACCAAACGACAACGCAACAACAACGGAGCAACAAAAACTGAAAAGTGCAATTACAGGAACCATGGGATTAATTACGCTCCATTATGTTCAGTACTTTTATAAGGAAAAAGTCTTCAAAGACGTATTCACCAGGTTCTATTTCCTAGAAGAATGTAAGTATGCATGATTAGTATTAGTATTGAAGTATGGAAGTATGCTAGTATAAACATTTGCTAGCATTCTACTCTGCACATGCAGTATGCTCGTGTACTAGTGTGTGAATGTTTGCTAGTATGCATGTGTCTTAGTGTATGAATATTTTAATTATGGTTGTTTGCCAATCAAGTATACGAGTATGCAAGAATATAAACATGCATATAATAAGTATGCTAGTGTTAAAGTATGCAAGCAAGGCTGCCTAAATGCAGGCATACTATTGTACTATTTAATTAATTATGGCTTTATATGCATACAGGAGACACTGTAGACAGCCACAGGTAAAGTATGCAAGTGTACATGTACAGTATGCATGCACTATGGATATTATGGTGCTGACTGATAGGAATAGTATTCATACTGGCTAATGTAAAATAATATATACAGTAATATAGCCTAATGCTGGGTAGCTAGCATACTAGTATTGAAGTATGCATGTATACTTTTTGTATAGGTTTACATGCATACTTTTATATGCATACTTTCAATTATGCTAGTGTTCAACCAGGCAATATGCTAGTATGCTAGTGTGCGCATATATTGCAGTGTAATATACTAGTGTGCGCATATATTGCAGTATAGTATGTTAGTGAGTATACTAGCAGGCACATATTTAAATGTGCAATTATTTACTTGCATTTAAGCATGCAAGTATGCATTTCTGTATGTCAAGTATGCAACTGTGCATGTACTAAATAGTATGCAAGAAGAGTCCATACTTTTTTAGGAGGTCAGTGTTGAAGTATGCAACAAGGCATACTTGTACAGAATACTTTCATTAAACAAAACACACACAAAAAAAATGTTTTAGAGAGAGCGTGTATAACCAGAGCAAATCCAGGCACAGTGCACATGTCTTCTCGTATGATCTACAAATGAGAACAGGGTCAGACTGTAGAGAATTACTATATGCACAGCCGCGGCTTGTTCATTACAGCTGCGAGTTTGTCTTGCCGCAGGCGGGGTGGCTGAACCCGAGATTGAAATTTTTCAGCGGGCGTCAAAGACTGAAGCTGAAAGCGCTGGAAGAGGTCACTGCCTAAAATACACGGCGTGCGTGGGTACGGTACGTGCATGTGAGAAGTGCGTGTACAGTTTGTAGGTTTGGATGTCTGACAAACCCACTGTGTTCCCAGAAAGACACAGGATGGGGAGACAGGATCTAGAGACCACAGGGGGTGGAGGTGGGGGTTGGGGAGTAAAGGAGTAGGGAGAGGGATACAGAGGAGGAAGGGGGGGGGGGGCAGACCCCGTCTCAGCAGGGGGCTTCTGGGGACAAACTGAGAACCATCTGTTTCTGAAGACACTCTGCTCAAAAATAATAAATAAACAAAAATTATATATATATATATATATATATATTTAATATATTAATATTACCCATCATTTGTGTCAGGTGCTAAAATGAACTGCACATGTCAAGTTCATCAAGATGCTCATACGAACAGTTTGACAGCAAAGCGAGATGAATCCATTTCTGCATGTGTCACAGTGGGGTTCAAAAGCAAAAATGTCAAATAACTAAACACCAAAGTTTTAGGGGTTACATAAGTGTGAATTTTATGTTTTGTCAGAACCGTAATATAAATATAACAAACTCATTCTTCGACTTTTTATGGTTATAATGGGACTACATTGAGTTCAACATTCTCCGAAAATCCATTTAGGTCACTCATGGCAGCTGCTGCTTTGCACAGTCCATATTTTCTAATATTTTTCTACTCACATGACAGAAAGAAGCAATGCGATTGGCATAAATTTATACTCTGGCATCCGAGCTCAAAATTAATTATGTTAGAATAATAGGGACTATAATCAACATAATCATAAATAACTTTAAGTCACTGTTCTGTCACATTATTGACACTGATTGATCAGAAGGCGGAGACTGAGGGAAACGCACTCCAGGATGTGCAGTTTTAAGATTACTATGCACATGGGGGCGTGAGACAAGGCATGGTGCTCCAGTGGAGTGCGCTACCCCGCTGCTGTGTGATTACTATCTATTAATAAACGGCGTGCATACTAATGGTTTACAGCTAGCTTTAATGCGGTGGGACATCCCAGAGACAACAGTTCCTGCTCTCCTTTTTGCCCACATGTTTTTACAAGACTTGGCTTTACAACTATAAGGAGTTTATTGTCAGTAATTTGGAAAGAACATGAAAGGTGTCAGGTGTTCAATTCACACCCATGTGGGATTCTTTTACTTTCCGAAATCACACGTTTTGAAGTCGCAGTGAGGTCTCACCATCGGTGGTGGTGGAGCGGGACTGGCTCTTGAGGCGGAGAGAGGGTCTGAAGCGAGTGCGGTCATTGAAGCTCCAGCTCTTCTGCACTTTGACGGGACTGGAGCCGTCTGCGTTGATCTCGGCACCCGGGGAACGCCGGTCCGTGACGGACGTCTGTCTGCTCTTGACGCTTTGACCACGGGGACTGGCCATCCTTACACGGTCCTTAAAGCTCAGCTTCTGACTAAGAGACCAAAGATGGAGAGATATCAAAGACAAGTACCTGAGAGCAGATGACAGACTTTTTTATATACTTTAATGATGCTGTAATCAGTCATGTTTCTCCCAAGTCAGAAACAAACTCATTCACTGGCCCTCACTGTATTAGTTTCTGTTTTAGCCAGACAAACATCCTATATTACTACATGCCACCAGGGGCCATTTGCCTTTTTAATCAAGTATGCAAATAAAGAATTCTGATTCAAAGGAGCTTAAACCTGTGTGTTTTTAATTAGTGTTCAGCCGTATCCTACACGACAGTGAGAAAATATTTTATTTTTATATTGTCTGAACTATAAGATATTTTTTCGTCCTCTAGCAGGTGCAGGAACCTTTACAACTGTACTTTAATTGCAAAAGTGTTATCATATTTACGGTAATCTATCTACTCCAATATTTACGGTAAAAGTAAAGTTTTTCCATAGCAATAACTAAACAAAGGGATATATGATAGTAGTAACAGTAATACTCATAGTAATAATTTGTAATAATATTAATGATTCCAATCAAGGCAGCCAGAGTGAAAAACTATATCAACTAACACATACAAAAAAAATTATCACTCGGAGTATTAGCATGCACTGTCTGAGTGTGACGTAAAAAAAAATTCCATCTGCAAGCAAGGTTCTTCAAACCGAATCCGTTTACAGCAGCGGCTCGTGACCATAGATCGTGGTGGGTCAAGACATTAAACACTGGCGTAGCCTTACAGAAGGTTAACTGGGCGGATTCGATTCAAATTAATAAATAAATGCATACATAAATAAAAAGGAAAGGACTGAGCTGAATTGAATGTACTTGAACTAACAAGTGCAGCGATTTTCCGTGATAGAACTAGAAGTTGCTGTGTGTCCTAAAAGCAGGCACTCCAGCACAACCTAACAATAAAATTTCCTAAGCTGATCGAATTTCGTCTCAGTCGCCTTATGCCTCCAGGTTCTGGGTTCGATTCCCACCTTGGGTCTGTATTAGGGCTGCACGATATTAGGAAAATGTGCGATATGGTTGTTGAATACTGCGATAACGATATTTCTTGCGATATAACATTTCCCTAGAGAAATGCATTTTTTTATTATTATTATTGCCTATTTTTTTAAATTATTTATTTATATGTAATGATCATACTAAAATAAACAGGTAATAGATATTCGTCTGATGTAATTAAATCTAATTCAGGCTAAAAAGAAACTATATGTCAAGGAAGTTGCAAATATTTAGACTTCAAAACACTATGAATGACTTAAACCCCTCAGCAGATATTCTGACTTCTGGTTTGCTGTTACTATAAACCTGCCAACACAATATGAATTACTTTCAAACATTACTTTATATTTACGTGTAACCATACACTCATCAATAGTGTCTCAAAACAAGAGCATCTTTTAAACTAAATATTCTCTTTGGCTTGCCTGTTTTTAAAAAAAATTAAAATAAATATTATTAAACAAAAATTCAATAAAAAAAAAATTATTTGTCACGCACGCACACACACACTCTCTCCGCGACCGGCACTAGGACCCGGAAGTAATGCGGTTGCGAACCCGGAAGTATAAGAGGAGTAAACAAGCCATTGCATGCAGCTTAGTCACTGAGTTCACCATGTTGGTTCAGATTGTTTACTTTCTGATTCGAGTGTGTGTCTATAGGACGCGGGTTAAATGTGTGTTTTTCCCTCGCTCCCCTTCTGTGAGAGTCCTTAAACTAATTCGCGTGGTTATCCTGCCTACTCGCTTGCTTCCGCGTTTGGGTTTACCGTCTATAAAGGGCTAACGGCTAATCGCGGCTAAGTCTTCTGATCATCCGGGGTTAGTTCGCGACAGAATGAAGTATAAAGATATAAATAATATATATATAATATATATATAAAGATATACGCGGGTATAAACATAGTAATGGCCCATCTGATTGGTCAAATTTGGACACACAAATGCTTGGCAAATAAAGTATTTATCGCAACTCCTTGCGATATGGTTATCGCGCATGCCATTATTGCGATAACGATATTTTTTCGATATATCGTGCAGCCCTAGTCTGTATATGTGGAGTATATGTGTGCATTTCCAGTTTCCAAAGCCGTGTTTGGTGGGCTTCCTCTGGGTACTCCGGTTTCCTCCCACAGTCCAAAGACATGCAGATTAGGCTAATTGGTGTTCCCAGCTTGCCCATAATGTGTAAAGGCATGTGTGAATGTTCTATCATTTGAATAAATACAGTGATCACCACTGGCCTCCATGGTCCCAAGTTGGACTACAGAGGTTCCTAGATAGATGGATGGATGGATGGATGGAAATACTTGATTTGATTGTCCCTCACCAAGTTAAATTGGTTTACAGACTAACGATTAAACTGGCGTTGTTATGTTGTACAGTATATGTTAGATTTGATCACACACTCAAGATCTACACTGCTTTATCCTGTCTACAGGGTCAAGTGGGGCCAGGAGCCTATCCCAAGAGACTTGCGGCATGAGGCAGGGCAGACTGCGGGATAGGGTGCAAATCCATCGCAGACACTCTACGGGCAAATCGGGAACATCAATTAGCCTAATCTGCATGTCTTTGGACTGTGGGAGGAAACTGGAGTACCCGGAGGAAACCCATCAAGCACGGGGAGAACATGCAAACTCCATGCACATAATCCCTGAGGCGGGAATCGAACCTGGCCCCTCAGGTGCAAGACAACTTGCAATATACTGTATCAAGTGTTTACATGGATAATATTTACCTGGAATGGAATATCAAAGGATTACACCATTACGCCGCTAAATCAGATATCAGGTCAGACTGTTCTGTTCAGACTGAGGTGTTTACACGATGCAATTCTATTCTACTGTATTATTTGTGGAATACTAGGGTACATGTAAACACACCCAGGGTGTAAGACGAATGTCAGCATTAACTGTTGTTCCGTGCTGCTTTTTTTAGGCACTCGTGAACAAAACATTCATGGAGTGAACATGTGGCTGCGTAATTCTTGCCCCACCCTGCCCCTATGGATGAGCCACCAGTGCAAATTATAGTACTGGACTGTGGAGATAAGCACACAGCAGACAGATGTCACTTCCTCTCAGATTGCAATCCCAAGTCGACCATGCACACTTCAGAGTCAGTCGAGCATTCCAGGGGTTACCAGAGCACGATGCATGGCACGACATACACAGTATGTACAGTATATACCTCCTTAAACTCAGTTTCCTGCGAAGTCCGCGCTTATCGCTAAGACCCTTACTAGGATCAAAGGAGAGATACAGGCATAATGTCAAGTTAGTTCAATTGCTTTCTCTCAGCATTGTGTAACCCATGCGCTTTTCAGTAACTCCGTTAATACAACATACGGATACGTTCCTGATGATCAGTGGTTCAGCAGGCAAGTGATTCGAGACTCATTCAAAATAAAAAGGGTTCAGGATCCACATGGGCCTGCTGAAGGACTCTCGTGATCAGGTTTTTTCAGGTTTTCAGGTTTTGCTCCAAAGGCCATTATTTTCTCAGGTTCCTAGAAATCATGCTCTAATTATAAGGGGAAATTATGTACTGTTGCTGTCTGTAGGATGTAATTTTTATCTGTTCGACAGCAGCATCCATTAGCTTAATAACTGTAGTGTAGTGACGCCGGTGTCATCCTCGGTCGTGTGTTTTCTCTCTTTTAGCTCAAAACAAGGTCCTCGATGAAGCACATTTCACAGATATGCGATAAACACCTAACGCTAAGACCTTGCAATTAGTTTCCCCTCATGCACACACACCTAGCGGTAATTAGAAATGCAAATAATCAGTAGTTGGTTCTTTTTTTCCCCATTAAATTTCAGGAACTAAAATGTGATTCTACACAATGTCATGCAAAATCCACTTTACTGCAACTCACTGTAGGAGCATCCTCCTTTAGGATGTACAAAACTCTTTTCTTTAACATAATCAAACATAGATAGATGGATTCAATTTTGAGAAAAAGGTGATACTAACTTTGTTGAGGTCTCCACTTGATCCTTCCTTTAGTAGCATTTGAAAGATAGCAGGAAAAAAAAAAAGAACATAACTTGAATACCAAATGTTTTGTAGCTGATACGACATTAAAATAAATATTACATTTATGAATCAACAACTGAATTTATTAGGAACAAAGTGTAACAGTGCATTTTAAAGTAAAGCAAGGCTACAAGTCATTATGGCAAACATGCATGCATTCAGCGATGTCAAGGAAGAGTAAGCAAAGATTCTGTACAAAGCAAAAGTCAAGGTGTCAGTATGTAGTGTGATTAATCCTGGAAAAGAATGAACGTGGTCCTGTGTTTCTGTGACCATCCGAACTAACGTCTTAAATTAGTTGGCTTAGTTTTTTTCTTTCTTTTTTTTACTCGACGTCCTAAAATCTGGATAGCTACTAGCAAGAAGTGTACTGTAGTTTGAAGATCACCATTAGTACCTGATAAACCTCTAGTATGGTTCATGCTTTTTAAAAACTGCTAGAGACGGAGGATAATAGAGGACAACACGGTGGCTCGAAAAAAACATGCGTGATGCTGCGATTTAAGAATACTCGTAACCTCATCTACACTTAACCTCATCTACACTCAATACACTTTATTCATGTGTTGTTCTTGTTGAATGGAAAAGAAACTGTAATATGGGCTACGTTCACATTACCAACCAGAAGTGACTCAAATCTGATTATTATTTCTTTTTTACTGTAATGTGACATACTGTAGATCTGATTTTTTGTTTAGAGCTGACTGACTTGAGTGACTTGTCAGTAAAAGGGTATGAATAATTTTGGACATGTAACTTTTTGTTCAAATGTAAATAAAAGCTGAGAAATATTTTTTTTCCACAATGATGCCTTTTGTACATCGTTTTACTGTATGTCATCTCTGGTTAAAAGAAAAACTTGCTGGTTGAATAAAAGTAACTTTAAGACAGAATTTGCCAGAGGTATGAATAATGTCAGGCTTATACACACACACACACACACACACACATATATATATATATATATATATATATATATATATATATATATATATATATATATACACACACATATGTGTGTGTATATATAAAACTTATATTTAAAATTATTTATATATATATATATATATATATATATATATATATATATATATATATATATATATAAACACTGCAATGTGATCATGTGACTTGAATGAGAATAGGCAGGTCGGAATTCATGTGACTTCCCACTTGTGTGCAATTTTATATATATTAAAAAAAAGTTGTTTATATTTAATGTGTTTCCTTGTTTTCCCCATTTTTTATTCTGTACTGTATCATTAAGAAACATGATTTACTGTCACTGTCTAAAGTTAATACCACAACTTTGAATTGTGTAAAAACACAGAAGGGGGGTCTTGGATCTTGGTATTTGGCAAATATAATCTCAGTTATCCAAGAGCTTGTAGATCAACATTTAGCAGCAATAACTTGACGTAATCGTTTCCTGTATGACTTTATCAGTCTCTGACACCACTGGCCCATTCGTCTTTATAACACCACTTCAGTTCATTGAGGTTTTGGCTCTTTGCTTATGCACAGCTCTCTTAAGCTCCTACTACAGCATCTCAGTTGGGTTGAGGTCTGGACTTTGGATTCTTTTACTGTATATTACAACCTTTCTGATATGGATTTACTGATGTGCTTCAGCTCATTGTTATCGTCTTGACCTAATTTCAGCTGCGAAACGAGTTCAAATCATCACCCCTCCACTGCCATGTTTGACATGTGGGTATTAAGTATTTCTGCTCAAATGCTGTTTGGTTATCATGGCCCTGGGTACAAGCATGGCCCTGCGTTCTAACTCCACTTTGGTCTCATTTATTCCAGACGTCTTCTGGTTTGCTTGTTCAGATTCAGTTTGTCCTTTTTAGACAGAACATTCTTACTCCTGGAAAACTTCCCAAACAAACTGTACTTGTTCAGTCTTCTTCTAATTATGCTGTAATTTCTCTGAGCATCACATGATCTGACCTGACAGTGGACGGGCTGGGACGTCCTGGAAAGATTGTCTTGAATGCTTCCCACATGTGAATAGAGAGAGCTCTGCACATCTGCTGATGATCAGTTATCAAAGGATGATGATTAGCAACCCTTTGAATCTTGTGGATACAGTAAAAGGGGGTATTTAAAATTGCTCATGTCATTTTTTTTTACTCATTTTTGTTGAATAAATAACAGCATGTTGTAAAAAGTCATATGTTGTTATAGGTCTGTGTTGTATTTCTTTAATGAAAATAGAAAGGGTACTCAGGTGTCACTCATGACTCAGTTTAACAAAAAACTTACTTGGGGAGAAATATATAACTTAAGAACTGATTCGGAGAAAATGAATGAAAGACCAGATACAGTTCAGTATTTCAGGACTGATGCACCCTTTTAATTATGTTTATTATGATTATGATACCTAAATAAACCGTTCATCATTATAAAGGGAACCTTTGGGTGCTTCACTAACCATAATGTCCTCCCTCATTTCTTTTTGTAACACAAGCTTTCTCTAAAGCCACACAGCCTGGATAATGCTAGTCTTAAAAATACATTTAAGGAAATTTTCATGAGGAAAGTCTTAAATCAAAGCTAATGTCCTGGAATAAAGAGAGTAGGCGAGTGCGTCTATGTGTGTGTGTGTGTGTGTGTGTGTGTGTGTGTGTGCATGGTAGATTGAAAACGGCAGACAGACAGAAATCGAAAGAGAGCAAAAAAAAAAAAACTAAACAAAAGAAACAGCAAGAACATATCACACTTAATAATTCTTAATCACAGATTAAAAAAGATAAACAAAGTGCAATTTGAAATGTTAAGAAGAAAAAGCAACTGCCAGAGGTTTATACCTACTTTGTAGGACTGCAGGTATGCAACGCCTTTAAATGTGGCTTCCAGGTAGCAATGGAAACCGAGTTCTCATCAGCCGCATAGCTACGCCAAACACACTGCATGCCAAAAACACACACACATACACACAAAAACAAGGAAAAGGAGAAAGGATACAGAAACGAAGGGAAGAGAAAAGACACAAAAGGCCAGGAGGGGGAAGAGACGGGATAAAAAAAAAAAAAAAAAAAAAAAGAATTTTGATTAGTAAAGAGAAATGTTAGGGTTTTTGGTCGGAGCAGGCATCCATACGTGCCTGAGCACAGGGATGGTGGATTCATAGTGACGCCACGTGGCCTCGAGGTACACACGGCTATCGTCGGTGGAGTAGTAACGCCATGCTGCCTGATACAGGACCGTGGGGGGGAGAGATGAGGTGGTTATGTTCTGACATACACATTCTTACAAACATACGAGGTCCGTTCAAGTCAAACCAGGATTTGTGATAAAAAAAAAAAAAAAAAAAAAAAAAAGTGATATTTGTAGAAAACTTGACTATGATGGAAACCTTAGTAGCAGTAAAACATTTGCACATGTATCGAAAAAGGCCGCATGTCCAAGAATGACGATCCAGGCCGAGGGGGTTCGGAGCCCACTGCAGTTGTTCCTGTGAACATCCAGCAAATTATCTGTCTGTGGGAGCTGGACACACCATCATTCACAAACACCTCTTGCACGTTTACAGGAACTCGGCTGGGAGTTATTGCAACATCCCTCACATACAGTAGTCCTGACTTCGGTCCAAACCATTTCCAGATCTTTGGTCCATTAAAGGAGTTCCTGGGAGGCCAGGGTTTCAGGAGTGAAGCAGGCGATCTGATCGCGGCTCTGGCGTATTGAGGCACCAGTGAAACGTTGAGTGGGGGTGAGTGCATTAATGTAGCAGGGGATTAAGATAAAGGTAGTTTTTTTCTACACTCATAACTGTGTCCTGTTATTCTGCACAATGAATAGTCCCAGTTTGACTTGAACACCTCTTGTAGATCATCCACATGTAGATTTTTTCTTTGTATTTTTAGCATTATTTTATTCTTAAACATTTGTTTAAACAATGATGTCACACATACAGTATCAAAATGTTTATATTTTATAGAAGCTATGAAAAGTGATTTCCATCCTTTCCATCTGTTCAACTTAAACACATCAAAATGTTATTCGTCATTACACAAAGAAGTTTCTTTTTTTTTTTTTTTTTTTGAAAATAACACAAATTACACCTATTTAACTTATTAGACGAGTGCAGTAATATAATGAACGACCACAACAGCTGCTGTTCTATACAGTACAGTATAGTATAGATACTGTTCACTGCTGAGCCACATGAATACAAATGCATGAGTTACAGGATTTTAAAGTGAGGCAGTGATATAAAGCCTACATTAGGGTTATTTGCCACAGGACTGCTTTCATCTCCTTAGTTACAATTACTGAACAGAATGTTTTATACTTGGTCTTGACCTACATTTCTAAATAGCGGCAGGAGAAAAGTGTCTGTCGGTTATTCTCTTTAAAATGACCATTTCCTTTGCGGAGAACCTTTTAAGAACAAATGGTGTTCATCACTTCAGCTGGAAACAACTCTACGAATGGTTGCTATAGGCGCTTCAGAAGGGAAATTGGACGCGATGCAGTGAAGTTTGATTATGATCATGATTACATTGATTAAAACTCATGAGGTTATAATTAACATGCTCAGTTATTCATACTCATACTAGCAAAAAAAAAGGGTCTGATACAGAAACCAAAACTCTATACTGCATAATACTACAGTATGGAAATGGGTAAAATTCTATTTAGTTATATATCACGATTCCTTTGTGTGGAAATTACTGTATCACCAAAATGTCTCCCAAATAAATTTATTTTTTAATTACAGTAATTTTTTATTTGTATTTGTTTGCATTCGAGGTGGTAATATGTTGCAGTTCCTCTATTATCCTACAGGTGGCACACTAAACTATTCAGACGTTGCCAGGCAGAGCAGCATCCTGTGTGGTAGGAGCAAAGTATTTGTTTAGAATTGTGAAACGGAATCTAAAAAAATTATAATAACAGATCAAGTTATTTATAATAATAATCATCATCATAATCGCAATACAAATCAAATCGACCACCTACAGTAGGTATCGTGATAATATTGTACCAGTCTGTCCCTAGAGATTCCCATCCCTACTACTGTATAATCCTGTGCAAAACTCTTGAGCCACCACTTATTTCCTTATACTTTGCTTCTAAAGAGCCAGACTTTCTTGTATTTTTAATGCAGTCTTGAGGAATAACTCTCCAGGCTTCCTGAAGCTCTCATTTTCAGTCTACCTGTTCCTGAGTAGTTTCAGAGGAATGTTTTTTGTCATAAAGTGACCTATGAATCACCCAAGAAAAGAAAAAAAAAATTAACTTAAGGAAGGGAAGGCATGAACTAATGAGAAACAAGTGCAGATGATGACAGATGATCAGGCCGGTGGTGATTACAGTATTATACTGGTGATGCTGAATGCTGAGTGGTTGGGACAGACGAGAGGGGAAATGAGGTTGGTGTTGAGGCTGTTACATAAACAACCTGTAACAATGCGGGTCTCACGAGGGGCAGGACATCATTCTGACATCATTCTGTCAGTCAGATCCACAGGTGGACTTCAGAACGGGAAAAAAAGTTGCTAAGCGATGTCGACGTGTAGTCGCGCACTTTGCACCTGATACCTGCGCACTTTGTGCAAACATTAGGTAGCACCCGGTAAGGTATCAGGGCCAAGACAAAGGCAAAGCATGCATCAAGATTAAGGATAAGGACAAAGACCCCACCAGCGTCAAGAGAAACAGAAATCTTATAGGTTCTATTACATCCTCTAATCTGCACCACGTAACACATAATTTAAATCTTTAGTCTCTTTGCAGTTTGGGATTTGTTCCGACTTCTAATTGAATCCACATAATCTAATGTAATACTGTGTGAAGTAACAAGGCATGGCTCAAAACTATTGCTCAGTACTGTACACAAAATCTTCCATAATGCCGCTGAGTGTTTAATTCTAAGTATATTACTCATCCATATTGATAAGTACTAAAAACAGTGTGGAAAAAAAAAAATCAATGCATCTCTAGCTCAAACAGCTGATCTACTTCCCAGCTGGAGGTTTTCAAGTGATCCTAAGCATTACAGATGTTTTTTTTTGTTTTTGTTACCTGGATGAGACAAGCTGCAGGATTCCTTCTCTTCTCAAAGTGCTTCTGTCTGTGCTGCTCCTGGACTTTCAAAGCAAAACCTGAGCCCAGAATACCCTGCAAATCCAAGATACAGTCACATGAATATCAGATGCGTATATGGCGAATTCATCTGGAGTGTATGGCGTTACGGGTTCGATTCTCACCGCAGGCAGGGCGAAGAAGGAGATGCCGAGCAGGGCGAAGCCGGAGGACAGCAAGCGGCCCGTCCACGTCTTGGGAGTCTTATCTCCATAGCCTATAGTGGTCAGAGTAATCTGTACACGACATGAGGAGACACATATCAGAGAGATCATTTCATTAATTCTGAGTTGTGATAAAAATAGCTGGTTAGCAATGCCGTTCCAATTCCATGATTGAATCCCCGTCGCCGTCTGCATATTAATCTCGTCCTGTCGCCTTGTCACACCTTTCTTCCTGACCCCTCTCGCTTTCTCCGCCTCTCGATCTGTGATTTTCTTCCTGTCTAAACATAAAAATGGTTTCTATCGATCGAGAGTGTGATATGCGAGCTATTCATCCTTTTCAGTCCTGCTCCCATCATGAGCGTGCATGTGCAGCCATGGAAAAAGAAAGAAAGAAAAAAAAAGAAAAGAAAAAGCTGTCATTTTAGGCCATCATGATGACTTGGTTTTAACAGCCAGACCAAAGAGTAAAGAACGTCTGTCACCTGGATCCCATTTTACAAACGAGACAGAATGAAAGGGGGAAAAGATAAAGGATCCAGGTCTTCTATTCAACGGAGAAAATTTGACAGAAAGCTATATCGATATAATGTAAGGTCGAATATAATCGATGAGCGATGTTTAAGGGCCTAGCAGAAGGCACAGTCCTGGAATCGGAACTTACAAACATCTGGTCACTTGCATTAACTACTCAGCTGTTGCATACGTTTAAAAGATCTGGAAAATGTCTAATCAAGCGTAATCAGACTTCCAGACAGAATTTCAAACCAACAATTGAATATGTTGAGTAAGAAAATACGGTCAGACGGCTGCTTTCGGGTGCTTTTACACCTGGTCGTCTGTTTGCTGGATCTGAATCAGGGAGATACTGACGCATTTGGTTCATTTGCGATGTAGTTTGATTACATGAGTGCAAAAGGCTTGAGCCAACCCAATTCAATTACATTTAATTACGCAAGTCAATTTTAAAGAAACAGGAACTGATATTCTGCCGAAAGATACGATCTGAAACCTTGTTGTTCATGTAACAACCTCAGCAGCAACCTCGTTTCCCCTCTCGTCTGTTCCAGTCATTCAGCATTACAAGTATACCAGTCACTAATCAGCCTCATCATGTGCCATCATCTGCACCTGGTTCATATCTTAAGTTAGTTTTTTTTTTTATTCTTGAATGATTCATAGGTCGCTGTCTTAACAAACAAAAACTTCCTCTGCAACTCAAAATGAGAGCCTAAAATGTAAAGGAAGCCTGGAGACCTTTTCTTTAAGACTGAATTCAAAATATGGAATCAAAGTATGAAGAAATGTGGGGTGGAGCAAGACAGTGTTTGCACAGTACTGTATATATATATATATATATATATAAAGAATTGGTTAAGACATTGTAACACCAATGCAAATGTTTTAGCCAAAAGTACCCAGTAAACTATTCGATAATTAGATCTTTACTTGTTCTGCAGCTCTACAGCTCTCCTCTGGTTCGGGGTTTAGCTTTCGCTTTGTATTTGGTTCACTTCCCGCGGTTACGTTGATTCCTATTCAATTTGCTTTCTCATTTCCCGAGTTCACTGGGGATCGCCCCAAGCCCACTTCGCTACGACACTCTCAGACATTCGCTCCACAGATGAGAGCGATCGCCGTGTTCTCATTTGCTCAAACACCAGGATTCCCATCAAAGCACCAATAAACTCACCGTGCCCCACCAGAGCGCATCGGCGTATGTCGAAAACTCCTTGTTCATGTCCTTCTCCACAAGGTAGACGAGGAACGAGGCGAAGATGAGCACCAGAAAGCCGATGTACCAGGCCGTCACAAGCTCCTGGAAAACAGGAGAAGAGTCTTGAGGAGTCTAAGACCAGTTTAGTTTCACACTCCCATATTGTTATACACATCATATACATCAATCACACACACATCTTCCTCCCCATAAATGTGTTTGTTGGTATTTCTTGTACATGCACAAACATACTGTATGTAATATATACAGCACCAATCACAAACCAGATTCATGGTTCTGCAAAAGTATTTGCCCCTGTTGAACCTTTTCCACATTTTGTTGTAGAATTGAACTCAAATTGAATAACTCACGTAACTTAAAAAGAGAATCTATTTATTCGGTTTGAAAAAAATATAAAGAAATAAATAGCAATTTAAAATAATATACTGTACACATGTTGAGAAGGCATCTCTGTAAAGAAACTGGATACAGATACAGTATTGAATTTTTGCTTTGCTAAAAAAACAAATGACGTACATTCCTAGCACACAGTGCCGGTAACTAGGTTTTATCGATCTATTTTGCCATCGTTTAATAACAGAGCCTACAGTACTGTAGCTCAATCTCCCCGAAACTCAACTATCATTTCATACAAGCTGATTGTAGCCCGTAAGAACTCATGGTGACACTTGAAATGTTTTGAAAATCTCCTTCCATGGCTTTATCCTTGACTTTAACTCATGAAGTCTGTAAGTGACGACTAACATCTACCATCCTGGTGCAGTCTGTGGATGAGGCGATCTGTGGATTTGTGGCATCATTAACAAAATTCCCATGTAGCGCATTACAGCATGACAGCACTAGCTCATTTTAAAAAGCTTGTTTTTTTTTCTACTGAAGGTAACTTTCATCCTATTTAACAATTCTAATGATGTAATGCCGTTTCATATTTTATATTCAACTTAAAAATAAAATCAATTAAACAGATTCTATTTGGTATAATATCCACCATAATTTCAAATTAAATAAATTTGGAATTTGAATCTACACTCATTGAGACAAAAGTGATATTAAATTTTTTTATGACATTTACCCATTTTTTGTTATATAATGACAATCATGATAATAAGTATATTTTTATTTATATGTGACAATCAATATTAGATATAAAAATCCTTTATTTTTCAAACCCTGTGTCAAAAAGACGTCTGCAGTACTCTCGCCATTCGCTCAGTGCACCCCGGCTTCAAAAAGTACAACTCCTGCCAAATATTCGTCTCATCCATTAACTGAAGCAGCTTACTGTAATTACCACAACGCTTCAGCCAGACAGGCTCAAACTAATTAGTGACATCACCTGTTTTGTGCACAGAGACGCCTACAATACAGTACATGACATACAGTATGGTGTCTAATACTTTTGGCCACCACCGTAAGTCACCCCTTATGTTAGACAGCCCTGTTCTTCAGAGGACTTGACTGAAGCTTTGCATGTACACCCATCAATGTATTTGCTCAAACTCTGGCCCTACTGTATGAGTGGCGTATGAACTGACTAAATACATATGATCAGATGATCTTTGGCTAAAAAGAGGCCTTACTCTGGAAATAAATGTGGCTAAGTGGACATTATACAGCCTCGCTAATAGTACGGATTGTGTGTAAGGAACGATCAGAAAGACATAATGGGAGGAATTGAATCATATAACAGTCTTATAGGGTAGTGGTGTTATTATGCACTATTAAAAAATAATGCTGTAAATAATACTGTGACAAATGTAATCACGAGTGCCTCATCTCAAGCTTTTCAGAGATCCATATTTCAATCATTGTTAACTATACTTATATTTATACCACAGGCCTCTTGATTTTCAAACCTCATTGGTCAGAAGGTGTTGAGTAATTTTCTAAGGACATACTCCCCCCCCCCCCCCATTTATATTTATTAGGGGCCAAGTACTATGACATCGGCCCATTACGTAATAGTGTGTGAAGGGGACTATAGGTTTCCTAAAGACTATTATTAGTATAATATGTTGTTGTTGTTGGTCTTTCGGCTGCTCCCGGCACGGGGTCTAATATAACATGCTCAAAAAGTCCTGCTGGGCTCTGGGCGTGGCACGCGGCCTTTACAGTAAATTCTGCTGCATACTGTAGTTCATACACACTTGCACACGTACCTGTAAAACTCAGAAACTCAAAACTTAGACCTCATTGAGCTGAACAATGTGTGTCACGGCCAGTACAAAACACAAAGCCAGTTATTTTGGGCTGTTTGCAAAACGCATCCAATGGAATTTGATATACTCCGCCTAGGGGATTTATATGATCGTCACCAAACCGGGCCAATATGACCGCAAAACACTGAAGAGACAAAATTGATATGATAAATGGTTCAGATTAAACCTATGGCAAAAAAGTGGTTAATAACTTTATTAGTTACATACAGTAGCTATATAATAGAAACCTTAGCAAGCTCAATATACGTGACATCACAATGAGTGACATCATAGTCACATTTTTTCTCGCATCCGGGGCATTTGCAGTCCTAACAGGCTCAAAAAGGTTTGCATGGTACGCCCGGGCGGCGACGGCGGAGGTGCTTGGCCCCGCGCATTGTCGCTTGCGCCTATATCGATTATTGTTTTATTTGTTTATTTTATATAAAGAGAGTGGGCTTCTTATTGTTGTTTCTTGTTTTATTTCATTTTATTTTCATATTATTGTCTGTTTTTATACTCGCTCTCTATGTCCTCAGCTGTTTTAGGATTGTACTGTACTGCACTGCATTTGGTGCGTTGTGTTAAATGTGTTTTTAAAGATAAATTTGACTTGGACTTGCTGTGCAACCCAGGGAAAAACATTCAAAACATTCAAGATAACATTACGTTTATTAACATGAGAGTATTTTCCCTTGTCTAAATGTGGTTGGTCATAAGCAGGGTCACTGTGGTTTAAGCAACGGATTTCTTTATGGTTTGGGAAAATATAACGGAATAATTCCATCAGAATATCTGTCATGTGAGTACAAATAAAAATAACTGTGGGACTGCACAGGCTTGGTCAGAATTCCATTGGGAGCGGGCCAGAGTGGAATAAAAAAAATAAAAATAAATAAATAGAAAAACAGCCCTCGGACAAGTACAAGTAGATATGTGTTTACTTTGTATAATCTAAGTAGAGCATATAGGACTGGGATCATGGAGGGCCAGTGTCCAACACAATTTGGTAATTCGTCCGCTGATTCAACTACTCTGTTAATTACCAGGATCAGTGTGTGTGTGTTTAAGTGTTGGTGAACACTGGCCCTCGTTCACACACTACAGGCAATTTGGGAACACCAATTGCACCCAACCTGCATGTGCTTGGACTGTGGGAGGAAACCGGAGTACCCGGAGGAAACCCACCAAACACAGGGAGAGCATGCAAACTCTGGTTCATGCGCACAGACGGGAATCGAACCCGAACCCTGGAGGTGGTAACCACTAAACCACCGTGTCGCCTGGAGTTTATTTCTCGTAGACAGTGAATGATTGAACAGTGTCCTAATATAGTTTTTTCGGCCAGAGGCGTCAATTCAACACAGTTTTTCTCTAATCCTGACTCAAATTGTCTTTAGGTCAGTATGAAAGTATCCCAGTGTACCTTGCTGTGTGCATAAACGACAGAGCCCAGAAGCTTCCAGGTGCCTCCGCGGCGGTCCATGCGCACCATGCGCAAGATCTGCAGGAAGCGTAGACTCCTCAGTGCCGATGCGGCAAAGATGTTGCCCTGGCTACCAGCTGAAACCACGGCGACCGATGCGATCAGCACAATGATGTCTGGCAGAGAGACAGAGAAGGAGAGAGAGAGAGAGAGAGAGAGGGGGGGGTAATTTTTTATTTGTTGGATGGCCTGGCAGCAATGCACTATGTTCTGTAAGAGCTGCCTCAATACCCTTAGAGCTGTCAGCGCTGTCCAAAGCCGCCCCCTCCCACTGTCTCGTCCCTCTGCTGTCATTTCAAGACCTCAAATTTAACATTAAACAGGCCAGATCTGTCCGCCGAGTCAAACCTGTAAACGTTCATTATGTCCTATAGATCATTAATCATAATCTTCCTGATGACTCCACTGTTACAGTACATTGGTCTTATTGAATATGCTTGCAAGTTTTCCTTTTGAATAAATCGGATTTCGCATTGCTTTCTCTTTCGTCATGAAGAGCTCGATGCTGCAATGATGGGGTTAAATAAAAAAAAAAAAATACAATGAATCAAGATTGAGAACAGGATCCTGCTGTTAAAAAGAAATATTCATTTTTTTCCCACTTTCTCCCCAATCATGTACTTTCTCGCTACTTGAGAAACAGAGAGAGAGAGAACGAAAGAGTGAGGACGAGATGAGAGGACAAAGGAAGTTCAAACTAAACCCACATCCACTTAAGAAACCCTCAAAGAACACAAACAGCTCCAAGCCTCAAACAGACCCATAATATTAGCTTTCCCCTCCACACATCCCATCCCATCCATCTCAAGCTCCTCCAAACCAAGTCTCTCCGAGCTCCGATGTTCCCTGATTCATTGTTTTGCGGTGTCGTAAATAATGAGGGCCATGCTTCATCGCTGTGTTTCGGTGCTCCAGGGAATACAGGGACGCGCTGATTTAGCTGAGGGTTCAGCTTTTCATAAATCATGTACTACAGTAGGTGGACAGAATGTGTACTCGATTTAAAAGCACACATAACAGCATTGTTACAGCTGCCAATCTGCCTCGGACTGAGCTTCGAATTCCAATACTGATGAATGAAACTTTATCAAGACTTATGGAACCGATATCAATCTTGTATATTGCTGATTGTAAATTGAGCTACAATTTTATCCATATAAAATTTAGCAGCAGGATCTTAAATTTGGTATATTAGAAACTGACCTCAGCAGCCAGAGTTAGAGTGAATTTCAGTATTTTAAACTGTGAGACAGCTGTGGCCTGACTGAATTATCCGTCTATACCGCTTTATGGTGTTTTCAGGGTCACGGGGACCTGGAGCCTATCCCAGGAGGCTTAGGGTACGAGGTGGGATACATCCTGGACAGCGTGCCAATCCATCACAAGGCACACAATTTTGGGAACACCAACAAACCTAACCTGCATATCTTTGGACTGTGGGAGGAAACCGGAGTACCCGGAGGAAACCCACCAAGCACGGATAGAACATGCAAACTCCATGCACACAGAGACGGGAATCGAACCCGAACATGCGCATTGTGATAGGATACCATGTGTGAAAATGACCGTGTTATCAGAAAAAAAAACTTGCATGGGATAACAGAACCTGTATAGTATGTTCACTCAGGTCATCAGCTAACTTAATTTTTTGTCACATAACATTGCTGAGCCTGGACCAGACCAACTGAAGCAAATCGAAGGCTATTTTCCTGATAACAAGTACTTTTTTTTAATGATCATAAAACTGTGATGTCGTGTGGAAATGCTCTTACTTTTAAACTTTTAAACACAGCTGTAATTTCTACAATTTCCCCCCCACTTTTTTTTAATAATGTACCTTCACCATGCGTATACTGTAAGTGATCTCTGAACACCGTTGTTCTTTTTTGGACCCCATTTCTTCTATAATTACTGTAGTTTTTCTGTTTTTCATCATTAATGTCATTTCCCCCATCAGAGCTACTCCTAGAGCTGTAGAGCCGTGATCGATGTACAGTAAGAGCACTAAGGCCCTCCCCTATGAGAGTGCTCGGCCAATCCGCTCTCTCCAGGATCTCCCGGCTGCGAGAGGTCACGGCATCACCCGGGAATCGAACTAGCGCTCTCCGGATGATAGGACGAGCGCTTTACCAATCGGTGGACCAATTTACTATACAAATTTGTCGTTGCTGCAAAGTAAGTTGAGTATAAAGAATAGCTATTCATTCCTACAAATGAAAAAGAATTAATGAAAATCCTACGTAAACACTTGAACAGCATTTCAAGAGCCATTCATAACACACACACACACACACACACACACACACACTTAATACTGTACGTGTAGCTCTCTCACTCGGTTGTGTGCTATCATTCATACTGATGCCTACGCTTGCATTATTTACTTTTCATCAGCACTTTCCGTGGTGCAAATTGTTTTTAAATGTGCCTTATAAATAAAACACTTATTCAGAAACACTTCTGAGACGTCCTCCTGTTCATCTACATGATATCTTTCCTGTCCATTGAGGAAAAAAAAAACTTACTGTTTATTTATTGATAACCACAATGGTGCTTAATGAGGCCCGGCAGCTTCTATAATGACATGTAGAGCATGCAGCTCATTAAAAGCTGGCAAAACAAAATAAACACTCAATTTGGTGCTGGCGTTTGGAAAACACATACACACACACATACACCTTGGGCATGTTTGAATATATTACTTCTATGAAATCATTGCATAATCGTTATTTTCTTGGAAAAAGACTTCGGGGAGGAAATACGCACGCTGCTGACGGTCATGCGTCTCACTGACCCCTTTCTCCCTGTTGGTGTCTGGTGGGATTTAAACGTCCCTTCGGACCAATTGCTTTCTGTACAGACAAGAGCGCAAAAACATTGGAGTTGTTTTTATTTTTTTAATGAACTGCTTTAAGCAATAACAGCGTGAACACGAGGAGTGTATGTACATGTAGACATGTGTGTCCAGACATTGACGCATTAATGCAATTAAGGGAACGGTAAATTAAGAAACAGTAATAAATGAAAATGCATACAGTGGCTTGCAAAAGTATTCGGCCCCCTTGAACTTTTCCACATTTTGTCCCATTACAGCCACAAACATGAATCAATTTTATTGGAATTTCACCAATCCATCGCAGGGCACACACACATACACACACTCACACACCCAATCACACACTACGGGCAATTTAGGAACGCCAATTAGCCTAACCTGCATATCTTTGGACTGTGGGAGGAAACCGGAGTACCCGGAGGAAACCCACCAAGCACGGGGAGAACATGCAAACTCCATGCACACAGAGACGGGAATCGAGCCTGGCCGGGGAAGTGCCCGAAGTCTCCTGGGATAGGCTCCAGGTCCCCCGCGACCCTGCACACAGGATTAAGCGGTATAGAAAATGAATGAATGAATGAATGAATTCCACGTGAAAGACCAATATAAAGTGGTGTACACGTGAGAAGTGGAACGAAAATCATACGATTCCAAACATTTTTTACAAATAAATAACTGCAAAGTGGGGTGTGCGTAATTGTTCAGGCCCTCTTTGGTCTGAGTGCAGTCAGTTGCCCATAGACATTGCCTGATGAGTGCTAATGACTAAATAGAGTACACCTGTGTGTAATCTAATGACAGTACAAATACAGCTGCTCTGTGACGGCCTCAGAGGTTGCTGCACAAAGTTGGCCTTTATGGAAGAGTGGCAAGAAGAAAGCCATTGTTAACAGAAAACCATAAGAAGTCCCGTTTGCACAGCAAACATGTGGAAGAAGGTGCTCTGGTCAGATGAGACCAAAATGGAACTTTTTGGCCGAAATGCAGAACGCTATGTGTGGCGGAAAACTAACACTGCACATCACTCTGAACACACCATCCCCACTGTCAAATATGGTGGTGGCAGCATCAAGCTCTGGGGGTGCTTCTCTTCAGCAGGGACACGGAAGCTGGTCAGAGTTGATGGGAAGATGGATGGAGCCATATACAGGGCAATCTTGGAAGAAAACCTCTTGGAGTCTGCAAAAGACTTGAGACTGGGGCGGAGGTTCACCTTCCAGCAGGACAACGACCCTAAACATAAAGCCAGGGCAACAATGGAATGGCTTAAAACAAAACATATCCATGTGTTAGAATGGCCCAGTCAAAGTCCAGATCTAAATCCAATCGAGAATCTGTGGCAAGATCTGAAAACTGCTGTTCACAAACGCTGTCCATCTAATCTGACTGAGCTGGAGCTGTTTTGCAAAGAAGAATGGGCAAGGATTTCAGTCTCTAGATGTACAAAGCTGGTAGAGACATACCGTAAAAGACTGGCAGCTGTAATTGCAGCAAAAGGTGGTTCTACAAAATATTGACTCAGGGGGCTGAATAATTACGCACACCCCACTTTGCAGTTATTTATTTGTAAAAAAAAATGTTTGGAATCATGTATGATGTTCGTTCCACTTCTCACGTGTACACCACATTGTATTGGTCTTTCATGTGGAATTCCAATAAAATTGATTCATGTTTGTGGCTGTAATGTGACCAAATGTGGAAAAGTTCAAGGGGGCCGAATACTTTTGCAAGCCACTGTGTGTGCGTGTATATATATGTATATAAGATTATAAAATCATCATAATCAGTTTGATGGTGACGTTGGAAAAACTCCCTGACTTGAGCACTAGTTACATACAGCACCTAACACAGAGTAAAAACAATCTATATGTGGTAATACGACCCTTCCACACATAAACGCACACACACACACACACACACACACATATGCAAGAGGTCACAAGAGGTGAAACGGTTCATCTGTAACAAGCTCTACTCCAAACAGACACAGTGAGGCCAGGAACAGTGGGAACGAGCTATGGAGGAGGTTAAGGCTCCCGGTGGTCTCGTTGCCAGATTGTGGAATATGACACCAAAAGGAAATGAGGCTGCAACTGCGCAACTTAACCAAAGCCATCTACGCTCGGTCACGGTTATCAAATCATTCAGTCTGGCCGAAAATTGATTTCACATGCAAATTTGTGAGTGTGGACGAGACCTGGAGAAAGGGGAAAATGTTTCTACTAAACTGCTCGCGTTACACCAGGAAAATGTTTCTGAATGAATGGTTTTGTGAATGTGTTCATTCTTTTTTTTTTCTCCCCCGGCTCTCAGACCCTCATGGCTGGCTCAAACAAAACGGATCTGAAGCTAATGTTTTATAATGTTTTATACTAGATTTTAGGTTGCCAGGTTGCACACATGCTTGGTTGATAAATGACTTGCTTGAGTTTTAAAGGTAGCCAGATTGCAGTTTGCCACATCGTGAAAGCAGGCTGAAAGCAGGAAGGTAAAGGTGAACGGTATCAGATTCTATAGCCTGGAGGTCAGGTGTCATGTAGGAGTGAGTGAAATGAGCAGGTTAGCACCGTGAGGCTTAGACTGCCATGAAAGAATGAAGTATGCGCATAAACGTCATGAGGAGACAGCATGAGGCCGTGGACATCACACAAACATCTAACCAATGCTGGTACAAAGAGGCGCATCTCAGAACCTGGATATAAATCAATTTACTTGTACATTGTTCACAAGAGCATTTCCCCAGTTCAATAAATTCTCACGACGCTTACCAATAATGCTGAATGGCTTTCGGGCGAATCGCAGCCGTCCCTGCCATCCTCGGTACCGGCAGCAACAGCCTGCAGACCAGATCCGCACCAGGTACTCCATCCCAAACACAATAATCATCACAAACTCCTAGAGGAGAGCAGTCAGGACAAAGCATGTGTTACCATGTGTACATACAGGAAACTACATACAGTACGGACATCAGATGAGGCTGACTACAACTAACAAACCTGGTTCCTCTAAGGGATCTGAAGATGCATAATGTATTCTAGGTTTCTGGGCAGAACCTTCGAGGGTTCCTACAGTTCGACAATGAGGACATACTGTATTTAGCTAAATTTTCACTCTTATTAAACAGGGTTCTTCCTTGGAAGGGTTCTACATGGAACACTTTAATTGTCATTCGAATGAAACTTGGACAATTTAGAATTTGCATTAAAAGACATCAATCTGAAAAAGTGTATAAATTCTAAAATGCTAAATTATTAATTAAGATATTGCAACATGAATTCGACCTGGTTACGGACACTACAGATTTTTTTGCTTTTTACCAAAACTATTTGTTTACCAATTATTACAGGTCAAATTCTTCTAGAAGCTTACACCAACTGTAGTATCAATACTCATAAAGAAATACAAATTTGCATTTTAAAATATTATTATTGTTTAAACCTGAAAAATGGCAGTTTTTGGGGCACATTTTTTTTTAGGTAAGCAAGAGTGGTCACTTCTTCGGCACACTCATTTCTGTATATAAAATTAAAAAGAATCAGCTCCAATACTGCGTTTAGGCTGCTAATATCTACACAGGTGGTATAATTGATTAGAGAAACCCCCTGTCAGGTTGACTGAACGCAAGCGTAATACGAGCAAGAAGTGATCGAGCATCTCTCCTCGCTAATGCTTTTAAACTGGAAACGTGTGCGGGTCAGATTTACGAACACAATAGAGAGCTAATCTGATTACGAAGCCGTCGCTAATCCCTGATTTCATTAGTACAGATGCAGAAGCGTGTAACAAGACCAAAACCCACTTATGATGATGATGATGAGATCCGTTGTCTCGCCATCCAGAGACGTCTGATTTTCCCCATGACTGCACTTCATTTTACCGATCTGATCAGTTTGCTGTAAACGAGTTTGTTTGTCATCAAGTTTAGTTGTAGCGATCGCGGTAAATGATATGGTGATGGAGGTAAATGGATTTACAGCAACATGCTAAAATAGCGCTGCGCTATTCTGCACTGATGAGTAAATTGTCCTAGTGGGGGGGGGTAGTTTGTTTGTCAGTTATGAACAGGATATGACATGGTGAGACGGCCAGGAATAGACCATATGAGTAACTAAATAACCCTCAAAGAGCTTTTGATCTGCAACCTTCAGAAACAGTAATAAGAGCTTTGATCAGGGCTCTAATGCAGTAAGAACAAACGTGATGTCACGCTTTCCCACCGGTCGCCCTAAATGTAGTTATGCAATGTATAAGAGCGATACAGTATATTCTTTATACAGCATTTACGCTGAGCAGCAGAACAAATCTCTTTACTCGGTTATCACTGCATATTGATTGAACTGTTTCACAATCATGTGATTTGTACAGATGGCCGCTGTGTTTCCTTTAATTTGTCATCCTTATCTGTGTACTCAGTGTGTGCATGAGTCGTCCACTCTTACAAAGTGTGGTTAATGGGTCATGTTTCCCAAGGGTTTCTTCTTGGAACCCTTTCTTGAAAAAAATAAATAAATAATAATAATAATAACAACAAAAAACTAATTTGACGTGACCTACAGTACATGTAAGTTTTAAGAATGTTAAGAATCCATAAGATCCCTTCATGATGCTAGAAGGAAGCATTTTTGCTATGATTGATACTGTAGGTTACCAGTGATTATGGTTGCTATGGTGAATAGGTTACCAGTGGTTGCTATGGACCTACAGTCCATAGGTCCATGGTTGGTATAGTCTATAGGTTACCAGTGGTTATGGTTGGTATAGTCTATAGGTTACCAGTGGTTATGGTTGGTATAGTCTATAGGTTACCAGTGGTTATGGTTGGTATAGGCTATAGGTTACCAGTGGTTATGGTTGGTATAGTCTATAGGTTACCAGTGGTTATGGTTGGTATAGTCTATAGGTTACCAGTGGTTATGGTTGGTATAGTCTATAGGTTACCAGTGGTTATGGTTGGTATAGTCTATAGGTTACCAGTGGTTATGGTTGGTATAGTCTATAGGTTACCAGTGGTTATGGTTGGTATAGGCTATAGGTTACCAGTGGTTATGGTTGGTATAGTCTATAGGTTACCAGTGGTTATGGTTGGTATAGTCTATAGGTTACCAGTGGTTATGGTTGGTATAGTCTATAGGTTACCAGTGGTTATGGTTGGTATAGTCTATAGGTTACCAGTGGTTATGGTTGGTATAGTCTATAGGTTACCAGTGGTTATGGTTGGTATAGTCTATAGGTTACCAGTGGTTATGGTTGGTATAGGCTATAGGTTACCAGTGGTTATGGTTGGTATAGTCTATAGGTTACCAGTGGTTATGGTTGGTATAGTCTATAGGTTACCAGTGGTTATGGTTGGTATAGTCTATAGGTTACCAGTGGTTATGGTTGGTATAGTCTATAGGTTACCAGTGGTTATGGTTGGTATAGTCTATAGGTTACCAGTGGTTATGGTTGGTATAGTCTATAGGTTACCAGTGGTTATGGTTGGTATAGGCTATAGGTTACCAGTGGTTATGGTTGGTATAGTCTATAGGTTACCAGTGGTTATGGTTGGTATAGTCTATAGGTTACCAGTGGTTATGGTTGGTATAGTCTATAGGTTACCAGTGGTTATGGTTGGTATAGTCTATAGGTTACCAGTGGTTATGGTTGGTATTGGCTATAGGTTACCAGTGGTTATGGTTGGTATAGTCTATAGGTTACCAGTGGTTATGGTTGGTATAGTCTATAGGTTACCAGTGGTTATGGTTGGTATAGTCTATAGGTTACCAGTGGTTATGGTTGGTATAGGCTATAGGTTACCAGTGGTTATGGTTGGTATAGGCTATAGGTTACCAGTGGTTATGTTTGCTATGATCCATATGTTACCAGTGGTTATGTTTGCTATGGTCTATAGGTTACAAGTGGTTATGCCTACTTTAGGCTTTATGCTCCAACTGTTACCAGTGGTTATGGTCGCCATTGGTTATGGTTGCTATGGTCTATAGGTTGCCATTGGTTATTGTTGCTACGGTCAAAAACGTTACCAGTGGGTATGGGTGCTATGGGCTATATACTTTTGCAGAGTACTACAGTGTATATAACAGCTCTTTTTGTTGTACAGTCTTACCAGTATAAACAGAGAACGAGATGACATTTCTTGATGATCTGGAATGGTGGAGAAGACGGACAGCACCAAACAGCCAAACACCAGCACAAACCTGTTCAAGAGAAAACAAACCAGGCTTAGTTACAAAGAAAGACAAATATAGACAATCGATTAAATAATTGTAGTTTTTCTTTTCTTTATTTATATAGAAGATTGACATAGAAAGAAATGCATGACTAATTCAACCCAATTAATGCAACTAAGAACTAGACAAACAGGCAAATTGATAAAAGTCCGAAAAAAACAAAAAAAACAATTACGGGTTGATTAATGACTGCATGTTTTGCAAGATGAATGAATCCGTCAATGGAACATTAAGACAAACAAAAAGTTTCCTTCGGGCATAAACTCGGATAATGGCAGCATTTAGGCATTTGCAGCTGAACCCAGCTTAGCCTCGCTGTCCTTTAACTGACTGAATTATTTCACAATAGCTTAGATTCCTGACATGATTAAAATGATCATGTGAAATCCCTTAACAAACCCCCGGCCGCAAATTGTCCTCTGGAAAGAGATGCACGCATTGCCTGACCTTTCAGATGGTTCAACCTTCATTTTTCCGTTACGCTAATCTGAAATCGGGCTGGGAGGAAACCGCCACAGCGCGTCTGAAATATGAGGTTAGAGATGTAAATTGCTGACCCTTGCATAAGGAAGGCGGACATCTGCGAGTGATCAACTGCAAAGGCCTACTTTAGGCATGATGGCTTAAAGGCAAATATCCGCCAATCTTACCCAATTAAACCGTTCCCTTTATTCAAATGAAACTCTATACCAGTGGTATTCCGTTTGATTCATAATAATCCCATCACACCCAGGATAAAATTTCTACTCAGCTGTGCCAACATTGCTAAAAAAACAAGCAGACCAAGTCAGAGAGTATTTTGTTCAGTTATAGTGCGGCAATCAGTAAGATATAAACAGCTCCTTTATTTTGTTACTCAACCACAGAGACTAAAGGGGGACAAGGTGAAGGACACCCTGGACTTCAGGGAACAGGCGCACACACACACACACACACACACACACACACACACACAGGCACGAACACACATACTGCAGGTTATTGGGAAGCAGAGCTTTACATTACATTTCCCTGACAGCAAGTTAAAAAAAAAAGTTTGGATACAAGTTTGGATGGAAATTCTACATTCTGGAAAACTGCTGTTTTTTTTTTTTTTGACACATACGGCATTAACTAACTAAAGTAACAACAACAACACTTAGTCAAGTATTATTTTAAGACATGAAGGTCAGCTGTTCTGAAATAGTTCTTGTAGGAACAGTATTGTCTATAATATAGTCCATTTGCAAACCCATCAGGCACCAGGATGAAACTGTCTCTCATGTAGACCAAGAAAGCAAGACCAAAACCTACCTCTGCTGCAGAGGAGAAGTTCATTTAGAGTTACCAGCCTCAGAAATCACCAATTAACAAACAGAACCTCAGATTAGAGCCGTTATGAAGCTTTACAGAGCAGACACATCTCAATATCAACTGTTCAATGGAGATTATTGCATATTTTAGACGTCTTCAGCATTGTTTTACAGAGTAGAAAGATATAAATATCAGGAACGACCATGGAAATAGAAGGTGTGTTTGAACTCTTTTAATTGTCCCCTCCAATTACTATTTCTCTTAACACTTGAATAAAAAAAAAAAAAAAACTGTTAATCTACCATTTATCTACAGTTCAAGAAAAGCAAAAAAATCCAAAAGTATACTATATATACCATTTTCTTTTTACAAACAGGTTCGGTTTCTTGAGGCCGAAGACAATGTGTGCACTCAGGTCAAGTTGCACTTACAGTACAGTATACAGTGGTGTGAAAAACTATTTGCCCCCTTCCTGATTTCTTATTCTTTTGCATGTTTGTCACACTTAAATGTTTCTGATCATCAAAAACCGTTAACTATTAGTCAAAGATAACATAATTGAACACAAAATGCAGTTTTTAAATGAAGGTTTACGTTATTAAGGGAGAAAAAAAACTCCAAATCTACATGGCCCTGTGTGAAAAAGTGATTGCCCCCCTTGTTAAAAAATAACTTAACTGTGGTTTATCACACCTGAGTTCAATTTCTGTAGTCACCCCCAGGCCTGATTACTGCCACACCTGTTTCAATCAAGAAATCACTTAAATAGGAGCTACCTGACACAGAGAAGTAGACCAAAAGCACCTCAAAAGCTAGACATCATGCCAAGATCCAAAGAAATTCAGGAACAAATGAGAACAAAAGTAATTGAGATCTATCAGTCTGGTAAAGGTTATAAAGCCATTTCTAAAGCTTTGGGACTCCAGCGAACCACAGTGAGAGCCATTATCCACAAATGGCAAAAACATGGAACAGTGGTGAACCTTCCGAGGAGTGGCCGGCCGACCAAAATTACCCCAAGAGCGCAGAGACGACTCATCCGAGAGGCCACAAAAGACCCCAGGACAACATCTAAAGAACTGCAGGCCTCACTTGCCTCAATTAAGGTCAGTGTTCACGACTCCACCATAAGAAAGAGACGGGGCAAAAATGGCCTGCATGGCAGATTTCCAAGGTGCAAACCACTTTTAAGCAAAAAGAACATTAAGGCTCATCTCAATTTTGCTATAAAACATCTCAATGATTGCCAAGACTTTTGGGAAAATACCTTGTGGACCGACGAGACAAAAGTTGAACTTTTTGGAAGGTGCGTGTCCCGTTACATCTGGCATAAAAGTAACACAGCATTTCAGAAAAAGAACATCATACCAACAGTAAAATATGGTGGTGGTAGTGTGATGGTCTGGGGTTGTTTTGCTGCTTCAGGACCTGAAAGGCTTGCTGTGATAGATGGAACCATGAATTCTACTGTCTACCAAAAAATCCTGAAGGAGAATGTCCGGCCATCTGTTCGTCAACTCAAGCTGAAGCGATCTTGGGTGCTGCAGCAGGACAATGACCCAAAACACACCAGCAAATCCACCTCTGAATGGCTGAAGAAAAACAAAATGAAGACTTTGGAGTGGCCTAGTCAAAGTCCTGACCTGAATCCTATTGAGATGTTGTGGCATGACCTTAAAAAGGCGGTTCATGCTAGAAAACCCTCAAATAAAGCTGAATTACAACAATTCTGCAAAGATGAGTGGGCCAAAATTCCTCCAGAGCGCTGTAAAAGACTCGTTGCAAGTTATCGCAAACGCTTGATTGCAGTTATTGCTGCTAAGGGTGGCCCAACCAGTTATTAGGTTCAGGGGGAAATTACTTTTTCACACAGGGCCATGTAGGTTTGGATTTTTTTTCTCCCTAAATAATAAAACCCCTCATTTAAAAACTGCATTTTGTGTTTACTTGTGTTATCTTTGACTAATAGTTAAATGTGTTTGATGATCAGAAACATTTTGTGTGACAAACATGCAAAAGAATAAGAAATCAGGAGGGGGGCAAATAGTTTTTCACACCACTGTATTTTGGTACTTTTGATGCGAACGACAAAACCCCAAACAGTGTCCGTGCCTTTATCATGTCTCCAAGTCTAACATACAGTATATGAAAGTTGAAAGAGAGAGAGAGAGAGAGAGAGCGCAAATTGCTTACTGAAAATTTCTACAAATTATTTCTATGTAAGACGCCAAGAATAAAAAATTAAATAAAAACGCTCCTGAAACTTCTGATTCCTAACAATTTCATCATGCGACACCCCATCAAAAAATAATTAGACTGAAAAACACACAAGGGTGACGATGCTTTTACGTTTATTAATAAATATGCTAATGTAAAACACCCATTAGCTGAGTTAATTTCCGCGGGTACGACGCAACAGCTACCAGTTTGGGAGGACGAACGCTCAGAGTGCTTCATTGGACGCTGCCGCGGTGCTCCTTATTCAAATGCCGCTCGTGTTTCGGCGTAGGAAGGGAGCACTATCTGTGCTATTTTGTATACATAAGCTAATAGAAATCCGCAATTAGCTAGCATTGCTCTGACCGACTGGGGGGAGGCAAATGCCATCCTTCCCACCAACGGAGTAGGATAATTATTCTCTCTCACAGTGACATCTTTGGGATTTTAACCTGCAATCTCCCGACAACGGGGTGTTTACACGCAGCCGATCAAACACCAGCGCAGGCCGGATGACACGCTGCACACGGATCTGATCCGTAATAAACCAGAATGCATGATCTAGTTACTCTAATATAAAAGGCAGACTGTACTTTATCCATTACATCACACGTTTATGGTATGCCAGTCATATGAGACTCTTCCATCATATTGTTCTCTGTGTGAGTGAAGCGAAACCGCTTCCGCTAACACCGTGACCTTCCACAGCTGTGCTGGCAGTGTGATCCTGCTGTCCGACGGATGAGAACATGTTGTCGTTTACAGGCCCGTGAAAGCGGGCGGGGGATTTAAGAACGGATCGAAGGGTCAGGTCCAGAGCCCCAGGAGCGCATGTGAAAGTGGTGGGCGCTCTACGGGTGACTAAACCCTTCACCCTGACCTCTATATGACGGCTTTGCTCGCCTGCACAAACCATCAAGGTCCCAGTTGTGCTGCGAGCGACGAAGACAGAATGAGCAGCAGTTCTCTTACTCAAGGCTTGTGTAATCTTGGACCTTCAGTATTAATGGCTTGATGTAGAAGACATTACACGAGTGCAAACCTCAAACAAGTCACACCGTCTCTAGAACTTAAAGAGTTTTAAGTTTTAAGAGGCCACCGTGAAAAGCTCGGCAGACTGAAAGGTGAATTTAAAGATGGATTCGCCACTCGTGCACGTCCATATGACGCAAATCATACGCACTGAGGAAAATGACCTGAATGAGGTGCAGCCTTTGTTCTCCTGCCTTTTTTCTTTTTCCTCAGCGTTGAAGTACTTCATGATGCACTTTTTCACAAAAGAAAAAAAAAAAGGGGAGACTGAAAGCTAGAAAATGTGTAGATCACAGGACCATGTGCCATTCATCAAGCTTGACTAATTGCACAGGCTTTTGTTTTGCTCGCGAGTTACTTCCTGCCCTGATGGGTGACACCTGGTTGAACGTGGAGTGCCATAACCTTTGATGCGGCATGACAGGCTCTTAACCTTTTAAACACGGCCCATGGAAAACACATCACGTGGTCTTGCCCAAACAGAGAACGAGCAGACAGTGGAAAGGAGGGGGAGGGGGGGGAGACTTTACATAATCAAAGGGTTTTCCTTAACACTCTGTACCAAGGATGGGTAATTAGCGGCCGCACTCCATCTCTCGCCACTTCTGTCAATTGCATATGTTTGCAATTTTTCCCTTAAGCCGTTATAGTATCCGGCTCCGCTATGACAAAAACCAGGGATTGAGCTGCTGATGACTGAAAGAGATGGTGTCCAAATACAAGGACATATCAGTTTACTAGTTTACTTTTCTTTAGGATATTTTCCTCGGTCAACTGCAACATGCAATAGGTATATATATATATATATATATATATATATATATATATATATATATATATATATATATATATATATCAAAAAGCATACTGTATACACTCTTCAGGAAAAGTAAAATCGTATGATTTATATAATATTTATATAACAATAATAATAATATCATATATATCAATATGTAATTTAAAGTGATCAATTTTGTATTCAAATACTTATTCACATTTTTCATTTCCTGGAAAGTGTGTATAAATTTTTTTCATACATACATTTTTCATAAATGACTGACCAAATAACAAAAAACAAAGATTTTACAGGTTAGATGCAATAAACTTAATGTTTTTACAATAAATTATTTATTAGAGATGAGTGGAACTTGAATTTGAGTTGGTAAAATGTTGGCATTTCTCTAAGTAGCGTGCTCTAAACTATTCACACACTGGCAGGCAGCACAGCATCCTTCATGGTACAGTAAATGCAAAATATATCCCAAGTTTGCTAAAATTTGCTAAAAAATCTAATCGAGATATTTATAAAATTGTGGAACACAAAATCACAATACAAATCAGACCAGCAACTACAGTACTGTAGGTATCAGAATAATATCGTATCAGCTGGTTTATTCCCATCCCTATTATTTACATACTGTAATATCATTCATTCATTCATTCATCTTCTATACCGCTTTATCCTGTATTTAGGGTCGCGGGGGACCTGGAGCCTATCCCAGGAGACTCGGGGTACGAGGCAGGGTACACCCTGGACAGCGTGCCAATCCATCGCAGAGCACACACACACACACACACACACACACACACACTCATTCACACACTATGGTCATTTTGGGAACGCCAATTAGCCTAATCTGCATATCTTTGGACTGTGGGAGGAAACCGGAGTACCCGGAGGAAACCCACAAAGCATGGGGAGAACATGCAAAATCCATGCACACAGAGACGGGAATCGAGCCTGGCCGGGAATCGAACCCGGACCCTGGAGGTGCAAGGGGACAGTGCTAACCACTACACCACCGCGCCGCCGATATACTGTAATATCTCAATCACTTATTTAACACCAGGTCCATTTTCTTAATACTTGGGTTATTTTGGGGGATTTGAAAGGATTCACACTTTCTCTGACCTTTTTCCATCCTTCTATTTCTGACAAATAAATTCAGTTTTTGTGTACGTTTCCTGCCCTACACAACCATCGGCCAACTTTCTTTGGCTTGTTCAATAATTAACCGTATGAAAATAAACCAAACTGCGAACAGAACAAAAAGTACAGTATAAATGTCCCTCCCAGGATTTCCAAAATAAAAGTAATAAAAAGAGCACCCTGAGTGAGATTTCTCGCTCTAGTCCACGCGAACTCCAGCATGGTTTCGATTTCGGTTGAGAAAATTATTTGAACGCTTACCCAAGTGGAGGAAGTGACCCGAACATCCAGGGTATTTTGTGTTGTGGGCAGAATATTTTTCTCTTTTTTAGATTCGCGCTGCTAAAATAAGTCTAACATCATCCTGATCGATAAATATCTTTAATCATGTGATCTGTGCTTAAGTTATACAGTATGACTTTTGTGTGCATTTACAGTAGCACAGTAGAGAAAAGGTTTCACACACAGTCACAGGCTTTATGTACCATTAATTATATGAATGCAAATCACGAAAAGAAACCAAAATATACATTTTTAACCGAACTGACTAATAGGTGGGAAAACACCCTTTGTCTTGTGCAAGGATTAAACCTAATAATAGCACAGCTGTACACCTCTCCGTATATAGGAGTGCACATGCAGACTACACAGGGAATACTTCCAAAGCTGTGTCATCACCTCAAATGCAGCAAAGTACAGAGGCAGACAGGGTAATAGTCTACAGACAATCTGCCGCTATTTTCTCTAATACACTGGAGCCTGCCAATCTCTCTAGCCATGCCAGTACATTAGAAACATCCGGGAGAGAAGCTGTGCTTAAATTCAACATTTTATTACTCTCTTTAAAAAAAAGAGACAAATACAGGCTCAGTAGTTTCTATGTGGTCTACTGTCTACTAAATACTGAAATACTGTACAAAGTCAGTCCTCAACACCAGCAAAATGCGACCTGTCCGTGGTGCTGAACCTAAAATAAAACAGGATGAATTCTATAAAACACATGACAGTGGTGGTCTACGTCCTTTCCTGTGAGGTAATATTAGAATAGTTGAAACCTGAGGTTTTCTCCCGTTCTGGTGACTTCGCTGATTCAGGTCCTGTTCATTCGTAGATGTGGAGCTAATCTTTGAAGCACTGGACATGAAGCTACTGTAGAATATGCCACAGGTGGGATGCCAGTCCATTGGAAGGCTCCAAGCACAAACACATTCACACACCTATGGACAATTCAGCATAGCCAAGCCATCTGCTGTCAAGTTTCAGGAGGTTTGACGTAATCAAAGAACCCACTGGAAACCCATGCTGACTCCAGAAAAATCACAGCAATAACAATGCAGCAAGTCTTGGCAACCACAGAGCGCATACGTAAATGAACAAACTAATTAAGGCTGACAGAGAACCAATGATGATGAAATGTACTGGGGTTATGACCGTAAATAAAGTGCTACAGAAAATGAATGAATAAATAATGCAAATCAATAAATCATTGTCTGTGTGTAACAGACTGACAAAGTAGAACTGAAAATGACAATACATGATATTACTGTCCGCGAATGGCTTTCACGTAGTATTATTACCAACAGGCTTGAATGCCGCATAACCACTTTGGCAAACAGAAGCTCTGCAATTGATCCATTAAAGGACTCATCAAAGGACTCACATTTGCCATCTGCACCCAATCCTTCCCACAAACCCTAATAACGAATCTGCTGCCGTAATGTTAAGAAACCACAACGACACCAACTGGTCCCTATTAGCTTTTATTTATAGTCTGCTTCATTAGCATTATTGAGTAAAGTCTTCCTTTACAGCTGGCGTGGTCTTCCTATCTCAGCTGTGAGAAGAATGTGGTCCTTGCATTCCCACACTGTCAGGACATACAAGCTATGTTGCAGCATTATTATTATTAATAAATTTTTCAGTTCAGCAAGCTGCTGTACTCGGTGCTGCTGTTCATTACTCACTTGGCGAGTCCCACTAAATCTGTTTACCTAAAGTCCTCACGCTATTTAAACTGCCTGAACTTTTACACAGTGTACTTCTTAAGGCTTCTTCAGGTTAATAGTTCTAACAATGTAACAGGATTTCATCTTTTGTGAAAATGAAACGTAGATGAAAGTAATAAGAGCTCAACTGAATGCAGTAATCTTTTGCAATTGTGTTGCTTATTGTATTCCTCACAACACAGACCTCCTTTGTTAGTAGTAATCATGTTCGAATCAACCCCATGGTAATAAAATGCATCAACATGGTAATAGAAACATTCATTGTTGCTGTTATTGCTATTGAGTACTGTGTCTTATGAACTGACATTTAAACGTTCATTCATGCTACGGTACATCAATATCAACTGGTGAGCGACAGTATATGCATTTAGGCAATTTACGCATGCTTTATGGCCTCTTATCTGGTTTGTGAAACCTCAAAACGTAATTATTCCCTAAAACTCTGTCTGGCTATAAAACCCAATGATTAAAACTATCAGATTTCAATAAATCCACTCACTCACTTACTCACTCATCTCCTATACCGTTTATCCTGTATTCAGGGTCACGGGGAATCTAGAGCCTATCCCAGGAGACTTAGGGCACAAGGCGGGGTACACCCTGGACAGGGTGTCAATCTATCGCAGCGCACACACACATACACAAACTCACACACTATGGGCAATTAGGGAACGCAAATTAGCCTAATCTGCATGTCTCTGGACTGTGGGAGGAAACCGGAGTACCAAGAGGAAACCCACCAGGCACAAAGAGAACATGCAAACTCCATGCACACAGAGACGGGAATCGAGCCTGGTCGGTAATCTAACCCGGACCCTGGAGGTGCAAGGCGCTAACCACTACACCACCGTGCCGCCTCAGGAAATCCAACCTTGCTAAATATTATTTGCTTCAGTTTTCAGAGTATGCAAGAAGCAGATAATAATGTCTTTACCTTTCTTATACTGCCAGGTTCACATTTTAATAGTATTATTTTGACTTACAATCAACTATATACAGTAACAATCATGCCAAAACAGTCACTGACCATTCGTACACTTCCTGACCTGGTGGTTAGACATGTCATATAACCACACTGTAACAATCAGGTGTCTAAGTCAAGGAGGAAAAAATGTCTAAACAATACACATAAACACACACACACACATACACACAAAAAAAATCTTTTTTCCACTCATACAAATAAATTGCTTGGTTTCAATGAAATGTTTCTTTAAATGGCTTTGGCAGTTTGGTTTTAATGTTATAAGGGGTTTCGACTTTGCTGGACAGCAAAATTGCTTTCAAAAATATAGGACAAGTCTGGTTTGCTTGACTTACTACTAGACATGGAAAGTACATAGAAGACTGAAAAGATATAAAGCCTTCTTTAAACCATTTGCACCATTCAAGTCTTCTGTACAGTATGTGTCAATCAGTTTTAAGCCTTCATTTGAAATTTAGTCCCGGTTTGACTTGAACACCCATCCTAATTAAGGATCGCAAAGGTGGCTCAGAGCCCACTGCGGTTATTCCCATGATCATTTAGCGAGTGAATCATTTGATCCTTGAAATTAATAGTTCACTTTTAAATTGCCACCAACTTTCAGAAGTGACACATCTGTCTGTGAGAACTGAACAAACAACACAACTTGAATGTTACAGGAACTCGGCTGGGAGTTATTGCCACATCCCCCATACAGCCCTGACCTCACTCCAAGCTGTTTCCACATGTTTGGGCTATTATAGGATATCCTGGGAGGCTAGGGTTTCAGATGTGAAGCAGGCAGTCTGATCATGGCTCCAGTGTTCTGAGAAAACTTTCTACCTTGACGATGTCCAAGCACTAGTGAAACACTGGGATAAGTGCATTAGTGTAGCAGGGAGTTACATGAAAAAAATTAATTAATAAATAAAGGCAGATTTTACAGTGTTCTTATTAAAGAAAGAAAGAAAGAAAGAAAGAAAGAAAGAGAAAGCGACATAATTGACAGTAATGCTGAGTGTGTGTGGGCAGACTGCCAGAAACATCACCACTACAAACGTTTTATTCTACCCTAAACAGCATTTTCTTCACTGAAAGATGGAACCTGGTGTAGGATCTGCTCTTTTGCTTTTCTATGAGTAACCTGAACTCATACAGTATAAGATGAATTGGTTAGCCTAATATGCTAACAGCCACTCAGTCATATAAACAGGAAAAAAGTAGAAATGTCTATATTCATAAACGCGGAAACAATCAAAAATAACCTATAGAGCATTTCTCAGTTCAGTCATATCAAACCTATCCCCTTATTGCTTGTGAGAATCTATATATATATACACTGTATACTGTATATGTTTGTTCACATGGTGTTGGTTAATTGTTTTTATTTCAGTGATTAGCAAATGAGAAATGCTAATATGCTTATTGTACACAAACTGATTAGTATACTGTATTAGCATGAGGGATGTTGCCCTCATGCTAATACAGTAATACAGTATACAGTATATATATATATCTACAGTATATATATACAGTATATATATATATATATATATATATATATATATATATATATATATATATATATATATATATATATCAGTTTGTGTACAATAAGCATATTAGCATTTCTAATATACTATATATATAGTATATTGTATATTGGTATATTAGCATGAGGGCAGCTTGTTTGATTAGCATGAAATACTCATCAGTTTGTGTACAATAAGCATATTAGCATTTCTCATTTGCTAATCACTGAAACAAAACTATAAATCAACACCGGATCGTGAACAAACATCAAGTAAAATGAAAAACCACATAAAGACCTCCATCTCTGCTGTTTGTGCAATTTTACAGGTTTGTGCTAATCCTTTATTTTGCACAGCAGGAAAAGATGCTAGCAATCTTAAAATGGGCATAAAAAGCTAAGCTACACTTTACTCAATAATTTTATTCATACATTTTCTTAACCTGGTTCATTTAAGGCTTGAATTCAGTTTGCTGGACGAATTACCAGACATTATCGTCACTAATATCACTTAGCAGTGGTGAAACACGCATTCACACGTTAGCATACGCACCACTGGCTAACCATGCTGTGTGATGGGGGCTGGAACCAATTACAGGGTCACAGTCCGTTTAATACCATAACAAGAAAAGATCCCCTCACTTCCAAGCATATGAGTGTATCTGCGCAAGTGTGTGTGTGTGTGTGTGAGTGTGTGCGCGCGTGGGGTGGGGGGTATTATTGTGAAACAGTGCACAGGTGTGTTTTTTTAATTTACTGATTCCCAATAAAGAAATGTCACAGGATGACACAAATACGCTGCACTTGCCTTAGTGCCCTACTTGGCAACAACTCAAATAAACGTTTCCGAAAACAATGAAGCCTGGTACAGTACATGTTCTGATATCGTTGAACATCTGAGTAGATCTCAAAATGGAGAAAAGTTGAAGCAACTACTGTGAACTTTTCATAGACAGTGGCTGGTCAGTTCTGCTTTTGGCGTTCCGTTTGAATGGCACATTCCAACAACCCCTCCTCGTTTTTGTCGGCCTCCAGCAGACATGTTTACACGTTTCCCCAAATTGCGTTTTCGCTCTCTGGGCTTCTGCATTTGTGCGAGTCGCCCAGCGCTTCTCGCGCCCTCCCTCTCACTTCCCCCGGTCCAATTCCCTTACGTGACAAACCATAATTAAAGAAAAGCAGATGGACGGCCTGCGTCACCCTCCTAATGATATTTCTCGGTGGCTCAGGAGGAGAGAGACAGAAAGAGAGAGGAAAAAAACAGCTGGAGGTCTGCTGGCTTCCAGAAAGAAAACTAAAATAGTCTCAAGTAAGAAAGCATGCGAGACTCTCGTGATATTCTGAGAAATGTGAGCAGCAGAGGTGTGAAATGGAAAGAAAAAAAGTGCCGCTAAAGGACTACAAATATGGAATGGATGTATTCTGCGAATGGATGCACAATATAAAAATATCGATCTCACAAATTAGCCATATCAGAATGTAATATTTAAGAAGCAATATGTATTTCAGGCAATTGACGTCCAAAACATTCCTTTAACGGAAGGGTGTCGCTTCTATTCAAACCTAGTGGCCTTGAAAAAGTCTGTCCCAATTTCAGGGGAGATGGACAGAATGCTGTTCATGTCAAAAACTGTCAGTTTGGGGGGAAAAAAACAGCATATTTCTACCAAAGGTCAAACTTTAACTTATAAACCTAACTAAAAATGTATTTTCCCATCACAATGCGTTTTATTTAAGCTACATTCTAACCCCACCTTGGCTATTTAAAATTGTGGTAAATGCAAACAACTCCACCTGAAAATGTCTAAAATCTATCATTCCACAATAAGTGTGCTTTTCTCACAATTCACCATCATTGCCAAAACTCACACAAGCCTTGTTATGGTGAAAGATTTGAAATGTTTAAACAACTTAATGAAGAAAGACATTAAAAGCAAGCAATGTACTCAACAGAACAGCACTGAGACTGACCGAATAAATCAAGCGATTGTTCCCACGCCAATAATCCATGTCCAAAACATTAAGGATCCATTTTGAATAATGTTTTCAATTTGGTTAATGTAGCTGAATTTGATAAAAATAGCACAGCACCCTGAAATCTAATTATGAAAATGACTCACTAGTCAAATTCAGAAGTGACTGACAAAGCCCTGAATGAAGCCACTATTTAATTACTCGAACGGGGAGATGGTCATGGTGTTGTGTCCTGCTGCTTTCCACTTAAACCTGTGTTAGATGAACGAGGAGAGGTGGCAGGGTCACAGAGAGGTCACATCTGCTCATATTTGTGCTATTATTATACATATTATACTAGTCTTATTCAATCTAAGCTTCGAATTTGTTTTTAAATTGGAAAAAAAAGTTTAATAATGGTATCCTTCCTTGAGTCAAACAATTAAATTCAATTATTTAAAACCGGACGCCCCCATATTCTGGTTCTGTTACTAACAAGCTAGACAGCCAAAACTTATATTTTCTTCTGAAACTGAAGCAAACTGCTTAGTAGAGCTATGATGCAGTAAAATGGACAAAAGCCTAATTAATTCAGACGAACATTAAGGCAAAAATCTTACTCACTCACTTACTCATCGTCTATACCTCTTTGTCCTACATACAGGGTTGAGGGGGTCTGGAGGCAGTCCAGTCGTTAATTAAGGCATTATATTATGGTCGAAGGTCCCAGGTTCACACCCCACCACCACCAAGTTGCCCCCGTTAGACCCTTGAGCAAGGCCCTTAACCCTCAACTGCTCAGAAGTATAATGAGATAAAATGTAAGTCGCTCTGGGTAAGGGCGTCTGCTACTGTAAATACTGAAACGTAAATGGCTGGAGCCTATCCCAGGAGGCTTGGGTCATGAGGCAGGGTACACCCTGGACAGGATGCTAATCCATCACAATATGGACAATTTGAGAACACCAATTACCATAATCTGCATGTCTTTGGACTGTGAGATGAAACCAAATTACCAGAAGGAAACCCACCAAGAACATGAGGAACATTCAACTTCCATGCACACAAACCTGAAGTGGGAACCGAACCCAGACCCTGGGAAGTGCAAAGACACTGTGCTGCCAAAATATTCACAATGATATCATTTCCCTTTTTTACTTTCGTGCTCACCAGATTTTAAACACATTACTTGTGGTTGAAACAGATGCACAAGAAGAAATGTAGTCAGTTCAGGAGGAAGTGTTCAGGACTATACACTGTAGAAAATGTCAAGATTTCATTGTGTGCTTATCTAAGAAAGTCCCTTTTTCCTGAGGGACACCTGAAAATTGCAATTTCAAGTGCTTAATTATGACCAACCATCCACCAGCAACTTCGCCGAAACTTCTGGCAGTTGTATGAAGTTGAAAAACTCATTACGTGACTGTGAGTCACTGCAGTTATTTAATTGGTACAAACAGTAGTGCCTACGAGGGAGGATCCCGTGTCACTACATGAGCGTATGAACATGAGGAAAGGGCCGGTGTGATTAGAAGAGTGTATGATGGTGTCTGGAGACCTCATCATGCCCTGACCTTGTCTCATTAATACTACTTTGTGGAGCGTTAAGCCAGAGCCGAGGGCGATCGATTCGAGGCGGTTCTAAAGGACGGAGATAAACAAGTCTGATGGATGAGGCTGATGTTACGCGTGACGCCAAACTTTCTCGCTGCTTCCCTCTGACCTAAGGACCACGGCGGTCTGTTCTTCGGCGCATTATGACATTTGCTAATTTCATAAGAAGTCGACTTCATTTAAAGGTCATGGTGGAGTAGTATAAAGAAGGAAAAAAAAGCAGTTACGGTTCCATACTAATGACTAGCACGTAGAGAATTCAATTTCATGTAATGCCCGAGAGACACCTTCGTGCCCCTCACGCAAGAATATTAACACCAGTCTTAATTCTTCGCCTGGACAAAATAGGTTGTGCGTCCGGTTGCGTGCGCTTCGGCTAATGCCACCGTCGCTCTGACGAGACAATTACCTTCCTGCGCAAAGCATTAAACACCAGAATCTGCTGCGATACAGTGTAATTATTTGCACTTTACGTCTTGAAGGAATCTCGATTATGCATCACCTCTACCTGGTTGCCTTTATTATGCAATGACAGCAGCGCCAGCAGCAGCGCCATAGCGGTATCCAGGCAACTGTGATGCATCTGATGAGAAGTTCAGCGAAGGGAGTGTGTGTTACGAAGGTGCACGAAATGAGCGCATGGGTGGAGAAAACATAACAAATAAGCCCTATGGTTGATGCGGTGCGTCATAAGAACCTCTGGAGAAGGAAAAGGTCAAGGGGTGCGTAAATGGTACCTGAGCAACAAGAGGAAGTTCATTGTGGATTCTATTACTCTTCTGAGGTGGTGCGTTTGTTAAACCTTGCTTTTTTTATGGTTACTGCACTGAGAGTTTAACCCATAGCACCTAGAGAGCTTTATACACATATGTCCAACTAGTTAATGTATTTATTTTAAATATATTATTATTTTAATTTTTTTTTGTACAAGTTAACATGTGAAATTAATGCGCCCAATGGTGAGTCCAATGGACCATCGCAGACCTGAGGTGGGAATCGAACCCAGAACCCCATTTTTATGACCATAGTAGGACTTCTGGTCAACATTCGCATAAACCTTCACACACTATGGCAGTGGTTCTCAAAGTGTGGGGCCCCACTAGTGGGAAATTCAGACATGACAGGTGGGGCGCAATGAACGGGAGGAAATTAGTGGAAAATAATAGGAAAGTACCTATTCTAATTCATGCTTTTCTTTATTGATAATGAAGAGCGTACGCTCAAAACTAAACAACCACACACAAATAAATGGATCATTAATACAAGTAAATTGAATTGAAACCTGCGCGACCCACTGGGCAGCGCTGCGCGACTCTAACAGAAATAGACCGCACCGACCATCAAAGTACATTTTACCCCGCTGGGATGCGCACGTACAAACCAGGCATGGCAAGGTGGAAACACTATAAACAGTCCTGACATTTTAAATTGTTTTAAAATAAAAACACAGTGGGTCGCGCAGGTTTGTGATCCGAGCGGCGCTGCACGATCCACCGGGCTGCGCAAATAAACCAGATCATCACTGCGCTATCCAGATAGTCGCACTGCGCTGTATTTGCGCAGATATTTGGTTCAGCAGCAGTGAGTTTGCTTACATATGACGAAACCAACAACGAGGAGATTATAAAGAAAAAAGCTGCATCGTCTGTGGTGTGGAATTGGTTTGGGTATAAGAAAAGTGATACGAATGAGATGAATGTGATTTGCAAGTGCACTGTTTTAACAAGTGGTGGAAACACGTCAAACCTTTTCTATCATCTGAAATCCAAACGAATATGGCCAAAGTAAAAAAAATGCAGCAAACCCCCAGCAATTCACAGTTTAAATAAAATTACATTATGTAAAACAGTTTCTTTGTGTTTGAATTTTTATTTATGTATTTTCAGATACAAATTGCTATATTGTGATATATATCGTTATCGAGGTAGAAAATTGCTTCTACCGTGATAGAAGATTTTGGTTATATCGCCCACCCCTAATGAAGTCTATCTTGAGCTTGGATTCATGGTGGTGATGGTGTGGGCAGAAGAGAGACCCGTGTGTGTTTTGTGTCTTAAACCGCTGGCAGCAGACCGCATGAGTCCCAACAAACTAGGAAGACACTTAGAGACAACACACTCACAATCACATTAATAATCCACTCAACTTCTTTCAAAGAAAGCTGGCAGAATACAGACAGCAGGAGAATCGCATGGTAACATCTGAATCAGTGGACAGCAAAGCACAAATGGCTTCATTCAAAGTTGCATACAGAATTGGCCAGTGCAAAAAAAACTACAAACGATTGTTGAGCAGCTAATAAGCATGGGGTCAATTATGCAATGATAAGTGACAACGTAAGCCTTTTATAACAATTGCACGTGTATTTTATCTGTTTTGAACTTGGTGTTGTTTGATCTTATTGGTTTAGAAATTGATATTTCAATAAACAGTAAACTTGGCCGATTTCGTTATTATTTTGTTGACAAGTGGGGCTTGAAAATTCGCTCACCCCCTTAAGTGGGGAATGACAGAAAAAGTTTGAGAACCACTGCTCTATGGTCAAGTAGGGAACGCCAATTAGCCTACATGTCTTTGGGAGAAAGAAGAGTACTCGGAGGCAACCCACCAAGCACTGGGAGAACATGCACACAAACCCCAAGGCGGGAATCGAACCCAGGCCCTGGAGGTGCTAGCCACTAAACTATCATGCCGCTACTGTATATTTCGCTTCACATAAAATACATCATCATGCAATCCATTAGTTTTTTAAATATCTAAGATTTTTTATTTGATTTTCCTATTTAAAAATGTTATAACAATAAATTTTCTGATACAACTATTACAGGTATGCTTCTATCAGTTACAGTATTTATGCATACAGTACAGTGCTACACCTATTCATGTGATTATGTAGCTTTTTTTTTATTTACTTTTTTCAATTAGACATAAAGGAAGTTGTGTTACTCTCATTCAGGTGTGAATTATGAATTGTAAGACTTTATATTATACATATATATAATACATATATTTTAAAGATGAATAAAGAACTAAATAACAGACATGCTTTGATGGGTGTGGGTGGTATTCATTTCATCCAAGCCTGACATGTATACCTTGTTTTTTTTTTCTTGAACAGAAATCAAACCAAGATGATCAGTGGCAGCCTTCCTTCTTTTTTTTTCTTCTTCTTCTTTTTTTCTCAACCTGCTGTGAAAAGGTTTCCTTACATAAGACATAGAAATAGCTAATGGACCGTTTATCCATTAATCACTGTGCGGTGCGTCTCTCTAAATCCGGCAAGAAAGAAGGAAAAGAAAAGATGGACTCAGGTTCTTTCAGAATGACTGCCTCATCCTTAATTAATCATCTGAGAAATCAAATCTCAAATGAAAATTGTTTCAGGTAAAGTCAAATTTAACAGCCTTTATTCTGGCTCTGAAAACAAGGTTTGTTTCTTATTTAAAACTACATGTAGATATGTAAGTTTGGGTCTCTCTCTCTCTCCTCCTCCTCTTTCACTCTTCAGACTCCACCATCACACCCTGGGGATAAATTTAACATCCTAGGGAAAAAACTGGCATCAGCACTGCTGTCTTTCTCAATGAGAGAAACAGATAAAAGATAGAGAAGGAGAATAATCACTGACAAAGCTGACGATGCACAAACACAGGTCAGGGATGTACTGTAGTAAGCGACATCTTTCAACACTCTTCACCTCTTCTATACTTAGTTATTTACTGTACAAGTACATTAAAATCTGCATACTGGACATACTGTATATGTCCTGGTGTAGCAAACGTACAGTATGGCCATACAGTACATGCATCCTAAATCCTATTAGTCCTATTAATCCTATGAACCGAATAAAATTCTGAAGAACTGTTGAGTCAAAAAATTTTGGAATACAAAGCACAAAGCAGTACATCACACGCTGAAATTTTCACTTTTTTTTAACAGATATACAGTAACTAATTTCAGTGGTGCATAAAGGACCGTGTGTGAGACGAATGATGTTTTTAGACAAAGCATGAGCATTTTATCAAGATCTTTCCTACAAGCTGCAGTAAATTATACAGTATATGTTTCCTTGTTCTGAAATCCTGTAATATTTTCAATATTTTGGAGGAAAAATAAATTGATGCAGTATTGTTCCATTCTTGAATCTAATTGGGCATTGATTGATTTTCTACAACAGCGTCTCAGACGGTACGTAATTTTGACTGCATGGTTTATAAGAACGCACTTGTTCTAACGCGTTGTCGTATCAACTGGATACCTGGTCAGGGTGTAAATCCTGTGCACTCCGCGAGGAAACCCACCAAGCACGGGGAGAGCATGCAAACTCCATGCACACAGACCCCGAGGCAGGAATCGAACCCAGACCCTGGAGGTGCAATAGTAGTGTAATAGTATTAGAACATCAGTATACCATTTAATCTAGCAGCAAACAGTAGAGATGGGGGAAAAAGGATTTCAGATATATACCGTGATTCTTTGTGAATTTTGTGATTAGAATTTTTATTTTTATTGATTTACTGTATTAGCCTGAAGGTGGCGCGGTGGTGTAGTGGTTAGCACTGTCGCTTTGCACCTCCAGGGTCTGGGTTCGATTCCCCGGCCAGGCTCGATTCCCGTTTCTGTGTGCATGTAGTTTGCATGTTCTCCCCGTGCTTGGTGGGTTTCCTCCGGGTACTCCGGTTTCCTCCCACAGTCCAAAGATATGCAGGTTAGGCTAATTGGCGTTCCTAAATTGCCCATAGTGTGTGATTGGGTGTGTGATTGGGTGTGTGAGTGTGTGTGCCCTGTGATGGATTGGCACCCTGTCCAGGGTGTACCCCGCCTAGTGCCCGAAGTCTCCTGGGATAGGCTCCAGGTCCCCCGCGACCCTGAACACAGGATTAAGCGGTATAGAAGATGAATGAATGAATGAATTAGCCTGTTTGGATTTTAAATGGTTGCAGTTCCTTTATAATCCTACAGGTGGTGCACTCTATTCTACTCAAATATAGGCAGGCAGGACAGCGTCACATCCGGGAGCCGGGAGTAAATTATTTGTTTGAAGTTGTAAAACAAATAATCGGATCAGGGTATCTTAAGGTATCTCTACTTTCACTTTAGTACAGGATTTGTGTTTTTTTTTTTACCCACCACTCGCTGTGCCAGTTTATCGGCAGAGAGAGAGAGAAAAAAAAAGAGACATTTCCTGTTAAAAGATTACTGGACATCCCGCAAAATCCAAAATCAATCATTTTCCATCCAGAGCCGAGTCTTTCTTTATTAAGTTGTGTGGACTTGAGAAACTCACTGCTGTTCCGCTTGGAAGATTTGGTTTGGACGAATGTGCTGATGTGTGTATCTGTTAAATTAAACGTTTGTTGCATCATGCCACATGAGCCACTTACTGTACAAGTTCTCAATTCAAACTACCCAGTCCTATAACTAATAACATTTCTGCAGATTCAGATACAGTAGGTGTATTAAAAATGAAAGGCTGAGGTATGTTGAGTTCATGTGAAACGTCACTGCTACACCTCGAAATCCTGTAAAGAGTCCTGGAATAGCATAAAGATGGACGACATTCTGACTTGGTGATGAATTACAGTACAGTACATCCTATATGGATATAAGCTCTCTAAAAAATCTCATGAAGGGAGCCATATCTATAATGCAGAAATGCAGTCTGGGAGCTCGGACAGATTTAGCCTGTTCGAGATGGCATGGCCGGCTGGGAGTGACTGCCCTTAGTCTACTTTTATGTTCAGGCTCAGAAAGGTGGATGAGACGGACAGTCAATACTGAAACGCGTTTCATGTGACCCGAGGCACGAGTGCGGGCCTCCGGAGGGCCGGCTAATGTACCGGAAGCATCTGGTCAACATCAGCTGGTTGAGTAAACGGCTTTTTGGGAACGATATCAAAATCAAATTAAGGCACTAAAATAGAATTCTAAAAAAGTCTAGACATTAGCCACAAATGAGACTATATTGATCACTGCACTTTTAATCTCCGAAGAATGGTGCAATTTAAAGAAAGTTCAAATTAAAGTCAATTTAACTGGACTCGTACAAGCAAGTTTTATAGACCACACTGCTCAAGTAAGATGGAAATTTGCCTCCCACAGACTCTTGGCAGAAATTCTTTGGCTTGAAAAAAAATAATAATGGAAGTTTGTGCCAAGGGCAGACTATGTTGAGTATCCTAGACTCTATAGTAACTATAATACATTGGAAATGAATACTATTTTAAACCTTAAATAGTCCCTTTATTTTGTTCTACAAAAGATTTTTTTCTTCTGGGAACAGCATTGTCTGGTCAGAATCGCATTGACATGATGTTTCCTCCTTGATGATCATTTTTGGACCCAGAAATCCATCACTAAGCTGATAAAAGCAAAAAAAAAAAAAAGCACCTGCTTTCTAAAACCAATACAAAAAAACTGACAAGGTTTATCAACACCAACTACTTCAAATTAACTCTATAATAACATTTTAGCACATAAAAAGGATACAAGGAGTAACTGAGCATGTGATGCTCAAACAACATGTGGGCTGATACGAGGGTTGTACCGAAAGTACTGTAATGCAAAAGTGGGCATAAAAAAAAAAACTGTTATGGGGTCGACAAGGCGGACCATCCAACCCACACAACAACTTGGCACAGGTTTTACGGCCAGATGCCCTTCCTGACGCTACCCTCCCATTTCATCCGGGTTTGGGACTGGCACTGCATTCAGTGGTCGGGGTTTATGCATTGGCTGGGAATCGTACCCAGGCCTTCCACATGGCAGGTGAGAAACCTACCACTGAGCCACCAATGGCCCCTTTTCATACAGTAAGTCGTTTAAATTGACGTCTACTCAACATATTCTTCATCACATGCGGCGCATTTGCACCATCGCTGAACCCAACTCGCGAATGCCCTTTGAAATAATCCAGATATGCACCGTTATACCCATTTTCGTGTCAGTGGTCACAGTTGATGGTCTTCCACTGTGTGGTTTGTCTTTAATGTTGGTGTCTTCTTGTGCACGTTGCTCTTGTCAGTCGTGTTTTCACTGTAAGCCTTCTGCACCGTAGTTGGAGACCATCAACTCCGACAAAAGGAATTTTCACAACGGCACAAATGCACCACTTGTGACTATTTTGAGTAGCAGAGCTTTGTATAGAACAGCTACTATATAACTACATGTGAACATCCTTTGTCAGTTAATAAAAAATGTTTTGCCCACTTTTGCATAAAAATCTCATCAGCATACGTGAGTTAATAAGTATGCTTCTTTTCTTCTTCTTCCTTTAAATAACAGTACTGTAAATGTACTGTACGCACTTTAAATCTAAAAAATGAGTACTGAATATTTTATTTTATGATTTTCTTAAAGACTTAGTGGTTAGCACTGTCAAATTGGACCTTCAGGACCTGGGTTTGATTCCTGTATCGGATCTGTGTGCATGGAGTTTGCATGATCTCCCTGTGCTTGGTAGATTTCCTCCGAGTTCTTCTGGGTTTCCTCCCACAGTCCAAAGCCATGAATGCTTGAGTGGATGTTGACTGGAGATGCTTCCATATGGGAAAGGAATACAATGGTCACCATTAGCCTCCAATGGTCACCATTAGCCTCCAATGGTCACCATTAGCCTCCAATGGTCACCATTAGCCTCCAATGGTCACCATTAGCCTCCACAATGTTGAACTACAGAGATTCCTAGATGGAAGGATTGACTTCTTAAATGGGCAGACATTCCTTAATTAACTGTTCTTTAAGTTCTAAGTAATAAATGAAAAGCAAATTAAAATACATTTTATTTGTCCAATCCCAAACAGGCCACACGAAGACCATAACACACTTCCAAACATCGATGTATTAGTAGTGAAGCTGGGATAGAAAATCCTTGAAAGATACCCAGCACTACAGTATGTATTTGGTATTTGGAGTGCTCCAGGGAACACTTTGAAGAACCCTAGCAACAAAAAAAAAAAGTTTCCTTTGAGGAAAGGATCTAACCAGAAAAACTTAAGAATGCCTTCTTTTAAAAGTGCATAGTCTGAGATGACAAAATGAATATTTAAACCCTTATATCATGCTCTTATCTGTACCAAATTAGCCTCAATGGGGATAAGAACATGAAATACAGTTTTAAATATGCAGTCTGTAGTTATCTGTATATTAATTAATATAAACTTTCGAAATACATGGTGCATTCAAATAAACAATAAGAATAAGACAATAACAATAAGACTTTTGATTGTGAAAAATTACATAATACAATGATGAGAGTAGAAGCTGGATATTTCTCTATACAATCCTCTGCTATTTTATCCATTAATGCACTTATCTCAGCATTTCACTGGTGCTTTCACTGATTCGCCTCCTTAACGTCTGAAACGCTGGCCTACCAGGAACTCCTACAGTACAATGGCCCAAATGTGTGAGTGAGACTGTACGTGGGATGGTTACATGTAGACTTTGTGGAGCTTCATATTGATTTTGGGTTAAGTTCTCGTTTTGAGGAGCCATGACAAAGCACCTTGGACCATCTTCACACAATATGCATGAATACTTCAAGAAAGTCTTAAAAGCTGGTATCTCATCAGCTTTAAGTGGGCCGGCACTTCAAATCACTAACACAAGTTGTTTGGCGGAAACCTCTGTAAATCGTTTCCAATAAGCTGAAAGAAAGACAAACGAGCGAACTGTAACAAAGACGAAGAAGGACGAGCGAGATCTCGGGGAGGTGTTTGATGGATGAGTGTAGATCTTAACGCTGCTGTTTAAGCTCTCGCCGAGCGGAAGCATATCGTTTACGTCAATGACTGGCGGGGCTGCTGGAAAGAAATCTTTTGGACCAACCTGATGAGAACAACAACAAAGAAAGATGCCATAACATGTTTTACACCTTGGAATGGATTTTCAGTGCTAATCACTGTTCCACGATTCTTCGGTTTGGAGGAGGAAAGCGCAGGATGTTGCATGATTTGAGGCTTGCGAATGACGAATGAAAATCGCCTTAAACATCAACAATCAATAACGGATTAATTATAATGCTACAGCAGCTCGGCATGCTCACCAAAACAAACGTAGACGGATCACTTCTGGTCCGTATTATACTGTACGCAAATGAGGTCAGTTCATGAAATAACACGACATCATTAATTCTTAATTAATTGTTTAAAAATTTTTTTTTTTTTAAGGAACGGCAAATCCATTTCAACCAGGCTGTCTAGGCATGTAACAGCTGCTAAACAGACCTTAATTAAAAAAAAGCTCTTTTATTTGGAAGCGGTAAGTGGAAGAAACCAAAGAAATGGACGGAAAGATATAAATCTTGAAATGACAAATTTAACAGCTTGGGTAGAAGCCAATTGGTTAGCCTGTGTGGAACATTTCTAATGCATTAGTAAGCATACACACACACACACACACGCGCGCGCGCACACACACACACACACAGGCCGCACATATTAATCCCACTTTTTCATTAATCTCACATTTTTACTTAACGCATTAATCTTATCTAACTTGGTAAAAGTCCAGTAATAACACAAGGCTACATATCAGAACTGGAAAAAGAAGCAAAACACATTTTCCTTCAGTTATTTTCCATTAGACAAAACAACTGAAGGTTTAAGAAATTGTAGTTTTATTGCTTAAAGCTTTTGATAAGAAACTATATATATACACAGTGGCTTGCAAAAGTATTCGGCCCCCTTGAACTTTTCCACATTTTGTCACATTACAGCCACAAACATGAATCAATCTTATTGGAATTCCACGTGAAAGACCAATACAAAGTGGTGTACACGTGAGAAGTGGAACGAAAATCATACTTGATTGCAAACATTTTTTACAAATAAATAACTGCAAAGTGGGGTGGCAAAATAAATAAATAAATAAATAAATAACTGCAAAGTGGCACCCCACTTTTCAGTTATTTATTTGTAAAAAATGTTTGGAATCATGTATGATTTTTGTTCCACTTCTCACATGTACACCACTTTGTATTGGTCTTTCACGTGGAATTCCAATAAAATTGATTCATGTTTGTGGCTGTAATGTGACAAAATGTGGAAAAGTTCAAGGGGGCCGAATACTTTTGCAAGCCACTGTATATATATATTTGGTTTGCATTTGAGGTGGTAAAATGTTGCAGTTCCTCAATAAATTATTCACACATTATCCTGTGCAAATTATTTGATAAAATTTTTTTTAGATGTCTACCAAAATCTTTAAAAAAAAAATTTAATATTACATTGGAATATTTATTAAATCGTGATACCGACAGAATCGCAATACAAATCGAATCTGCACCTACTGTAGGTATCGGTCTAGGTGATATTATCGTTATCGGGTGTTCCCTGGTAATTCCTGTCCCAAATAAATGTTCTTTATGCTTCATAATACGGGTTGAACATTGATACTAAAACTGTTCAAATCCCCAGTTTTTACCACATGAAAAAAAAAAATAATAAAAATTATATATATATATATATATATATATACACACACACACACACACACACACACACACAATATAAGAAAGATACACAAATGGAAGTGCTGACCCCCGTTTTTTTTTTTTTTTTTTTGTGAGATTTTTGTACATCACAGAAAAGACATACTTGTATTCAGCTTCTGCCATGAACCTTCATGAACTGTCTTCTCACGGCAGGTAGGTGGAGATAAGTCGGCCTGAATGTCTCGGCATGACTTATTACATCTTGTAGTTGACACATCAAGCGTGGGAGAGAAAGAAAATAAGATGGAACGACTGCGTTCTGATGGAAACACAAATGGATTGATTGATGAATTGATGGATGGATGGATAGATGACTGGGTGGGTGGATTTGATGGATATATGGCATATAGATGGAACGCATAGCTAAAAAAAATTTATCAAAGGCATGTACAGTATAGGTGGCTGAAGAGATTGATGGATAGATTCCTGGATGAATGGATGGAAGGATGAACTAATTGATTTATGGGTCACTGAATAAAATGAATAAATTGATACATTTTTGTATGAATGTAGGGATGGATTGGAAGGATGGGTGGATGGATAGATGGATGAGTAGATAGATTATACTACATGGGTAAAGAACTCCTGGATAGATGCTAGATGGATTAAATGTTAGACGGATGAGTAACTGAATGGATAACTAAATGTATTGATGAACAGATGAATGGTCCATCAAAGAACTAATATAGACTGATCGATTTATGATGGATGAATAAATGGTTGGACCAATGAGTTGATATATGCTTGGGGCATTGAATGGATTGGCCATTGGTTTGATGGATCAACTGATGGATAGATGGATAGATGGGTGGATGAGACAGTGTTATTTGAATATACAGATAATAGTGATAAATGAAACAGGAAGCTGCTTCTTCTCCAGGCGAGAAACAGCAGATGATTACTTAAGACTCCTGCATGATGCATGAACTACGCAGGCAAATGCATGATGGTCAACATTGGTTAATACAATCCTAGTGTTTACTGTAATTCCAAATGGCAAAGAGCTAAAATAAGACCAGGATCAAGTCCGCAATTGGCGCCATGGGTGGAGATCAGTTTTGCGCTCACTCTCACTACAATTTACAACCTAAAATAGATTGTGAAAAAAAACTCTCTGAATCTCAAACTTGATCTCGTTAGATCTGAAATCTGATCTGTTTATGTTGTGCATTTTTTATGAAGCACAAGCACATCCATAAACTCAAGTTACATGGACACTTTGGCTAAGACTTCTGGAATGTCTCCCTCTGGTTTGTAGTAATTGGAAACGGGAAAGTGACGTCTGAGATTCTGACAGCAGATTCACACACGCGCGCTTATACTGTACAGTACACACCTGCCCAGACTACCGCGGATCCGGTTTTCACATCCTTGCACTTTTAGAGACCGCATGGGTCATGAAGCCGCACATGTGATCTGTCAGAATTCTCTTATTAATAAAAGAGGAGTCTGACATCAAGGTTAATTCATAGGCATGTGGCCTGAAGGTAGACCTGCTGCAGTGTAAAGTGTGTGCGGAGCTCAATTCCTGTCTATTATCACAGACAATCGTGTAGTCTCTCTTGCTCCATACGACATCTGGAGAATCTTTTTCAACTATTAAAAAAATAATAATCCCTTCTGGCCCGATCCTGGGGAACGACTGCACACTGGTGTATCATTAAGTTCAGCATTGTGTGGTACTACAGCTGTTACGCTGTCTACACATAGCGGGATCTAAATCTACCTCCAGATTTCTGTAAAGCTGCTTCGTGACGATGCGAACGGGGTCAAAAGCGCAAAAAACATGTAAATGGAGCTGAGAATCGAATACAATTATTAGCCAAATCCCTCTGCTATGCTTTAATTCGCTTTACTCCGGCGTGGATTCGCGTTAGCATGCGCTAAATGAAAGCTATCGCACTTAGCAGCCTAGGATGAGCTTAATGTTTTGTTCCCGCCAACATTATACTGGACATATACATGCAGTAATGGCACGTGCCTACGCCCTTCATAAAAAGTCTTCTGTTTGTAAATGGAACTTGGTTTTGGATTTGGCTTGATGACAAAAATTCAAGCCTCGACGCAGTAACTTCCATCGCTTTGCTCAATGAACGTCAGTGTGCGTGTGGGCTTGACTGAGCGTAGGAACTAAAACAAATGGTATTTGGTACATGTATTTATACTGCTAGAAATAGACAGGTCAATATAGGACTCCTCAAATAATATTGTCTTACTTAAATATTCTTCTTCTAATTCATTTTGTACTTTCTGACATGGACGAACTAACTATTGATGTACAATGGAGGCAGAGGGATTGATTAATTGCGTTCATTAACAGTGTTGACTCGAGCACTGATTCTGTTGAAAGCTAGAACAAGGTGTTACGCTAGGTGCGTTTAAATAGACCCCGATGCTTCACTAAAAAACCGGAACATGAGCGCGATAGGAATTGTGTAAACACCTCACTCAGGACGGTCTGACCTGATCCGGCTAGATCAGGATGGATTTTCAATGAGCGTGAGGAGTCACGTGAAACCTTTGAGAATCTCTTCAGTAGGTTAATATTAGCCTCGTAAGCAAACACACACACACACACACACACACACAAAAACCCTACTTAATGTCTGATATCTGTCCTGTGAAAGCACATGTAGATGCTGTGCACACACACACACACACTCATACGCTGCATGTCTTCAGATTGTGGGAGGAAACCGGAGCACCCGGAGGAAACCCACCAAGCACGGGAAGAGAACATGCAAACTCCATGCACACAGATCCCGAGGCGGGAATCGAACTCAGAGAACCTCATCTTTATATTTCTGGAATAAAATGAAAGAGAGGAAATTTTGCTCCCCCGTTTCATGCTGTATGTAGCAAAGTATCTAACTAATAATAATACTGTAGATGAGACGGAGTTCTTGTACCCACTTGTAAGACACAGAAGATAATTAAAAGCTTCACAGCAGGCAGAACCACTCTGGGTATTGGAAAAAAAAGAAAAGAAGGTATTTTCTGATTAAATGATTTGAGCACTTTTATCAGATCACCATCCATGTAAACAGTTAATTTGGGATCACTAATTGGAATGATTTCAATTGGATTGAAGAAATATTGTCCATGTACTGTAAACACAGTTACTGATTTTTATTTAATTTTTTATATTATTCACTATAATTCATTCATTTTCTGTACCGCTTTATCCTTATATACAGGGTCGCGGGGGCCTGGAGCCTATCCCAGGAGGCTTAGGGCACAAGGCGGGGTACACCCTGGACAGGGTGCCAATCCATCGCAGGGCACACACACATACTCACATACACACACTCATTCACACACTACGGGCAATTTGGAATGTCAATTAACCTAACCTGCATGTCTTTGGACTGTGGGAGGAAACCGGAGAACCCGGAGGAAACCCACCAAGCACGGGGAGAACCTGCAAACTCCACAAACAGAGACGGGAATCGAGCCTGGCCGGGGAATCGAACCCGGACCCTGGAGGTGCAAGGCGACAGTGCTAACCACTACACCACCGCGCCACTCACTATAATTCATCTGCTGTAATCTCCAAATCTGACATACTTGCTATGTCCAGCTGTTTTGTTTCTAAGACAAGCGTGATCTCTATACAACATTTATTACTTTACACATTAATGTTCATGACATATATTAAAACAAATATACAATCAGTTGTGCTTTTTTTTATAGTGTAAATGCGTATAGAAGCGAATGCTTGCATACACTTACTTACATAAACCTTTGAAACTGAATTTATTTATTTATTTATTTTTATCCTGTTTGATGTTAAATAATTTATTTTGTAGACATAAAAATCTAAGCAATTTTATTTCATTATATATTTATTTAACTCGGATTAAAATCCAATGCTGATTTCTACAAAATTGAACAAATAATTGCCTGCCATCGTGTGACTAGTTTAGAGTGCACCACCTGTAGGATTATAGAGGAACTGCAACATTTTACAACCTCAAATGTAAATACACGTGGCGGCACGGTGGTGTAGTGGTTAGCACTGTCGGTATAGAAGATGAATGAATGAATGAATGTAAATACACACACACACACACACACACATATATATATATATATATAAAGGACTTTGGAGTTTCTGTGTCGTGATACGTGAACTGCGACAAAAAAAGAATCACAATACATCACGGAATTCATTCTTCCCCATCTCTACCGCACTGCACAGAAATGGATTGTACTACTGTATGTTACTGTAATATATCAGGTCCTCATATGCTGTGTTACTTATCAGTAAACCGAGATCACTTTAAAACCATACCTTATGATCCAGAACGTGAAAAGAACGAACGGTTCTATTTGCCGTTAAAATTCGTTCACTTGCTCTAGTGAGGAATATGAAAAACAGCAGACTTGAGGTGCTTTTGCACAACAGCACACACGGGCACCATGTGTAAAAGCAGGCAAAGACCTTTCGTTGCCATGGAGAACAGTTTAGCTGCTAGAGGCCCTGACAACCTCTGGTACCCTCACACACACACACACACACACACACTCACACACACACACCTACTGTACACACACATGCATTCAAACCTCAAAACAGATACTCCAGTTTGGCATTTCTTTGATTATGATTGAACCCACTCATTTACCTGGGTGAGGCTTATTTCGCACTAATTATCAGCACAGTGCTGCATATCAGGAAAAAGACACTTGAAAAGGTTTTAATTGCGAGCTATGGCCTGTGTAAAGGCATCGCCATCATCATCCATCCGCATTTGCCCAAGTGGTCGTATAGGTTGTATAACAGCTCTTTTTTCTTTTTTTATTCCTCACTGTCTACTTGTTTATGTTTGAGCATGGGTATAAACCCCCCGACTGTGTTTTTGTTTCCATAACGGGGTGCATTAGAGACACCTCATTCAGACTTGTGTATCTGTCTATCTACAGGACATGATACCCTGGGCATCTCAATATGTGATGCGATTAAAACAGACAGTGGTCGATTGTTACGTGACTCAGTATCAGGCGGTTTCATACAGTTCTATCCAAACTGTTAGCTTTAATGACTGACAGGCCACAATCCATTAACCCCACCATCGCCCATTCCTGGAGTGCTCCAAGATTATCATTGTTTGCTCCAAAATTGTCGCAGCATGCAATACACCTTCCCAGCATGCTCGGAATATGATCTAGCATGCATTCACACTGGCTCAGCATGCACCAACACTATGCACTAAGACCATCCAAGAATGCTCTGAATTTATCCCAACTTTTTACAAAAGACATGCTCCAACACTGTCCCAGTATGCTCCAACACTGTCCCTGTATGCTCCAACATTGTCCCTGTATGCTCCAACACTGTCTCAACATGCTCCAACACTGTCCCAGTATGCTCCAAAACTGTCCCAGTATGCTTCAACACTGTCTCAGCATGCTCCAAAACTGTCCCAGTATGCTTCAACACTGTCCCTGTATGCTCCAACACTGTCCCAGTATGCTCCAAAACTGTCCCAGTATGCTATAACACTGTCTCAACATGCTCCAACACTGTCCCTGTATGCTCCAACACTGTCCCTGTATGCTCCAACACTGTCTCAACATGCTCCAACACTGTCTCAGCATGCTCCAACACTGTCTCAACATGCTCCAACACTGTCCCTGTATGCTCCAAAACTGTCCCAGTATGCTCCAACACTGTCTCAACATGCTCCAACACTGTCCCAGTATGCTCCAAAACTGTCCCAGTATGCTTCAACACTGTCCCTGTATGCTCCAACATTGTCCCTGTATGCTCCAACACTGTCTCAACATGCTCCAACACTGTCCCAGTATGCTCCAACACTGTCTCAACATGCTCCAACACTGTCCCAGTATGCTCCAAAACTGTCCCAGTATGCTTCAACACTGTCCCTGTATGCTCCAACACTGTCCCAGTATGCTCCAAAACTGTCCCAGTATGCTATAACACTGTCTCAACATGCTCCAACACTGTCCCTGTATGCTCCAACACTGTCCCTGTATGCTCCAACACTGTCTCAACATGCTCCAACACTGTCCCTGTATGCTCCAAAACTGTCCCAGTATGCTTCAACACTGTCTCAGCATGCTCCAAAACTGTCCCAGTATGCTTCAACACTGTCCCTGTATGCTCCAACACTGTCCCAGTATGCTCCAAAACTGTCCCAGTATGCTATAACACTGTCTCAACATGCTCCAACACTGTCCCTGTATGCTCCAACACTGTCCCTGTATGCTCCAACACTGTCCCTGTATGCTCCAACACTGTCCCTGTATGCTCCAACACTGTCCCAGCATGCTTCAACACTGTCTCAGCATGCTATAACACTGTCTCAGCATGCTCCAACACTATCTCAGCATGCTCCAACACTGTCTCAGCATGCTCCAACACTGTCCCAGTATGCTTCAACACTGTCCCAGTATGCTCCAACACTTTCCCAGTATGCTCCAACACTGTCCTTGTATGCTCCAACACTGTCCCAGTATGCTTCAACACTGTCCCTGTATGCTCCAACACTGTCCCAGTATGCTCCAAAACTGTCCCAGTATGCTATAACACTGTCTCAACATGCTCCAACACTGTCCCTGTATGCTCCAACACTGTCCCTGTATGCTCCAACACTGTCTCAACATGCTCCAACACTGTCCCAGTATGTGCCAACACTGTCTCAACATGCTCCAACACTGTCTCAGCATGCTCCAACACTGTCTCAACATGCTCCAACACTGTCCCTGTATGCTCCAAAACTGTCCCAGTATGCTCCAACACTGTCCCTGTATGCTCCAACACTGTCCCTGTATGCTCCAACACTGTCCCTGTATGCTCCAACACTGTCCCTGTATGCTCCAACACTGTCCCAGCATGCTTCAACACTGTCTCAGCATGCTATAACACTGTCCCAATATGCTCCAGCACTGTCCCAGTATGCTCCAACACTGTCTCAGCATGCTCCAACACTGTCTCAACATGCTCCAACACTGTCCCTGTATGCTTCAACACTGTCCCAGTATGCTCCAACACTTTCCCAGTATGCTCCAACACTTTCCCAGTATGCTCCAACACTGTCCTTGTATGCTCCAACACTGTCTCAACATGCTCCAACACTGTCCCAGCATGCTCCAACACTGTTCCAGTATGCTCCAACACTGTCTCAACATGCTCCAACACTGTCCCTGTATGCTCCAACACTGTCCCTGTATGCTCCAACACTGTCCCTGTATGCAACAACACTCTCCCAGCATGAACTAACACCATCCAGGCATGCTCTAAATCTGTCCCAACAGCCTGCCCCAACATACTCCAACATTGTCTCTGCATGATCCAAAACTGTCCTACAGTAGCATGCTTCAGTGTTGGAATCCTGCACCAACACAGTCCCATTATGCTACAGCACTGTCCCAGCGTACTCTAACACTGTCCCAGCATGGTCCAACATTGTCCTAACAGGCACTAACACTGCTGCAGCACTGTCTCAGCATGTACAGCCTCCCTAACACGAACCATCACTACTGTCCCAGCCTTCTCCAACAGCATGTCCCAGCATGCGCCAACACTCTCTCCACAACATCCCATAATACCCTGCACCATCCCCACCTTGTCCCAGAATGCACTACAGCATCATCCCCATTCCGTTCAGCACCAATTCCACCCCATCCCAATACATTCCAACACTGTCCCCATCCCTTCTGAGGATGTTCCAACACTGTCCCCACCCAGTGCTGGCAAATTTCATAACCGTCCACAACCTTCCCAGTGTTCCACACCCCATTAAAGCATGCTCTAATGTCCATGCCCACCCTGCATAATCCCATCCCATCGCATTTTACCCTGTCCCTACCCAGTCCTGAGATGGTCTAACACCATCCCAACCTGGCGCATGTGTGTGCTGGTCTATGTTTATCGCTGTTGCTCCGACACCATTCCTACAGCCCAACACTGTCCCCAGACCAACCCTAGCAAGAATAAACAACCTTTCCCAGCACACTTCAACACCGTCCTGACCCTGTCCAAAGCGCTTCAACTCCATCCCCGCACCTTGTTCCGCACAAGTTTCTTGCACAGGATTAGCAAATATGAAACTGCATTCAAAAACAACTCTGTGCAACATGCATATGAAACTCGAGGACAACTTCCCTATCCTTCCTGTGCGTTACATGCTTTAATACACACATCTGCTTTTCTTTTTAATCTAAGCCTCCTAGCATCCTGACACGGAGTTCCTCAAATCTGCCAAACGCTTTGTGTGGAACAGTAGACGAACAAGTGTGTTGCAACACATATGCTGGTCCATGTTAACGAAAAGAACAGGTGTTTCCATGTGTGTCCCCTGTCTCCGCGTGGGATCCACACTCGATTTCTCTCTCTCACCGTGCAGTATTTGTGTCGCAACAGGGTCAAACAGCTGACGGTTGATTTTTGTCACCTGTTCTCTTGTCCACATGCCAAATGTTTACGCCATAATGGATACGCAACATGGAGGATGTCTTCTGTCCATTCCGTGACGCATCATAATAGTTCTCACCAAGAAAATGTTGAGAATCTATGAAGAGGAGAAAAATAATAACAGACCAGTCACGGTTCAGCGGATAACGCTCGGAGTGTCTAGTTTTCAAATCCGACCGCTAATGCAGTGTCCTTGCTCAACATTTTTAATAAAACCGTGTGTATGAGTGTGTGTTTATTAATCTCATGCTATCTACTTTAATGCCCTGAAACGCTCAGAAGTTCTGATTCACAAGACTCTGAGTCACAGTGGAGTCCCTAGCAGAGACTATAAAAATATGCCTGCACTTTTCCTCTAAGCACGACACACACATTCAGTGCCAAAAGATAAATCATCACTGTATACAGTCATGGAAAAAAAAAAATTATACCCTGCTTAAATTCTGTGCTTTTATTTCTCGGGGCCTAAAAACAATTGCGTGGTGCTCGAAAAGTTCTATAAACAAATAAAAAATCTCAGGAGACAGAAAAAAAAAGATTTTAGTATTTAGTCTTTATTTTTCGAAAAAAAGAAAACCAACACGAAAAAACAAGGTGGGTAATAATAATAATAATAATACACTCTATAATAAAGTATCATGTAGAACCAATGTAGCAACAACAAAGGTTATATACTGTATACTGTACTATATATATTTGAGACAAAGGTCACAAAGCTCCCCTAAACTGTATGGGTTAATGCTTCACTTAAAAAAAAAAAACATAATACATTTTTCATATCTAAAACGTCCTCCGAACACACTTTCCAAGTAGATACATATTTGGACCCTAAAGAATATAAAACAATTAAACAATTGACCAGTTCAAGAGTAGTTACAGTACATCCCATCTTATCTTATCCTACCCTATCCTATCTTATACTGTACTATCCTATCCTATTCTACTCTATCTTGTCTTATCTTATCTTGTCTTATCTTATCCTATCTTATCTTATACTATCCTATCTTATCCTACCCTATCATATCTTATCCTACCTTATCCTATTCTACTCTATCTTATCTTATCTTATCTTGTCTTATCTTATCCTATCTTATCTTATACTATCCTATCTTATCCTACCCTTCTTTCTTCTTCTTCTATCATATCTTATCCTACCCTATCCTATTCTACTCTATCTTATCTTATCTTGTCTTATCTTATCCTATTCTACTCTCTTATCTTATCTTATCCTACCTTATCTTATCTTATCCTATCTTTTCTTATCTTTTCCTACCCTATCCTATTCTACAGTATCTTATCTTATCTTAGAATCCCGATTATGCTATTCATCCAGGGGTGCAAAAAAACTTGATACAGTACTCTACTGTCACTTCAGATGCAACGTTCACTTTAAATTTCACTTAAAAAGAAAAAAACTACTGTAGCAGAACACAGAAACATATGTGGAAAAGTATATGCCGGGGGTTAATGTATCTGTATTCTGTAACAGATCACCTGTAACGGTTTATTCAATCACATGCATTTCTGAACACTATTTAGCTGAAGGAAGCTCATCAGACCATAGACTACTGTAGCTCCAGGGCTAGATGTTAGCTCGACATTAGCGGAGAGATTTCAGAGAATACAACCCAGCAGGAAACTTAACGTTGAATGATTGCATTATACAACATTCAATGCTGTTTGGACTTCAGAAAGACACTGATAAGATTGATGGCTCAGCATGTACCAACACTATGCACTAAGACCATCCAAGGATGCTTTGAATTTGTCCCAACTTTTTACAAAAGACTGCCCCAACATGCTCCAACAATGATGATACATTGACACATCAACACTGTACCTTCATCATGGGGTCGACATTGTTCTGATGTCATTTCATCAAACCAATTCTAGCCCGAAACCAAGATTCCTGTTGGAAAGTATGATTGGACAAAAAAAGGATGTGCTGTTTTCTCGCTGCATTCACTCGCTGTGTCACATCTCTCATCTCAGAGTCCACGGCTCTATTCAAAAATGGCAATGTGAGGCAACAACGGCTTTGGTTGACATCGGTCAAAAAATTTATATCAACTAGCTGTACTGTAGATGAATGTATGAATAGATAAATGTTTCTAAATATTTTTGTTAAACACATTATTGTTTAATTTGTCTTAAATGCGTTTAAAGCGGACTAAATTTAAAATCAGACCATAATAACATGATGTTCATTTAACATGATGACTGTTTCACATAATAATAATAATAATAATAATAATAATAATAATAAATTAACAGCAAGTCATACGGTGAGTCATTTATTTATTCAGTCATCTTTTGCAAATCATCAATTACTGTAAGATCTAATTACTGTCTTTTTTCAAATTTTTCTTAGAAAGATAATGGGACAACTTTCGGCATCATGGTGGCTTAATGGTTAGCACCGTCGCCTTGCGGGTTCAAGTCCCACCGTAGATCTGTGTGCATGTTCTCCCCGTACTTAGTGGGTTTCCTCCCACAGTCCAAAGCCATACAGATTAGCTGGGAGGAAATTCAGAAGTTAGAGTTACTGTATGGTTTAGCTCATTTGACCCAGTTTAATGACAATAAATGACAATAATATTGAGCCGTGTACAGTATTTATGCAATGTTTTCTTCAAATAATTAAGAAAAACCCCATTGTCCTGATTCACTGTAACATCTGAGCGGTGCATCAGTCGCCTGATTAGCATAATCATGATTCTTAGAGCTCTATTTTTAGCTTCCAAAGCCACAGATTTAGGAGTCTATCCAGGAATCGGGACGTGAGCATTAATGTCCCGAGGGCAGACCCGATCCGTTTCACCGTTGGCTTCGCGATCCGAACATAACATACTGCACAGTACCGAAAGGCAGCAGTTCTTCCCCTCTCAATCCGCTGACATTTGGATTTTGAAATACCAGCCATGGAGTGTTCTGCGACTCCGTCTGACCTGCGAGTACATTCCCGCACGGAGCGTAGCGGCTCGTTCGTATACAGTATTTACAGCTTCAGCGTTGCTAAGTGGCATGAGGCAGCTCTGCCTTCGCCGGCACTGCCTGCTTTCTTGATTCCAAGAAGTGTGTTCAACAATTTAAATGCAAAAGACTGTAATCTTCACTTGGTGTGAATGAGGTTACTTTGAGCGCAGAGAGAAAGAAAGACGGGGGAGGGGGGGGGGGGAATAATGTCGTCTTGAATGAATTCAGTTTGTCATGTTAAATTCGTTCACCCTTTTTTTTTTTATTTGCATTCTCTAAGAGTACATTTCTCATACAGTTATTTTACAGCTATACGGCTGGGTTCAGCTTTGTCAGCGCTGAGAACTTCTAAGAATGATTGACTGGTCTACCAGTAATCTTATTCCTGGTCTACCCCTTAACACACTCCTTGGATCTACTGCGTATTCAGTGTTAAACCGAAGGAGGGATCTAAACTGGGTAGAAATGCCCGGAGTGGTGTGTTATTCCGGCTCTCACAGTTCCTCAACCTCATCTACAGTACGTCACTCGGGTTCGGGATAAATCTCAACTTGAGAATTCTGCTCATGCAGGTATTAGTTTGGTTTGCTCTATTTCCAACAGTTTAAACAAACTATGAAAGGTGGAAAGGTCCTGTAGAAAGGACACAAGATCAGACTGCCTGATTCGTGTCTACTGTAAAACACTGGCCTCCCAGGAACTCCTTTAATGGCCTAAACAAGTGGAAATGGCTTGGAGCGAGGTCAGAACTGTACAGGGATGAGGCGATAACTCCAAGCTGAGTTCCTGTAATGTGCTGGTGAATGATTGCGTGTACGGATCCCACTGACAGATGCGTCTCTTTCTCAAGCTGTCGATTTTAAAGGATGAGACATGGCTAAAATTTTAACTAAGCCTAATGTTCTAACCTTAGAGCGGATAACCTAATAATGCAAATGTAATGAATCTTTTATTAAAAACTATTGTTGTGTTTGCTATATGGCTGGATATGACGTACGTTAGTTAACGACAATTAGGCAAAGAACAACAGCTTCAAAAGGAAGATGAGAAGTTGACGAAAAGATTAAAAACCTAATCCATATTATTATCTGTAATTTACATTATAGATGAATGTGTATTTCTGTCTACATTCAGCACCAAAGGATTTGCAGTACATAACACATATCCCAGGTGTGTGTGTGTGTGTGTGTGTGTGTGTGTGTCCGAGACTGGCCCCAACCATCGCCCCTTTTTATAAACATAAGGGTCCATAACGCCTTTGGCAAATGTACCCCCTTTCACCCCTCTGCAGGTTTTCCATTAATAAAATTCCTTAACTCAGCATTAAAGCAGGGGGGAAAGAAGTCCGGAAAAATTCCACGTCTGTAAAATCACTTTGCTGCTGCTATTTTCACATTGGTGTGATTGGCAGACGGATGTGAAAGAATAATAATAATAAAAGAAAAACCCGTCCAGAGCCATGTGTTTGTGCGTCGCTGTGGTCTACCTCATTTTCTCTGCACCTTCTTTCTTTTTTTTCCCCCTCAAATGAAAAGATATAAAAAGAAACACTAACTGGCACAATGAGAAAAGCAAAGTGGCGTGAGGCACTTAAAGGTCCTTGCTGCATGCTCGCCCAGACGTTCTGCGGTTTATGGAAATTTCCCATGTACAGTAAGGCATAGACGGCGCTTGCGTTTTTTTATTTAGATTTCGAATGACCCCCGGATTTGGTGCAACGCTTAACGGTACGAGCGACTACGCCGGAAACGAGACTGTTTCTATAGCAACACTTTTCCATCACGTTATCTCGCTGACCGAAAGGGTCGTGACCTTTGTGTCTTTGTGCAGTTGGACGTGGTAAAGCCGTGACTAAAGCCTTACATAAACCTTAAAGCTGTGAAATTCATATCGTATCATACTCTGACCTTCAGATAGATGGTGTAGATCAGAGGAGGGCAGGTTTTCCCTACTGTAAGTGAGTCTGGGTTCTCTGGTTAAAAGTGCTACACAAGTAAGAAACTGAACTGAATTAATGTCCAATATAATTGTTCTTTGGAATAAAATGAACCTAAAGCTATATACAGTACTACTGTATGGACACAGTCACTCACTGCGTTCTTCATCGCTTTATTCTGTGTACAGGGTCACTGTGTACCCTGAACAGGGAGCCAATCCATCGCAGGGCACACACAAACACACACACCAACACACTACGGGCTATTTGAGAAGGCCAATTAGCCTAATCTGTACGTCTTTGGACTGTGGGAGGAAACTGGAGGAAACCCACCAAGCACGAGATGAACATGCAAACTCCATGCACACAGACGGGAACTGAACCCGGGACATGGGGGTGCGACACCACAATCAAAAGTCTTTTTTTTTTTTTTCACGTTTTTCTCCCTAATTTAGTCGTGTGCAATTCCTCCCCGTCACTAGGGGGCTCCCACATTAAGGCTACTACCACCATTCAGCTGGGAGGGCCGAAGACGATCACGTGTTTCCTCCGAACCACGTGACGGCAGCCGACCGCATCTTTTCTAACTGCTCCCTCACGCACCGTTAGGGGCGGCGTAACACAGCGCTATTCGCTCCCTCCGCGTGCGCAAGCTCACAGACGCCCCTGATTGGCTGTAGAGCCGTGATTAACTCCCCTCTGAGAGAGCTTGGCCAATTAGGTCTCTCTAGACCTCCGGCTGCGAGAGGTTACAGCATCACCAGCGATCTCCGGATGATAGGGTGAGCACTTTACCACTGCGCCACTCGGAGGCGTCTTTTGATTCTAAGAAAAAAGTTAAAGCAAAGAAGTTAATGTCCATGTGTACATTTATTGTTAAGAAATATTTTTCATTACAATACATATGCTGCATCATGCAGCGACATCCTCCTTAATTTCTGTCAAGAGACGTGAACGCCAGATGTGCTAAACGTCATTAACCATCGCAATCTGCTCTTACTCAGATGCACTGAATGATAGACGGAATGATGAATGAACTGAATGATCTCACTTGATTTTACATTGGAGGTGCATACGATCGGCATATGTAAACACCAGAGAGGGGCAGCTGCGTGTCGTGCCATGGGAAAATCGGGAGCTTGGAGAGAGGCCGCTGAAAAAACCATAGTAAGAAGATGATCTACTGTACGTAAGAGAGCGGAAGAGAAATGGAAGTACTTTGCAATCACCATACAAACAAAAAACATGATCTTCCAGGGCGTGCATACTGGCGTTACAGGTAAATCAAAAGGTGGCCACTACGCAGGACGGAGGCATCGCTTCCCTTCCTACCCTGGCGTGCACATCGATCTGGAACAGGGTCAATCTGCTCTCATGATCTTTTTCCAGCGCTCAGAGTCCAGTCTTTATGCTCTCTAGGATTAGTTTTTACTAACATCTCCGTGGCTAAGAGAACGGCACAAATAATAAAACATGGATGAACACAATAAGTAAAATCTTGGATATGATCAAAAATAAGAGCAATTTTGATGGTACAGTATATTGCTTCTTGCATGAGGCCCAGCCAGACAACTGCAAAGCACTTTTCTTTGCTTTACCTAAACCTACCCCCTTCACCCCCCTCAAAAAAAAAAAAAAGAATGATGGGGAAAAAAAATCAAGCACCTGTCTGTGTGTTTATGATGAATAAAGATGAAAGTAGTGGCAGAACTCATTAAGAAAAGTGTAGCCATGGAGTTCTCACATGAGATAATCTGCACTGAGTATTAGACAGTTTAATCAAACGCCAGCTTGTTGCGTCGCTCAGTGATAAACTGATCCAGCTCTCTTTCAACAGTGAACAATGAACCTCTCATTATTAACAACTGGAGTCTAGTGTGAATGAGCGTGAAGTATGGGGGAACTGAAGGCCTGACGTTTTTATTAGAAATTTGGAGCGCATTGATTTATAACACTTATTAACCCCCCAAAAACTGATGCCATATTGAGGTGTCATGACGTGAGCCATTTTCAATATGACTAAAATAACTCATGACTTATTTTTAAACGTGTCTCGGCTTTCCATTTTCGTAAAAGTATTGGACAGGACTAGGAAACAAAAGCTGTGCATTAGAAGGTAATAAATGTAAGACTTTCTAATAGCACACGGCACGCAGACGGAATGGAAGCTGACTTCAGGACACTGTTGGGTTCAGGTGTGTAGAGTATCTACACGATTCTCTGGGGGTTTAACTGCTGGTTAGAAGGATGATGATGGAAAAGGGGAAAAATGTGTGAACTCCCCTGTCAGGTCAAATCACTCACACTTGTCCATAATAACACTTTTCCAAAGATGAAACAGCACTAAAGAGTTTCTGATACAGTATAACCTATTAGACTAATCTGCATGTCAGGAGAACCCGGAGGAAACCCACCAAGCACGGAGAGAACGCGCAAAGTCTATGCGGAGGGACCCGACGCAGGAATCGAACCCAGGACCTGGAAATGAAAGGCGACTTCATAAAAACAACTGGAAAGTCCTCTGTGACATCACTTAGGTTTTCCAAAGAATCGTTTTGAAGGTCAAATGTAAGAGCTCTGGTTGTCACCATCTTGGCAGTAGCTGACTCTGGCTAAACCCTGGTTAATCCATAAATGGGAAGATTAAACAGTGATTGAATGTTGGTTGAAATGTACATTCACTCACTCACTCATCGTCTTAACCGCTTTGTCCTGTGTACAAGGTCATGGGGGCCTGGAGCCTATCCAAGGAGATTTAGGGCATGAGGTTGGGTACACACACTTACAGTACACACTACGGGCAATTTGGGAACACTGATTATCTGCATGTTTTAGGACAGTAGGAGGAAACCAGAGTATGTGGAGAAAACCCAGCAAGTACTGGAAGAACATGCAAACTCCATGCACATGAGGGAGGAATCGAACCCAGACCCTGGACGTGACAGTGCTAACCAACTGCACGTTAAGTAGGCAAATATTATTTTAATAATATTTAGTACTTTATTAATCCCAAAGGCAAACTGTAATTTGAGCATATCCTAATTAGAAACCTGGGGCCAGAGTGCATGGTCAAGCAGGACACAACCCCCATGAGTTCTGTATCCTGGGTACAGAGCCTTTTATAGGGTAAAGAGCCTTGCTCATGGGCTCAACAATGGCAACTTGGCATCGCTGAGGCTCCGATCAGAAACTCTATAAACCACAGCCTGAAGCACCACTGCCCAGATTTGGTTCAATAGTTTAGTCGATTAGTCCATGTTTTGACATGGGGATCAGAACAATCAGATCGAGTGTGTACATGATTAATATTTACCCACTGAACGGATTATCAAAGGTTTATTCCCATTAAAAATTCATTCATTTCATATATTGGATTTTTTTTATTTCAAAACCCTCAAAAAAAGAGGCATGAAATATTTCACATGACAGGTTTTTCAGATGGATTTTTTCCATGGAGCTGCACTGATATATACAGAGGTAACCAAAAGTATTAAGACAACATATGCCATGTATTATAGTTCTCCCTGTGTGAGATTTTACCCATTAGTTCTAGCCTCTGACTGAAGACTTGTGCTAATTACTGTACCTGAAAAACTAGTGAAAAACTATATATATCTACATGACAATGGTATTCAGCTTCTGGAGCCATGGCCTGGGTCACTTCCAGACTGAAACTAGACAGGACACTGTTGGTGAAGAACCCAGTCGCAGTCAAGAAACCGTCTTCTGTACATGATCTTCAGGAAGCCTTCAAGCAGACATGGATTGAGCAAGTGACACCAGGGTACTACAGATGCCGTTTTAACTAGGGTTGGGTACCTATAGAACCGGTATGTACCGGACCGAAACAGAACGCGAATTTCGGTGCCTCATTTCGGTGCCACTTAAATTCCTGAACTGTCGATTGAAATATTTGTTCTATAGATTCATATATTTTTGTAGATTAATCGTTTATTAGATTAAAGAAAAAAATTAAAAGCACAAATCATCCGGAAATGAGAGACCATCCGACATGCGCGTGATTGCAGTAACTAACGTTACACTCGCTCTGACGGCAGCAGGCGGTCTACCGATAGCTTAGCATGCTAAATTAAACAACTCTCGTTAAAATGCCTAAAACTAAACAGTCGAAAGTGTGGCTGTATTTCACAATAAAGGATTCCGACACCGCGACGTGCAGCAAATGTCTTACAGCAGTTGCGTGTAAAGGCGGAAACACGTCAAATCTAATGAAACATTCGAGGGCAGACGGAATAAAGTTAAAAGCAGAGGGAGGCACCGTGTTTAACAGCTTGTGGACAACAGCTGGCGCTATCAGTGTGGACGACCCTCAGTCCCAGTCATACCAACTGTAGCAAAAAGGAGTCACTGATTATGTTGCCGACAGCGGAAGCAGGTTAGTAGTAGGATATCGTCTTAACCACCATTCATGCTGACAAATAGTCAAACGATTTGTAAAAAACTAATGTAACATGGATTCTGTTTATAATTATGGTTTTCCAGCCTGTACTAGTAGCACTACAACAGTGTACAACTACAACAGTGACCCCATTTACCATTGTAAAGAAGGTTATGTATGTCCTGTGCAGGGCAATAAGTCAGGAAAGGTGTCGTATTTTGCCAGAAAAGGCAAATATGGTGAAATTTCTGCAAAAGAATTGCTAAAAATTTGAAGCTTACATATTCATATATACTTTAAACTTTTAATATATTGTTAAATTTTAAGCATAAAATTTTTTGTTCAATAAAAATTCATTCTTGAGTCATCCACTATAATTTTTTGGCTTAAAAGTATCGGTTCAGGCACCGTTTTGGCACCGGTACCGTTTTCAAAGTATCGATTTGGCACCGGTATCGAAAAAAACCCAAACGATACCCAACCCTAGTTTTAACTCTTCATTCATTCATTCATCTTCTATACCGCTTTATCCTGTATTTGGGATCGCGGGGACCTGGAGCCTATCCCAGGAGACTCAGGCAGGGTACACCCTGGACAGCATGCCAATCCATCGCAGAGCACACACACACACACACACACACACACACACACACTCATTCACACACTATGGTCAATTTGGGAACGCCAATTAGCCTAATCTGCATGTCTTTGGACTGTGGGAGGAAACCGGAGTACCCGGAGGAAACCCACCAAGCACGGGGAGAACATGTAAACTCCATGCACACAGAGACGGGAATCGAGCTTGGCCGGGGAATCGAACCCGGACCCTGGAGGTGCAAGGCGACAGTGCTAACCACTACACCACCGCGCCGCCTGTTTTAACTCTATTTCCAGCAAGTTTTGAAGAATCAATGATTTTATACAAAATACTGATTGTTATACAGTAATTTCATCGCATAAACTGACACATTAGTCTTAATATCTTCCATACATCAGGTTGCAGGGGTAACAGGTCCAGCAGGGAACCCCAAACTTCCCTTTCCCCAGCCACCTCAGGCAACTCCGACTGGGGGATCCCGAGACGTCCCCAGGCCAGTGTTGAGATAGAATCTCTCCACCCAGTCCTCGGCCTGTCCCGTGGCCTCCTGCCATCTGGATGTGCCATCAATACCTCCCAAGGGAGGCATCCTGGTGGAATCCTTACCAGATGCACAGACCACCTCACTATATCGTAATACATCTTAATATCTTGATTGTCATTATTTTAAATATTTGAGCGTGTCACTAAAACATTGAGCTTCTCTTCACCACTGAGTAGTCTTGTGGGTATTTGGTTCTGGTCTGGTCCAGTCCCCAGAGAATATGGACACTCCTGACCTATTTGCAAGGTAACCCATGTGGACACATTTGATCTATGCATAGACAGTAAAACCGAGCTTACTGTAAGAGTCAGGGTTCCTAGAGCTGTGAGGCGGAAACAGTCCACCATGCCGCCAAAAGCTGAACTGTCCCCTAAGTCAGATTTGTGTAACGCTATCTTGCACCTAGTTTTCTTCATATGCCTCATAATAAAGTCTGTGTTTTACAGTACTGTATGTACTGTGTTTTTGATGGATCTGTATATGACAGCATGACGATGCGTCACTTTCTCCCACGTTCTCATGTCAGAAAAGCACACATCATGACACTCATGTGTCTTTCTCAGTTACTCATTTATCCCCCCCCCCCCCCCGCCCACCCCCGCCCACCGCCCAAATTGGTCTTTTGCTCTCCTATTTGCGCTAACTTCTTCTTATGTCCCCTATGCATGCTTTCTATTCTCTATTGCTCTCTTGAATGTTCTCTCTCTTTTCTCCATCTTTCACACTCCTGCCCTTTCAGAAACTCTGCACAAAGCAGATAGTGAAATGTCATCGTCGAGGTGGCTCAGCATTTGCTCAGGCAATTTCCTCTGTCTTGTAACCTTCGCATCTCTCTCATGCTTTTCTAATGTAGCTTCTCGCCCACGCTACCATAATAACCTCTGTTTACCCGCCCACCCTGTGCTTAAAAAATGCATTAAAAGCCTTTTTCTGGAGTTAAATTGCATACAGAGTGACGGACTCAACACTATTCTTTATTTTACAACAGCAGAATAAGACTACTATAGTTCTTTATTATGAAAAGAATGAAAAAGGTCTAAAAAAAGGGGGGGAGGGAGGGTCTAAAATTAAATATATTTTTAATCAGGTAATAAGGAAATGTATAAATAATATTGTACGATACACGTAAAATAAAAAAATACTTTAGGTAGACCACATGCTGAGAAATGTGTTTTGTGATCAGGTCTTGTGTTACGATAGAGTACTAATCAACTGATTGCACTAGTGAGAAATAAAGGTATTTATCATAAATTAATGTGTTTACTAGGAGCGTTCAAGTCGAACCAGGACTTTTGATTGTACAGAATAACTGAATACACTTATGACTACCTTAAAAACTACCTTTATTTCTTTATCTAAGAAAAGATTAAACTTGCCTGCTTCATGTTTGAAACCCTGGCCTCCCAGGAACTCCTTTAATGGTCCAACCATGTGGAAATGGCCTGGAACGAAGTCAGGACTGTACGGTCCTGGCATACTATGCTGGAAGTCTTCTGTGGGAAGTCAGTGAGAAAGTCTCGTACCATATGAGGAACACGTTGGCCAACCTGTCAGCACTTATCTTGCTTGTCGTTCTCAATGTGTAATGAGAAAACGTGAAGGAAGGAGCCAAGAAAATGAGGGCCATTAGAGTGCAGAGAGGTTTTTCCAGTTAGATGCCAGGCTATTTAACAATATTACACGGTTTAAGAACAGAACACCATATCCTTTTATACACCTGACTCAGAGGGAAACCTGCGAAACTTGGACGAAATATTAACAGGAAACTCAGTGAAAAACCAGCATGTGGTGTACTGACAGGACTTGAAATGGTGCATCCACTCAAAACAGACCAACGGAAGCCGGGATGATGAAATATTTCCGTCGCTCAGTCTCCGGAGCTTGGCAGCGCTAGCACGGTACACAGTGGGGACCCTTGACACGATCTCGCGTAGGAAGCATGAGTGTCTTACAAATGCGATCTTGCACGAGGCGTTTTTTTGGGGATTTGTAAACATGCTTTGGTTATTAGCACAAAACTGGAGAAACACAGTGTTGGACGAGGTAAGCCACATGAAATTACGATGATGCAGGCCGATTTTATAGGTTATCATGTGTACTGTTTACACAGAAAATGTTGTTAATAATCGCTTTTAATGTCCAAATCACTTACACAAACTGATTCTCCTCTTGACACCAAATAAAATGGCGAAACCTGGCGAAGCCTACCTCGTACCTCGTGAGGGAATTTTAGACGTTTCTTTTATCCAGTGGTGCAAATGTGAACTGAATCCTATTTAATTGAAAAGAATTCAATCATCTTCTATACTGGTTTATCCTGTACCTGATAACAGGGATCCTGTTATCATGTATCCTGTTTCCCAGAAGACTTAGGGAACAGGACGGTGAACACACTGGAAACACACACACACACACACTACGGAGCAATTTGGGAGCGCAAAGGAAACCAGAGTCCCCAGTGGGAACCCACCAAACACGGGAGGAACATGTACACAGATCCAAAGTGGGAACCGAACCCTCGATCCTGGAGGTGCGAAGCCACAGTGCTAACCACAGTGCTGACTATTCATTGGAGAGAATGCAATAGGATATTTGTATACACTAGTATATACAGTAGTATCACATTATTTCTATTATTTGGCAACGGTGCAGTCTTAAGTACAGTCTCCGTTTGTGTACAGTACTTAAGGACAAATGCTAATACTAATAGAAAAATGTTATACAGTAAACATTAATTTACAGTATACTGTACAGCATTTTTTCCCTTCATACTATTTGCCATTCCGATGGGAAACAAAAACGGTGTCTGGTTAGCTCTCATCTGCATACCTGCGTATTAGCATGCTTGGGGAGCGTACTTACTGTATATTGCCTAGTTCATTTTTCTTTTAATATGTATACAGTATTAACAGTATCTTATTTGACTGATTTCAAAAGAAATGATGTGTTCGCATAATAGCCCAAGACCTATTAAGGCAATTGTTTGGTTTTAATACGTGTGCCCAAATTGTTAAGCTTTAAGATGTATTGAAAGAAGAAAAATGGATGTGTCCGTCACATCCCGAAACGATTACTGAATTTGGACAGGGACAAACGCGAATGCACGCATGATTAGCGGCAAAGCGGGCATTTTTAAGCTTTTGGCCAGGTGCCCTGTGTCACTACGTCGAATGATCAACTCGTTAACATGCAAGTCATAGAGAGACCTGGACACAGATGGACGACAGGAAACACATTAGCAGTTTCTTGTTAGACGAAAGGATTCCAGCGGACACAAGCTATTTGTATGTACAGTATATCCCTCTAGGCACAGGCTATAGTAAGCGTTATCATATAAGCAATCCAGAAGCGCAATCAGGGGGGTTGTTTATCCATTATCCAATAGTTCACATAATATCAGAAAACATCTTTTTCAGGTTATCATTATGTACCAAGGGAACACTTGACCCTAAAACTGTAGAACATACTGCAGGGCTCTGGGAAGCTAGGACCCTTTGTTATGCTCGCATTATGTGCAATATAAACCTAGGGACTATAGGGGCCCTGGAAAGACACGGATGACCCACATGCTTGCATACCTGCACAACAGCATACCAAAATACTTGCACTCTAGCAGACATTAGTGATGGGAAGTTCGAATCATTTTAGTGACTCGGTGCTTTAAATCTCGTTCATCAAAATGAACAAATCTTTTTTTGAGTCATTTAGTTCATTTCGTTCTTTTGATCAGAAATAAAATAAAATGTTACATTTTCAATAAACAGACCCCCAACACGTCTACATACACAAATTTTGGCTATAGTTCAAGTAATGAAAATATGACAATGCAGTCAAGGACATATTATAATAAACAGAATGAGTAGCTCAACTCTCATACAGTATCTTCTAGTATGATACAGATTAGGGCTGTACGATATTAGGAAAATAAGTGATAACGATATTTCTTGCGATATAACCTAGAGATTTCCCTAGAGAAATGCATTTTTTATTATTATTATTATTATTGGCTATTTTTTTAATCATATATGTAATGATCATACTAAAATAAGCAGGTAATAGATATTCGTCTGATGTAATTAAATCTAACTATATGTCAAGGAAGTTGCAAATATTTAGACTATGAAACACTATGAATGACTTAAAACCCTCAGTAGATATTCTGATTTCTGATTTTCCTCGCTTGTCTCTACTCCTGACATATTTATTTTTCATTCTCTGCTCTGAGCCGCTAGGTTCACCTTTTGGCCCGGTCTAGCCAATAGCATTATATCACCTACTTGGGAGGCGGGTATAAAGATAGTAAGGGCCCATCTGATTGGTCAAATTTGGACACACAAATGCTCGGCACATAAATTAAATTTCATTTATCGCAACTCTTTGCGATACAGATATTGCGTATACCATTATCGTGATCACGATAATTTTTCGATATATCGTGCAGCCCTAATTCATACTGTATCTATCATTCTGTTAATGAGATCATTTAATTAGCATGTTTTGTCTATAGTTGAGGTTCTAGTCCTGCTACTTTTTACTTTCACTCAACTACATCCTACAGCAAACATCTGTACTTTCTACTTTACTACATTTCTTCACTGTGTTGTAATACCTAACCACAATGGTGTGAAGTAATTTAAGGTGGCATATCGCCACCTTCTGACTATTATTAAATTACTTGCATGATTTACTGTTCATTCTTTTGAATCTATTGCACTGCATAGCGTCTATGGGAGTCAGGTGACAAAAGAACAAACAAAAAGACTCAAAGGTAACTACTCATTTCTGTTTCCTGTACATAACCTATGGAGGTTTTGCGATGATTTGCGCATGTAGAAATTGAACGAATCACTCCCCGAGACAACTCGCTCTTCTGAGTCACATTAAAGACTCATGAACGACCCATCACTAGCAGACATCGACACCTATGCGCTAAAGCTTAGAAGTATTTTCGCATATAATCATACTATCATACTTGGACTCCTATTACAGTAAATGTCACTATGTAACTATGTCAACTGATCCTCAGCATCCAACCTCAGAAACAGAACTGTAATATTACATACTGTACCCGTACTGAAATATAAATATATATAACGTCTTGTATTGTCTTTACCACAGACATAAAAAGGACATAAGATCCATGTCGCCCATTCATCAGCGACAGCAGTGCGAAAAAATTATCATGGTTTAAAAAAAGTTCTTTCTGTGCTGCTTCATTAGAACACATCAGCACAAAGACATCAAAAATTTACATATGCCTGATTGAATTAGCAATACGCCTACATTATTCTTTCACTTCGCTACGTTTTGAAAAATGGGTCTTTATTGTTAACATTCAATAAAACTCTACAGTAATTATCTTAGAGATAAACACTGGCGACCGAATCTCATAAATCAGTTAAAAATAGCAACAAATCACGGATCTGTTTGTAACCAGACAAAATGGAATCCATTCATTACAGCCCTGTTTAATGTCCGTAGTGGCCACAGTCTCGGATATAATTGTGGTGCAATTAACTCAGGAGTTTATTAGGCAACACAAGGACCCAAGAAGCCATTACAGGGTTCCGCTTCAGCTTTCCACAGGTCTCGTAGTGCAAGCGTGTGTACGTGTGTGTGTGTGTACATATGTGTGGGTGGGTGTCTCTTCGCTCTGGAAGTTCTATTACACAAGCTAATATTGTGCTAATGAGAAGCCATTACCAGGGCCGGAAACGGCTGAGGAGAAAGCGGAGCTGTCCTAGCACTCCGGCGTATGTTATTATATATATGGAGTGTATTCAGTGCACCCTACATTGAGTATTGAAAATCCAACACTGATCTATTTGTTCTTGTACAGACACACCTAAGAGTAAATTGTAATTCGAGATAAGTGGTTCCCAGGAGCCTGGGAACATCCTGAAGAAGGTTTAAACCTGCCCGAAAGAAATGTTTTCGTATCCATTAACCAGTGGTGGATAAAATACACAGATCCTGTATGAGTGTAAAAGTAGAGACACCATAGATGAAATACTATTCAAGTAAAAGTAGAAATCCTAAATTTACATTGCTCCATCTCTACATAGAGGGAAAGTAAACCATGCAAGTAATTTAATAATAGTCAGAAGGTGGCGATATGCCACCTTAAATTACTTCACACCATTGTGGTTAGGTATTACAACACAGTGAAGAAATGTAGTAAAGTAGAAAGTACAGATGTTTGCTGTAGGATGTAGTTGAGTGAAAGTAAAAAGTAACAGGACTAGAACCTCAACTATAGACAAAACATGCTAATTAAATCATTATCTCATTAATCCCTGGATATTCCCCACCCTGGATATTTATCCATCGTTTCTGTGGCAGCTACATGAGGGGACAGGTTGAAGCCCGATTGTCTTTCATACACTACAAGCAATTTTGGAACGTCAATTAGCCTAACCTGCATGTCTTTGGAATGAGGGAGGAAACTGGAGTACCCAAAGGGAACCCACCAAGCACTGAAAGAACATGCAAACTCCATGCACACGGACCCAAGTCGGGAATCGAACCCAGAACCTGGGGGTGCATGGCAAGAGTGCTAACCACTACATGGCCAAGTCACCTATTATTGATTAGCAAGTGACTTGCACCAGGTAATCTTTTCCATAAGGTTTTTTTTTTTTTTTACATAGTATGCTTTATTTATCATTAGCACGTTAAACTGTATAATCTCAATGAAGTTTTGGAAAAATGTGGGAAAATTACTTTGAGAATTATTTGGTAAAAATTCAAATCAATTATGCATTTAGAATTTAATGTTCATTAAACCAAGCGGTCGTAAGTGTATTAAATTGATGTTCAGTAAGTGCTGGGATGAGCACAGGACACTGATTATAATTAAATGTGCAGTTCTTACATACAAATCTGCAGTCTCCAGAGAAAATCATCCAGTGAAAAAAAGGCTAAGCCTTGAGAATAAACTATTTTTGCGACACGTAAATCTATAGAAACCGTGCACGAAAGCAGAAAGTGAGTCACGAGTACAGGAGCTCTGAGCAAAACTGGCGCATCGAGATAAATCAGGCAAAAGTGTAGGCTGGGATGAGCCAGAGCAGTAGAAGACAGTGTTTCAGAAACTTTTGAAGCATAAAAGTATACTGCAATTACCACACACTTTTATACACCTGTACTGATTTAATCGACAGAGCAGTATTGTGGAGTGTGGACCAACCCGTACAAAAATCTGCTACAGTATACAGTAAATGTTATAGCAAAATGGCAAAAAAAAAAAAAATCCCCTTAAATGTAGAAAGTTATTCAAACATGTAATTTACATGTAACAGTATTATAAAAATATAAAAATATTACTTATATCTAATAGTTTTGGAGTCAAGTCAAGTTTTGTTGCTGAAGACTATTAGATTTTTGCCCAAACAGCTATCAATGGAGTAGGTGTACAGTATGTACCTAATAAACTGGCAAGCCAGTGTACAAACCCACTCACCTACAGTAAAAACACCAGGATTGAATTACAAAATTGCGTTTGATCACGAGGCATTACAAAGTATAATGCTGCAAACGATTTGTTACTTAGTAATGAGCTATAATTCATCTCTATGACTAAATGGAGATCAAAGAAAGAGAGATAAGATGATATAAGGATGATATCTCCTTATAAGGAGATAAGGATGAGATGATGAGCAGAAATGTTATCGGCTCATACCAGGAACACACACGCACTTTGACAAGATGCGCAATTTGACATGACCATTCTTGCCAGCGCAGATATGTGTGCGTGTGTGCGTGTGTGCGCGGTGCGTGTGTGGGATATGTTTTAAGTGCTTGGTGGGGTCCCCACAATGATAGGAATATCTTTAACTAAAAATCTAAACAATGCAAGAATATCTCACTTGGTCACTAAGGTTAAGGTTAGTATGTCGTACGGTAGAATATCGAATAATGGTGTAATTATTTTGGTGGAAAATTCTCACAAGTGTGTGCGCTGTAGCAAGTCAGCATCTTATCCTCGCTCACTTTTTCATCTCCCTCATTTTTTAATATCCCATTAGTCACGGGGATGAATTATGGCTCATGACCAAGCTTTTCTTTATTTCTATATGCTGCATTCTGACCTGGGAACAGTTCAACACACTTCCAGATGCACTCCTCCCTAACGCGCCACACACAAGCGCAGATCCCCGATCTGTTCTGATTGTTATATTCGATATATATGGGAGTAATGATTCATAATGCTGTGCTGCGGGGAATGAAAAGAAGGAGAAAATGTCCAAAGCCAGTCTAGGATAAATAACGCTCACTAACCTGTAAATTGATGAGGATATTATCAGATTCTTCTGGCAGAGATAGGATTGCTTATGTGCGTATTTACAGCAAGCATTTATTTATTATAATCAATATAATCTCTGTACTTTTTCTACAAGGGCCGTACAAGTCAAACCGGGATTTGGGATGCAACTTAAAATCAATCAGTAGTTTTAAAATTAGGCTTCTGAAGAAGGCTGATGGATAACTTCTTGTCTAATTGCAAAACAGATATATCTGTCTGCAACACCACTTGCACATTACAGGAACTTGGCTGGGAGATATTGCCACATCCAACTGTTCTCACTCCAAGCCTTTTCCACATATTTGGTTCCTTAAGGGAGTTCCTGGGAGGCCAGTGTTCCAGATGTGAAGACGGAAAACTTTCTACCTTGATGGCATCCAAGCACTAGTGTAACACGGATAAGTGGATTAGTGTAGCAGGGCATTATTTAGAGAAATACTACGAGCTTTTACTCTCATAACTTTGTTCTCTCATTCTGCACAATCAGTGCATTTTGTTTCTTGAACCATATCATTGTTTAATTCTGATTGCACTAAAGGTGCTTTGGCAGCCAGTCCCTGGGTTACGAAGTGCTTGTGTTAATACTGTACTAGAAATTGTACTGAAACATACATGGTGGACACTGCACATATTCTAAGTTTAATAATAACCAGATTGTTTTACGTTAAACATTAAAATTAAACATAGACTCCAATGTAAAAATGCAACATCTGTTCATACACGTGTGATTATCATCATCTTTTGCCTGATTTTAAATATGAACGCTCTCTCTCCCACTCTGCTGTTGGTTTGTTGCCATTGCTGACTTTGTTAAATTCTCACCTTCTTTCTATCATTTCACAGCGTCGCCAATAAATAGCTTTTTAAAGGAAAAAAAAAAAAAAAAAAAAAAAGGTCTGAAACTAACTAGCATACACTGTGAAATGGAATAAAGATGACATATGGAGCACGCTGTTACAACTGAGAATCCGACTCCTTCCATCCGGAAAACAAAAGGCTGAATGGAATAATTATGGCTTGAATTTGTGCTTATAATAGGCTATTCGAAAGACAGAAGCCATGATTAGAGAATCAGTAGCTTCATGGCCAACAGTGTCTCGGTATAAACAGCACATAAAAACTAATGATTTTTTCAATCAGAATTCATCTCGTCTTCATTTTCTTTCCCTCATGGTGCTACAGCTTTTTTGTAAATTGACATCCTTCGACTATTAACTCACACTTTACACTCTCACCTGTCCTCACTCACCTCATTCGGAATGAAAAACTTTCCACCTCAGAAATGATTTAAGATGCTCAATAAAGTTTACACACGGCTGCTGTTTTCCACTGTGGCAACATTATGAATATAAAGGTGAAATCTCTAATTAAAAAGCGGCTAATTAAGTGAAATTAGCATTAAACAGTGCTGCTTTCGATGCTAAGCTTATACAGAGCTAGCAAGTGTGCTTGAGTTGTAGTTGTTTAGCATTGCTGCTAACGATTATACAACAGTCAAAATTATTTTGTGGTTGTTGTTAATGTGATTAATATAACAAATTATCTGTTCTACATTTGTTTTCAGTTACTTTATGAATTTTTTTTAAGGTCAGTATGCAGAGTCATGCTAGCAGGAAGATATTAGCAAAGCAGCCTGATAAGCATCATGAGAAAAAAAGAAGTGCTTTAAAGATTCTTGTGCATACACACACACACACACACACACACACACACACACAATGTATGTTAGAGATATTCTGAACTGAAATCATGTGCATTATCCGTGTTAACTGTTTCACAAGACAGCGGTACATCTGCACACTAATTTAATCCGATCCGCATGTTAGTAAGGCGAAATTTTGTATTGCAAAATATGTTTTCATATAGGAAATAATGCAAATGCATATAATCCATTTCAGCAATCCAAAATATTACCAATAGTACTAATTTCCAACACTATAACCACATTTTTATATATAAAAACAATCAAAACATTTAGAAAAGACATGTAAATTAAGTAAAATATCTCAATAGACAACTCTCACTTATACCCCTATCTCAAATACGCGGTTTCGCGCGGTGGCCGTAAGTAGGGTTCATCATGATTCACTACGAGTTTTGGTGCTGTGAGTACGTTTCCATCTTTCCGCGGCAAAAATTAAAGGCGTTGAATTTTTTTGCCGGTCCTTGCGGAGATAGGAGTATTAACCTTAATTTTTTATTCCTCTTGGCACTTGGCTGCTTTAAAAACTAAACTGAAACTGGCCTCCATTTCTTCTGGCTGCCGTGCTTGCTTCATGCACAAAATGCAAAAATGAACAAACAAAAAATAAGTAAACTCACTTTACATATTTTCCACTGACACAAACAAGTTCTGAACGCCGCAACTTATGCGCACGCACAACACAGGCGCAAGCTGGACGTATGTGCAACGTAGACACAAGCGGGCATTCGGTTTGGTCGCTCGTTTGCTAAATATGCTCTGCATACCGAGGCAAATTATTTAATAAATGTCACTTCTTAAGGCGACCAATTACAGGTACAACTTGTAATAAAAAGCATTTTTTTGGCCTTCACTATGAGATATTCTGCGGACAAAACAAGGAATAAAAGCAAACCTTTTATACATTAAAAAAAAAAGCCACAATGTATTCTGAGAGGCTTTTCGCTAAGACATGACAAAATAGTCCAGTCTGAAATATAAATAAAATAAATAAATAAATGAATTTAAATGGAACAAAATCAACAGCATCATTACAGTAATTCAGAGGACCACCACCACTACTGTATCTTTGTTCGCCACCTCTACAGTACATTTGTGCTTGAAAAATTCTACAGTGGGCCCTTGAGGAACTTTGTTAAGCCAATGAGAAGAAGTTTAAAAGCTTTTACACAAAGCAGCAGAACAAACTTTGAGCGACAGATTAAGAAAAATTGGGTTACACCATCATTAAATATCATTTGTACAGTCCTGACCTCGCTGTAAACATGTTTGAGCTATTAAAGGAGTTCTTGGGAGGCCAGCGTTTTTGTCATGAATCAGGCAGTTCCATAATGGGTCTGGCATACTGAGAAAACTTGATGGTCTCCAAGCACGAGTGATAAGTACAGTACTAGGATAAGTGCAGGGGCTTAATACATACATAAAAATAAAGGTAGTTTTCCTCTCATAACTGTGTCCTATTATTCTGCACAATTCTGAATACTGTTTGTATATAACAGATTTCTGTAGACTCTACTGTACTAACAATAGCAGTTAGTAAATCTTGTTTATTAAACCACAAAAAGTACAGTAGGTTGCACCAAACGCTAATATGAAACAACAATCGTTTACCGGTAAAAACGTATTTAAGCTGAAGATTGTCTATAGGTTGAGAAATCCTCTGTAAGGGTATCACAGTCATTCAAACCCACAGTGAGTCATTTGGAAGAGGAGTAGGTGGGAAACGAGGGTGGACTTGTTCAACCGAAAGGAGCACCTGTCTGAGTGAGATCCCTATTCACTCCCTCGGAAATGCTGGGATAAATCAAGCGTGAAACACGTTTAGGGTGAAATGAACCATGCTTGGTTCTCTCTCTGTATATCATGCTCTCTCTTGTGCTTTCTCTCTCTTTTTCACACACACACACACACACACACACACACACACACACACACACACACACACACACACACACACACACAGACTCCCACCAACACACATATACATAAACACATGTATATACGGTATACATGTACAATATATAGAAATATGGACACATGTACAGTAATTCCATGGACTTTCCTAAATTTTTATTTCTTTTTACCTTTTAATACAATGTTGAATGCATACAAAATATTCAATAATCTCCTTTGAACGGTTGATACTAAGATGATTCTGCTACTTGTGCTCTGTATATCCTTCATAATCTGAGCACTGGTTGACAGACTTCTGAGGTTTTTATCTCTAATGCCTCTTTTCCCCGGCACAGCACGGTTCAATACAGCTCACTTTGGTTCGGCTCGGTTTGCGCTTCCACAGCAGTGTAGTACCGCTTTAGAGTGGGCGGGATTATTCATGTGTCATTATAGTTGCGGCGCCTCTACTGCCGTGACGTCATTGTAAACGCGCCACAAACAAACACACAACAATGGAGCATATCGACGGCATGGTGTTCTTCATTCTCAGCATGTGGATGTTTTTAACAGCGAGACGAAGGAGTTTGTTTCAAAAGAGGCCGACGGTTAATACAAAAAGGTGCGTCCGATCCTTCTCTGGCTGTTTCTAAATATAGCGGTTCTGTTGTGTCTCGTGTCGCAAGTTCGGTGACGCAGTAATGACGATTTTCTCCGGCCAATCAGTGACCAGCAGAGTTTACACGTCACGTTTTGGTAACGGTTCGGCGCGCTTGGAACCTCGGCTGAGGTGGTACTAAAAAAAGGACCAGGTACCAGGTACTGTTCCCAGTGGAAAACCCCCCAAAAGTGAGCTGAACTGAACCGTGTCGTGCCGTACAATGCAATGGAAAAGCGCCATAAATGATCTTCTCCTCTGCAGCAGAGGTAGATTTTGGTCTTACTTTCCTTGGATGGTCTTCATGAGAGCCAGTTTCATCATGGTGCTTGATGGGTTTTGTACAGTAAGTGCACTTGAAACTCTTCCAGAACAGCTAACCTTCATGTCTTATAATAACGACAGATGTTGTGAAAAGAATTAGATGGTGTGTCCAAACTTTCGACTAGTACTGAAAATATATACCACACAAAACACACCCACATATATTGTACACACCTGATAACCTGGTGCTGTGACTCATGGTAGTGTTTCCATGTCAACTGCAGCCGAGACTGTTCCCATCAAAAGTGGGATAAAGCTCCAGGGGGTCATACCTTCAAACATACAGCACGAGGTAACGTATTTCCTATAGAGGACTGTGTCTCAGCTGTGATTCGAAATAGACGTGACCGAAAACATCATCTCTTGTTGTCATCACCATCATCATGATCATTTCCACCACTATTATCAACACCGACGCCGTGTCAATGACACAGGTGACCAACGATTACCGACCGTCTCCGTTCTCGCTTCGTTGCTTCTAATGAACCATCTAGTGCATGCTGCTCACCCACATGCCTCTGGAGCTGGAGCACAACATTAGATGGAGTGACGATAGAGCGCTTCGTCAGACCTACTCACGCATGTTTTAAAAACAACTACAGTGATACCTCGGCAGACGAATTTAATCCGTTCCACGGTTCTTACGGCGAGATTTATTGTAGTATTGAGAAATAATGTACAGTAAATGCAAATAATCCTGTCCAGCCACCCAAAATCTTACCACTTTCCAACACCATAATTATATTTTTGCATAGAAAAACAAAATATTAAGCAAAGACATGTAAATAAAGTAAAATATGAAATAAATATGGCGGTGCGGTGGTGTAGTGGTTAGCATTGTCGCCTTGCACCTCCAGGGTCCGGGTTCGATTCCCGGCCAGGCTCGATTCCCGTCTCTGTGTGCATGGAGTTTGCTTGTTCTCCCCGTGCTTGGTGGGTTTCCTCCGGGTACTCCGGTTTCCTCCCAAAGACATGCAGAATAGGCTAATTGGCGTTCCCAAATTGACCATAGTGTGTGAATGAGTGTGTGTGTGTGTGCTCTGCGATGGATTGGCACGCTGTCCAGGGTGTACCTTGCCTCGTGCCCAGAGTCTCCTGGGATAGGCTCCAGGTCCCCGCGACCCTAAATACAGGATAAAGCGGTATAGAAGATGAATGAATGAATAAACGGTATAATTAGTGCTATATTTAGCTTTGTGTGAAAAATGTGTGCAAACTTGATTACTTGCTACCTGAGCGTGCAAAACGTGAGGGCGTGGCACATTAGAAGGACAGGTTTAATTTTTTGTTTCTGCAAATGAAATAAACCTGGATTGTTGTGCAATAATTAGTGCGTGTATGAGGGATGGATATGGGTTCGCGCTACTTGTTCTGAAAGCGAGCTCTGTTAATAATAACGAATTGTAATATTATTTTATAACCGTAATATACTGTACTTTTTTTCCGCAGCACTATGAAATATTCCCCAGAGCTAGATAAATCCTGCAACGCCAATGTGTAGCGAATACAATATAATATTAAGTAATACAGGTTTTCAGTAGATAAACGGCAAACATTTAATTGCTACTGTACATGCTGGATATGCGAATCTCAAGAGCTCACGCGCTAATGTATGCAAATGAGACCAGCATCATCATGGATTCCTTTTTTTTTCCGTGCTTTTTTTAAATGTATTTTTAAGCGGTGTGCTCTGGCTCTAACAGTGTTCTTCTAACAATGTGATGGATTGTGTGTTTGGGGGTCTTGTGTCTACAGCTGAAGCAAGAGCTCCGTAATTAAGCTAGTGACACACAATGAAGCTAAGCCAATAATACATATGTACAGTACATACATCTGAAATTCATTTGCATAGAGTAACGAAAGATTTGTCAGCATTTTGAAAGCCTGACCAAAAAAAAAAACTAATTAATTAAGGAGAATTATTTTACAAAGGGAATCATCAGAAGAGTGTAATTACTGTATATCATTTGTGATTTTAAGCTGGCGGCATGGGGGTGGATCCTGTCGCCATGCACCCCCAGGGTCTAGGGTTCGATTCCCACTTCGGGGTCTTCCCGTGCTTGGTGGGTATCCTCCGGGTACTCTGGTTTCATCCAAAAAACATGCGGATTAGACTAACTGGCATTCCCAAACTGCCAAACTGATGGATTGGGACTAGGGCTGGGCCGATAAACGATATCCATATCGAATCGCGATTTATTTGATTTTAAAAACGATGAAAAGCTATAGACATTTTTTGCTCGATATGGATTCATCTAAGAGCCAATCACACAGCAGAACAACACGACAACAACCAATCAGCGTGCAGCTTGCGCGTGCCGTGCAGGTCAAAGTTAATTTCCTGCCGCACTTTGCGAAGCAAACTTGACACCAGGACGACAAAAAAAAAAAAAAAAAAGAGTGGAAGCAGCGACGAAAGTGAATCTAACCTCGAGTTATTATCCAAAGATGTTGAAATTGTCGACAAAAAAGGTAGCACGAACTACCTTGTGTATGTAGCACGTTATATGAACACGTCACCCACACGACCACATAGAGCATGAACATGTGACCCGATGCTACTCCGTCAACTAGCAGCGCTAGCAGTGGGGCTGTAGCAAAGCAGATATCGCTCGTGTCGTCTTTCGTGGCCATTACACCTTATGAAAGCTGTTCCAAAAGGAGCAAGGATATAACCAGGGCCGTTTCTAACTTTCTAGCGAAAGATATGATGCCCCTAAGCACACGAGGCTGAAGTTTAGCTCCTTATTCGCAGCTTCCGGTTTGTTTGGCTCCTTATTGTGCAGCGTCTCATTCTGTGGCTGAAGTTTAGCTCCTTATTCGCCTCGTTACTAACGGGAGTGTTCACGCTGGCGAAAGCTGCGCAGTTTATCAATAAAAGCAGCTTCCGATTCGTTTGGCTCCTTATTGCGCAGCGTCTCACTCTGCGGTTGAAGTTTAGCTCCTTATTCGCAGCTTCCGGTTTGTTTGGCTCCTTATTGCGCAGCGTCTCATTTTACGGCTCGAAGTATAGCCTCGTGTTCACGTTGCCGAATGCTGCGCAGTTTATCAATAAAACATTATTTTCGTGGCTTAAACCATTCTGGCCGAGCAAATATGAACTATACAACACCTAGCAGGTACCCAACTATATAGTAAAAGTGAAATTGTCCTGGTCCAGATTGATAGCTGCATAATTCATTCCATGTTTGTTGTCACTGCATGTTTAAGCCATTATGTCAGTTTATTGGGGCCGTGTGAAATAGCCTTCATTTAACTCTGAATTGTGGGATAAAGACAGCCCTAGTGTGTGTGGTCTAAATGTTGTCTCGTTATTGTTTAAAAATCTCAAAACATTGTAATATATCATCACAAGATACTTTTTATCATCACAAACAAGTATTTTTTTAAAAATAAAAATCTTTGCCTTGTAAAGATTCTGAGCATGTGCCTATAGTATCTTAATTTTTAAGGCCAAATCGGTCATCTGTTTTTGTTAATAAACTATACTTTAAAATGTAATTTAATGAACTCTTTAATTTTTGTGGCTTCAGTTTAAGTTGTTCAACATTGATGTTCAATAAATAATCATAGATAGTAGAGAGTGTGTGTTGCCTTCAATTAATCAATCAATTAATGCAGCCTTCATTCAAAAATCTCTCACTTGTGAGCATATTTACTGTACAAAACTTGTCAATGAACTATGAGGGCAAAAAAAAAAAAAATTGTTTATTAATCGAAATCGAGTTAAAATGTTCAATTAATCGAGATTTTGATTTTAGGCCAAATCGCCCAGCCCTAACAGGGTGTACCCCGCCTTGTGATCATAGTGTCCTGGAATAGGATCCAGGCCCCTGTGACCCTGTACACATGATAAGCGGTATAGAAGATGAATGAATTGATAATTTTATGTTTTAACATTACTGATTCATTATAGTTACTGAAAGGTAAAGTTTTTAAGTTAATAAAGTTTAACATCTGTTGCAGCTATAAAGGGGGATTTGATCCTGAACCCTAGAATATCAAACATTCTTTACCAAGAAGAGTGTCATGTGGGGGAAATCCTAGGTGGAATTTTTTTTTTTTTTTACGACCAAGCTCAAAATTTTGCAATATACTGTAGAGTAGTAACCGTCTAAAAAAATTGTAGTCGCTTTCAAGTTGATTGAAGAAGGATTGTAAAAAGCAAGCCTAATATCAGTGAAATGTGTTTTGGACAACTTTAGAAAGCTCCTGTGGCTTAAAGTGTAAAAAAAAAAAAAAAAAAAAAAAAAACTCATGGTTAACACCAGATTTTTTCCATCTTTCTTACCTATTTTTCAAAATTCCATCAAAGCAACATGGAATGCATTTTTCAAGACCACCACACATTTTTTTTTAAGTACTCCTCCATCAGATCAAAAGCAACGGTTAGATCTGTCCTCTTCGTCAAAACCTTAACTGAATACCATAAATCTTTTCACCAGTCCAGGGTTTGAGAAAAGATTTAACAAAGTTGGTGGATTGATCGGCTGCTATGCTGAAGCGATACGAAATAAATGTTATTAAAATGGTGTATAAATGTTTGATGAAGGGCATTCAAGTCAAACCAGGACTATTGATTGAACAGAACACCAGAACACAGTTTTGAGAGTAAAAGCTCTCTGTATTTCTTTATATAATCCCTTGCTACACTAATGCGCTTATCCCAGTGTTTCAATAGTGCTTGGGTACCAAAAATGTAGAAAGATTTCCCAGACCATGATTAGACTGCCTGCTTCACGTGTGAAACTCTGGCCTCCCAGGAACTCCTTTAATGGCCCAAACATGTGAAAACGAAACTGCACAATAACTTATAAGATAAGAGACTACAGGAAAGCTTGTGTTGTCGATACGTCACAAGATGCTGGGTTTTCCCAAACCATCACATATATATAATTTGTTTTTTACTTTCATCTAATAGATATACTATATCAGCTTTTTTTTTAAGCTCGTCCTTCTTCCTGTTAGAGCATCCACCTAATCAGATGTAACGTCACAACCGGTCGCTGCCTCTCACACTGTTTAATCAGAGCAAAGTGATCTGCTTGGGTTTAATGTAATAAAACTTACTGTATGACGGCTAATTCAATGCCTGCCAAAGATCCTTTTTAAAGAAATTGCTTCTCAGCTTAAGGATGATTAAAGAATGGAATGCATAGGTTTTTTTTTTTTTTTTTTACAAAACCCTCATCAGCCAGATAAAAATAGCATGCTGGATCTGATTCAAATAAAAAAAAATAATAATAATGGTTTTAATCAAATGTACGTAAATATTATGAACCATCAAACGGTGCAATTATTTCCCATAGCCTAAAGCAAATGCATGCACACGCGCACACACGCACACAACATACACACAAAATCAGCTTGGATTTGAAAAAAAAAAAAAAAAAAAAACAGGGATGCGAGTGATAGCGGGGGCTGCTGGAGATGTAACTCATCAAGTGCATGGGTGGAAATGAAGTGTTTGTGTTTCTTCTGTCCAGTCATCTCTGTTACACGTAGAGAGACAGATGGTGTCGCAACTGCGTCTAGTTTTTGTGTTTTCTTTCTTTTTTTTTCTGGATCGGTGCCATATAATCTTCATTAGTGAAATGAGAGAGAAAAGAGAAGGTCTTTTCCATGGCTACAACAAAATAATAAACCTCGAAACTAGAGATGTTCCGATACCATTGTTCCCCTCCCGATACCGATACTTGGGCTCAGGGTATCGGCCGATACCGAGTACCGATCCGATACCTGGGTGTGTATCTGTACAGTGTGTGTGTGTGTGTGTGTGTATATATATAATATATATAAGTGCACGAGGCGAGGTCTTACAGGGAAAAGGGTCATTTATTTAGAAAAATGGGTAAGGAAAGGGTTAAAGGCTCTATGCGGTCTTTTCCGCTTTGGCGGCAGGGATGCGAAGGCGGGCTCTACACGGAAGTGAAGGTGCCGCGGGAGCTCGCACAGCTCGTTCATGCGCTCCTCTCGCGGAGATCAAAGGCGCCCCCCTTTTTAAAGTCTCTGGGGCGCATCACATCGCCCCGCTCTTGTGCCACTGTCTCTCATAAAATCCACCGCGTCGCAAAGTCCAGCTTCCCAAAAGTCAGACCCCGAGCTACACTCCCCGCTGTGTTTTATAGCGCCGGGATCATTAGCGGCGATAGCTCATGGGCCGTTGCCTGATTCTGCGGCCCTGCTCCTTCACGTACCTAAAAGGGTGGGGAGGCCGCCTAACTAGTGAGCGAGGAGCGATATCAATTTGGGTGCACGCCCATCACAGGCACACGCCGTGACACTCTGTAAGTAAGCTAAGCTAGCAAAGCTAGCGGGCATAAATAGGTTATGTTTAGGAAAATGGTATCGGATCGGTACGTGGACTCAAATACTCGCCGATTCCGATGCCAGATTTTTTTGTGGTATCGGCAGCATTTCTGATACCAGTATCGGAACAACCCTACTCGAAACAATGAGCAGCTCAGAGAAAATGAATTATGGCTTCTAGCTTAGATGGTGACTGTTGTATATATACTGTGTTCCCAGTAGTAGAACCTCTGGTCAACATTTCACTCACACTACGCGCAATTTGGGAACGCCAATTAGCCTAATCTGCATGTCTTTGGACTGTGGGAGGAAACCCAAAAAGCACGGGAAGAACATGCAAACCGCATACAGACAGACCCCTAGGTGGGAATCGAACCTGGAATCTGGAGGTGCGAGTACACGGTGCTAACCACTACACCACCATGCGGTTGCCATTAATGTGGATTTTTATTTTCAGCAATTGGCTCCATGAGCCTTGGGTAGGCATGATCCTGTTACCAGTGTACTGAAACAGAATTGATAATCAATGTTAATGTTGATTGGTGTATGTAATCTCTATTCCAAGTGTCGTCAGTCTATCCTTGTGTCGTGTGATTTATAACTAAGGTGCCGCAGTAGCAGCCTCAACGGATGCCGAAAACCTGCTTACTGCTAGTTTCTTTCATGCAAATCATACTACATCCTGTATAACATGACTCCCGGTATTCCCACATGAGAACATGTTGGGTGTCCATTAATGTAACATACGTTATTATTGTAAAATTCATTATTAAAGGCTTTTAATTAGGGCTGCAACAACTAATCGAAAAAATCGATAATTATCGATAATGAAATTCGTTGTCAACGAATGGCGTTATCGATTAGTTGGGCTGCTCATGTTACTGAGGAGCGCGACCACAAGATGCACAAATACACAAAGACACACACAGATACACAGTCGCTCGCGCAATGGAGGTTACAGAGGAGGACCGGATATATCCCATGATCCTACATGCTATACAGAGGAAAATGCGGAAAAAGGCCAAAATAAACCCTGTAGCGGCGACTTGTTTTTCTCTCCTTACGTCGCCGTATTACGAGAATTTTTAAAACAATAAGATTAATGTCTAGTGTAGCAATATGGTCTACAGTATATACAGTATACAGTATATATATATATATATATATATATTCTTTTTTATTATTATTATTATTATTATTATTATTATTGAAGCAACAAAAAAAGGATAAAATACACGAAAGGATCGAAATAATGTATAAACCGAAGTCTAGAAGTGTATTATTCTTCTTATTAAGTTGAATTAATTTAAGAGAATTTAAAATTGAGGTCATTCTTAACAACTGAATATGTCAGTGTATTTTTTAAAACTATATAGTCAACTTGCCATCTGCAATTTTTGTTAAAAACAAAAATGTTGATTTACATAAAATAAGGTTTAAATGTCAAAATTAAAGATCATTAAACTCTATATGTGGCTTCTGCATTTTTTAAAGTTTATTTTTATACATAAATAATACCCTGATTTATATAGTTTTATATAGTTAAGCAAAACTATTTAAAAATTAAAGCGTTTAGTTTTTATCCGATTAATCGAAAAAATAATCGCCCAACTAATCGATTATCAAAATAATCGTTAGTTGCAGCCCTACATTTAATGAAATTTTAATCATCCCAAGAGATAAAGCAAAGCAAAAACCATAACCAATCCAGACGGAAAAAAATAATAAAAATCATTTAAATCATGAACAATCATCCGAAGGAAGTAGGACAATCCATTAATTTATGAAAATGTGAAAAACATGGCAGATGGAATAATTTTACATTCATTTAATAATTCATTATGCGGTCCAGTCAGTGGCATAGTGGCATAGTACCCCTGTCGCCTGGCATCTCCAGGGTCAAGGTGTCAGGTCCCGCCTCGGCTCCGTGTGTGTGATGTGCTGTTCTTCCTGTACTTGGTGGGTTTTCCTCTGGGTAATCTGGTTTCCTCTCACAGTCCAAAGACATTCAGATTAAACAAACTGATGCTGACCTGCAATATTCCGGCTCCCTGTCCAGGCTGTACCCCGCCTCGTACCCCAAGTCCCCTGCAGTGAATGAATTAATTCTCACCGAACAGGTTGTCCATTCAGAACGAGCACCCCATGCAAACTCACATGCACTCCCACACACACACACACACACACACACACCAACAGGTAGATTGCAATCCTCACAGCAGCTCATTAAATCGAGAATACACACAGTTCCCAGAGAACCGGGTATTGCATTCAGACACATACACATTCCAGATTATGCAACAGATTGCACCACGGGAGGAACTGTCACACACTCGCTTAAAAAAAAAAAAAAAACAACAACGTGTGACTATTCACTACCTCTCTGCAGGGTGTAGGAGTTTTCCTTCTCCGACATGATGGAGACACTCACACATACTGTACACTTGTGCCATGCATTGCCAGTGTATACGGTAATATTAAAAAAAAGAATTTACTTTAACAGCAGATTTATTTCCAAACATAATCTTTGATAATAAAAATCAGTATTAGCGAGATATTCTTATATTATTGGCAAGTGATGGCTCAAAGATACGGCTCTGGATTGATTATATACGGGGGAAAACATCTGTAATGCATACAGTACAGTACAGTATGTAAGGTTCTTCTTCTTCTACCAGACATTGAGAAGAACAGCAGCCATAAACAACCAACATGTCATAACTCATAACACTAGGGTCTGTTGTTACGATACAGGAAATCATCATTATCACGATCAAAGCTGTATTATTTAATGAATGCCTCGAATCGAATGTCTTTAATTCAAACCTCAACAGCTCAGAAACATGCAAGCTACTAATAATGGCAACTTGAAAATCGTGGATAAAAAGCTCCATGGGCTTGATTACTCCACGAAATATTATATTATTGGACAAGTTAAAATTATGAGGCGAGGATTTTAATAGTTCATAACAAGAAAAAAACAGAAATCTGTACTGAGAATGGAGGGCTGGGGAACAATAAGAATTGATGCCATTTTAAACACAAAGGCCAATAATGATTCGAGTAGATTTTTTTTTTTTTTTTTTTTTACAATGTTTTCTGCTAGCAAGAATTCTGTAGTTATTTTTAAAAGCATCTTCACAACACAATCAATGTAGTGACAACAGTAATGCTGCTTTATCTCGAGTCACATACTCAATATTGTATTTTCCCCCCTGTAACAGCATACTAGGGGTTTTCTTCATAATATAGAGGACTAATACAGTAGAGTATACTACTTAAATTGTAATATATTAATCTAAGATACAACGCAGAATAGGCGGTACGGTGGTGTAGTGGTTAGCACTGTCGCCTTGCACCTCCAGGGTCCGGGTTCGATTCCCGTCTCTGTGCATGGAGTTTGCATGTTCTCCCCGTGTTTGGTGGGTTTCCTCCGGGTACTCCGGTTTCCTCCCACAGTCCTAAAATATGCAGGTTAGGCTAATTGGCGTTCCCAAATTGCCCGTAGTGTGTGATTGGGTGTGTGTGTATGTGTGTGTGCCCTGCGATGGATTGGCACCCTGTCCAGGGTGTACCCCGCCTAGTGCCCGAAGTCTCCTGGGATAGGCTCCAGGTCCCCCGCGACCCTGAACACAGGATTAAGCGGTATAGAAAATGAATGAATGAATGAATGAACAATGCAGAATAAATAAATGAAAGTCAATTTTGTCTATGTTCACATTACCAGCCTTAAATCTGCTTCTTTTTTCATCCTGATGTGATACGGACCAGATGTTTTTTATGGCTGCGACTTCGATAAGTGCTATGGGAAGTGGTAGAGAAGATCCCCAGCAATCAATATTCGAGATCTAAAACAAGATCGCGGCCAAAAGTTACTGAAGCTCTGGATGGAAAAAATTGTTATGACGTTTTACGAGTTTGTTAAAACAGTGCCATGGATGTCTAGATAAATTTACAGCAGCAATATGTGAAAATTTAGTTAAAAGGCTTAAACAACTACTGTATACTTCTGACAGGTTCCTCTAATGAAGAATAAACCCGTCGTTCCTTTTCACAGGTCACAGGCATCCGCGAAAGAGCCAGAGCGACTCCACCTCTACTAAATACTGTACAATTTTCCGACGTGTACACGGACTACATTTGAATGGCATCTGTCACGCTGGCTTGTGTGTCTCTGCATTCACACAGCGATGTTTGCTTGATGGTGAAGGCAGCTGCACTGAGGTGATGCAGCATGGGTAAATATAGCGGTGATGAATAGGCCTCTCTGTACGTACAGCTGCGGCGCTTGTTAGCCCGCTTCTCCTCGCACAGTCTGAAATAGACAGTAGACAGGCACACACTTGTGCATGACCATGTGCACACAGGCACAAAGCTTACACATAGAGGTGCGGTTATTTACGGTGCAGCTGTTGACAGCACCGACAGGTAACTTTAGCTTTGCATCACACACGCACACGAACGCAGATTATTTCCCGTATTTTGTGCAATGCCAGTTGTTAAGAGGTTGGCTGATGCAGCTCTACAGGGGTCAGGCCACTGACTCAGAGACCACCCTTATGGGCCAGCAGCCGCTATTACTAAGGGGCTCTCATTAACGGCTTAAATTGTAGAGAGCAGAAAACACGCAGCCAGAAAGGAAAGAAGGAAAGAGAAACGCAGAGGGATTAAGTGGTATTAATTAAAGGGATAAAGGACTGACGGAGAGAAGCGGAGAGAAATGAGATGCCGACAGAGGGCACTGCATCAGATCAAAAATAGTCCCGAGATCATCATCTGCTTCGGGCCGTCCGGCTTCGTGGTCATGTGAGCATGTAAACAAATGACTTTTTACAGCAGATGCATGGGGAATGCCCCAGTACTCTCCTCTCTTTTCTTCCAACCCTCTCTTGTTGTCTCTCTTTCAGATTCAATCGTATTCACAAATTAGATCGCATGTTCCTGAAGGTACTACTGTAGTGCAGTGTTGTGGAACTCTGCAACATACAACAAAATACAATACAACTCAACCAATCGCATCATTCTCCATAACTGGGATTTCATGAGGGCTACAATCATATTTCAAGCCACATTGTTCACTTAAGATGTTTTTTTTTTGGTCAGATTTACATACTGTATAACAATTATTAGTCTTTCGGCTGCTCCCATCAAGGGGTCCCCACACTTGCAACCCTCTCATTTTACCCAGGTTTGGGAACGACTCTACATCCATTGGGGATTGGATGGGAATTAAACCCATGGCAGGCAAGAAACCTACATTACTACTGAGCCATCAATGCCCTCATTTACGTTATGTGACGGTACAGATTAATAATTAAAAGCGACTCTAATGTGGAAACATCTGTGCTTTGAAAGTCCACAAATTTGCATCTTTGCTCGCACAATCCAGATCCAAATGTGTCATATTTGTGCGACTACCCCACCCTTGTTTCATTTCAAACAACAGATTTTATCGATAATATGCATGGAATTTAGCTCTGGAGGACGGCCAGCAGTCAGACTGTATCCGTTGACTGTATCCATACAACGTTACCGCCTATTTATAAGATTTTATAAATATTCTAATTCTGTGTACATTTTGTTACAAACTTAGCAGCGAATAATTATCTGCTGTGCTGCCTGCCAATCTGTGCATATTTTCAAGTGCACCACCTGTAGGATTGGCTACATTGTATTGCCTCAAAAACAAACAAATTTACGTTGAAAATTAACTTAAAAGTTGCTTTGGCGATACATGAGAGACAGAGATCCCAGAGGGAGGAAGGACTCTCCGGCGAGACGGCACTGCGCGCTTTAGAAGCCATTTTCGCTCTGTGCTCCAGTATTGTCTCTAGACCGCAAGTTTTCACGCTCGATCGTCGCTGATGGGTTCGAGTACTAGATTAATCGAGTACTCGTGCACATCCCTAGTACATGGACCAGCCTTCGCTCCCAACATGCAGCATCGAGGCTTGGCCACCCATGACCCTGTTCAGTCCAGTTCAACAGTTTTAATTCTTTGCGCAATTTTTGGTCCCACAAGAACTGCAGTTTTGGAGTTGCTCTGACCCAATCGTCTAGCCATCCCAATCTGGCCCTTCTCAAAGTCAGTCAGATCGTTACGCTTGTCCATTCGTTCTGTTTCCAACACATCAATTTGAGAAACCAAACATTCACTTGCTGGCTTATACAGTATATCCAACCACTTCCAGGTGCCATTGGCATGAGATATTGAAACTGTGACTACTGTAACAAGGGCCAGATTGTGACGGCTTGACGGCTGGGACAGTGCGACACCAAAACTCTAGCTCTTGTGGGTTGTTCCCGGTCACAGAAAGTGGTCCAAGGAGAGAAAAACGGCGAACCAGGGGTCACCTTCTAGTTTCTACTGTAGTTCTACATTCTTTCAGACCACAGTTGATTGAATAATGGGATTACAAGGTTAAACCTGCATGAAAGCTTACAGTAGGTTTGAACCTTAATTCAACGCTAGAAGCCGCATATTGCAAAAAAATTGTCTCCCTCTTGTGTTTGCTCTGTTTTTTTGTTTTTTGTTTTTGTACTTCGCAGGGCTGCAGCATCACTGAGAAAATGAGGAAATCAGCTGAATAATTCACAGTGATTAGCAATCAACATACCTGTACAGCACAATCACGACATGGTCTTTGTCCCAAACTAGATTTGCTGTTTCTGGAAGAGTTTATCCTCTGTGGATTGGCAACGGAGTTCATAAAAGTTTAAAATGTTCAAAACAAAAAGCTTAACTGGTTAACGCTTGCGTGCATCTTCTGCAGGGTGATTAATTGCTTGGCTCGCGAGTACTCGAGTACACCTGGCTGTCCGTAGTAACAATGAAATGAAATTGCACGGCTTTGGAGAACAAACAAGTGAAACGAGACGTAAAAGTCTAAATTTGCACAAATGTTTTGAAAGAGGATAATGTTCCGAACAATCCCTATGATTACCCTTTGTTTAGATTTTTCTTGTCGATAATTTGTACTGTTTTGAAAACAGCAGTATGATTACCATCAGTGACGATACATAATTACATTAATCTCAGATCTATGCTGCCTTTTTTTTTATATAACTCCAGTATTATTGGCACCCGTGGTAACAGTGAAACAGGAACTCCGTGGTGACCGTTCACACACACACTAAAACACACTGTATACTTACACACACAACATTAAACCTACTGACAGGGAAAAGACAGCATTCATTATATGGGACGTATAAGGCAGAGCAATTTAACACTCATCGAAGTTGACGTGTTGGAAGCAGGAAAAATGGGCAAGCACAAGGATCTGAGCCACTTTCATCTGAGCCACCAAACTGTGATTGCAAGACGACAGGTTCTGAGCATCTCCAAAACAGCAGGTTTTGTGTGGTGTTCCCAGAATGCAGTGGCTAGTACCAACCAAAAGTGGTCCAAGAATAAGACAAGGAGAACCGGTGACATAGACATCACCGACGTGCATTCAAAGCCTGTATTATGACAAATTTTAATGCTGTGATACGTAAATAGGTTTCAGAACACAACTTGCTGCATATGAGGCTGTGTGGTAAATGACTGGCCAGAGTGACCCGTGACAGAACAGAAACAACCTACAATAGGCATAAAAGCATTAGAACTGGATCATGAAGCAATAGAAGAAGGTGGCCTGGTCTGATTATGAATTGCCAGGTGCAATTCATTTACCCGGGGAAAAGATGGAACCAGTGTGATTCTCTGGCCAATGTTCTGCATGGAAACCTTGGGTAGATGTTGCTTTGACACATACGACCTGGCTAACAACAACAACCAAAGTCTGCATTTTAAAAGAGTCAAATTATTGGTCTACATCAAGCAAAGAAAACAACTGAAGAAGGTTTAAAATGACTCGAACTTGGTTAAGAACGATATTGTCAAACCAGCCTAGTGTAAACAGTACAAGCCTCTGGAGGCAGTGTAATGATCTGGAGTTGCTTCACTTGCTCAGGTCTATAAAATGAAGTCATGTTATCACAACTATGGAGCTTTCCTTCCATTGTTCAGCACTCAAATTGTAAAAGAGTTTTCCTTTTGCTTCTAGGAGCATAAGGAATCATTTTCACACATGAACCAGACATCAGGTGGTGTAGTAGTTAGCATGATCACCTTGCACCTCCAGGGTTTGGGTTCTATTCCCGGCCAGATTCGATTTCCCTCTATGTGCATGGAGTTTACGTGTTCTCCCAGTGCTTGGTGGGTTTCCTCCACGTCTTCTGGTTTCTTCCCACAGTCCGAAGACCTGCAGATTAGGCTAATTGGTGTTCCCAAATTGCCTTTAGTGTGTCCTGCAGTGGATTTTCACCCTGTCCAGGGTGTACCCTGCCTCGTGCCCTAAACATCCTGGGATGGGCTCCAGGCCCCCCACGACCCTAAATACAGGATAAAGCGGTATAGACGATGTAGTGCGCATTTTTCTTTTTTGACCAGGCAGTGTATCTTCACAATACTGCAGACAATACACTGACTGCATATGGCACCATATACGACAACAGCTGGCATCATACACAACTGTAAACACTCAGCTTCCGAGCTACTGTTATAGGAATAACTGATAACAGCTGCTGAACAATATGAATATGTTTCAAGGAAATGATTTCCCACATGTCCTACACGAACAGAAACGCACTCGAACACGAGCGCGCGCTCACACACACACACACACACACACACACACATGACCATAAGACAATTAAGAAAGCAATTATGTCACTTCCTGCATACTGTATTATAAAAGAGTCCTGTAACGGTGGGTTCTACGATCAGCAATTAGGTATTTGATTGGATTTTTAATAACTCGCTACAACTTGAACGAAAGAGGATTGATTCTGTGAAGTGGTACAGTGGTTGTGTGTTCCAATGTTCTAATTTTATCCAAAAAAAAAACCAACTATGGACTTTCCAAAATTGTTCTGTACTGAAAAACAACCAAATATAACCATAACGAATATAAAAGATAACTGGCAATAAAAATGGCTTCCTTGGTGGTCGGCATGCAAAGTTTTTCCGCTAACTTACGTAGCAATTAGCTTAGCACCAAGCTTGGTAATTCTCAAAAACTATTTAACCACAGCACTGGCCAAGCACAATATTTTACCTGTGAAGATTAGCAGAAGGTTTTTCGTGATTCACCTAGTACTGGTATGTTGTTAATATTATTTGCTTCAAAATTTGTTAGAACCGATAAAATGTTTGCTAAATGTAAATTAGCAAAGGTAGAACACAGGGACTTAAGGTATTGGGGAGGATACTGTACTGTACATCCTTGGTTCAACACACACACACACACACACACACACACTGTAATCACACTATGGGCAATCTTTGGACTGTGAAATGAAATCAAAGCACCTGGAGGAAACCCACATACATGCAAATTCCACACACAGACCGGACGTGAGATTCGAAACCCCAGCCTCGGAGGTGTGAGGCGGCAGTGCTAACCACTAAGGAGAAAATCAATCAGGTGTTGTTTTTTATACATTAGCTCTTGCTCAGGCTTGTAAGTTCTTAAAATATAGAAATTTTAGGTATTTGTAACTGTAATTTGTAAACTGAGGATGCGTCTTACTTGGAAGTACTCGGACTGGTAAAGTAATGGAACATCCATAAGTATTAGCCAGGATGTACAGTTGGAATGGACATGGGATGGGCTTTAATAATTGATTTAAAATATAGATAAGACACTGTGTCTTGATTTTACACACTCTGTAGGGGTGCCAATAGTTTGTTCAATGTATGTTTTTGCTATTATACTTCTTATAAAAAGAATGATTCCATCAGGGGGGGAAAAAAAAACATGACCCATTGTGTGTTAAGTGTATTTTAGATTTGATACAGCTCTGGATTTGACATTTGAACCTTTCAAAAATTTCGAAAATTTCGAAAATGGCCCAAATAAAATAAATACACGACTGTCAGCATTGCTACAATGCTCCAGAACCCCTGTGCACTGTTGCTTGACAGCAGGAGAAGCAGAAATACATTTTAGGTTTCAAATTGCGCCTCAGCTGTCCATCCGTAATAACATCCTGTTGTCAGCAGCTGTTCGGAGAGGGACGGATAGAAAGGGAGAGAAAACAGAGAGGCTCGGCTTTTCAAGGTCGTCATTCTGTTCGCGAAATGAAAAAAAAAAAAAAAACAGAGTACACCATCACCTACATAAAAGGCAGAGGGACGCGGAACAAAAAGACCAGCGGCGTCCAACATTTCCTGCCGGGCATCGAAAAAACATAATGGGGCATCGGTGTGACATTTATTTATTTACACTGTAATTCTCTTACAGTATGTGTACAGTTAAAGACTTATTACCATCTTAGCCATCTCCAAACAAGTACATAAATCTAATCAAACTCCAACCTACAGTACTGTGCAAAAGTCTTCTGTAGGGCAAAGATTACTCTCACTTATCGTCTACTGTATACCGCTTTAACCTGTATACAGGGTCGCAGGGGGCCTCAAGTCTATCTCAGGGGACTTAAGAAACGCCCTGGATGGTGTGCCAATCCAATGCAAGGGACCGACAAACTCACACAATACAGGCAATTTTGGGAACACCAATTAGCCTAATCTGCATGTCTTTGGACTGTGGGAGGAAACCAGAGTACCCTTAGGAAACCCACCATATGTGGGGAAATCATGCAAACTCCATGCACACAGACTCGGTGGTGGAATCAAACCCGGAACCTGGAGGTGCTAAACACTAAGCCACCGTGCCTCCTCTAGAGCAAGAAGGTCTAAAAAGTTTTCTTCATAAGCAATAAACAGTAATTAATCAAACAAAGTCAATAATTGATCCATTTCCATTTTCTTTATGGAAAGAAGCAGCTTACTTTTACTGTCAACCTGCGACCTCAACACACTTCCCACCTCTTTTCTCAAAAGTGTGTTTAACTGTTTAGAAGCAGATCTTTTAGAAGTGGTGGACACCTTACTTCTCTCTGGGAATTCCGCACTCTCTGAAGACCGCAGTTGTAAGGGCACTTCTGAAAAAGAGCAATCTTGATAATACGATATTGAATAAATATAGACCAATACCACATCTTCCTTTTATACTGTAGGTAAGATTATTTAAAAGGTTGTTTTTAATCAGCTGAACAACCACTTAAACTCAAATAAATCTGGCTTCCGAGCGCATCCTAGTACAGAGACAGCGTTCATAAAGATAATAAATGACATTCGTTTAAATTCTGATTCTGGCAAAATATCAGTGCTGGTACTGCTAGATCTTAGAGCTGCGTTTGACAATGTCAATCATAACATACTGTACTAATAGAAAGACGGGAAACTGTGTCAGGCTTTCTGGGATGGTACTAAAATGGTTCAGGTCATACTTAGAAGGGAGGTTATTATATACAGTAATAAGGTTATTATGTGAGTATAGGAGAGCATACTGTAAGTCTAAGTGGACATCCATGACATGCGGAGTCCCACAAGGCTCAATTCTTGCACCCCTCCTGTTTAGTCAGATAATGAGAAAGATTCACATTGCTTATCACAGCTATGCTGATGATACCCAGATTTACCTAGCCTTATCTCAAAATGACTACAGCCCCGTTGACTCCCTCTGCCAATGCATTGATGAAATTAAAAGGTGGATGTGGCGAAAACTGAGAGAAAACTGAGGTCATTGCATTTGGAAACAAAGATGAAGCTCTGAAGGTGAATGCATACCTTCACTCTAGGGGTGAAACAACTAAAAATCAAGTCAAGAATCTTGGGGTGATTCTGGAGACAGTAACTAAATCAAAGCAGTAACTAAATCAACATACTATCATCTTAAAAACATTGCAAGAATTAGATGTTGTGTTTCCAATCAAGACTTGGAGAAACTTGTCTATGCCTTTATCACCAGCAGGGTGGATTATTGTAATGGTCTCCTCAACAGCCTTCCCAAGAAGACCATCAGACAGCTGCAGCTCATCCAGAACGCTGCTGCCAGGATTCTGACTAGAAGCAGAAAATCTGAGCACGTCACACCAGTCCTCAGGTCCTTACACTGGCTTCCTGTACCACTTAGGATAGATTTTAAAGTACTGTTACTCATTATAAATCACTCAGTGGCCTAGGACCTACAGTAAATACATTGCAGATATGATCACTGAATATAAGCCTAACAGACCACTCAGATCATTAGGATCGAGTCAGTTAGAAATACCAAGGCTTCACACAAAACAAGAGGAGTCACTTTTAGCCATTATGCTGCCCGCAGTTGGAACCAGCTTCCAGAAGAGATCAGATGTGCTAAAACATTAGTCACTTTTAAATCTAGACTTAAAACTCATCTGTTTAGCTGTGCATTTATTGAATGAGCACTGTGTTACATCCGAACCGACTACACTGTATTTTATGTTTCTTATACTTTCAACTGTTTTATTTTGATTCTAAATCAAATTTTAAGTAGTTTTTAAAAGTGCCACTACAAACTGTTTTTATAAAGATTATACAAAAAAACAGAGGGCAACTAAGACTTTTGCACAGTACTGTATATGGATCAAGTCTCCCTTGGAATGGATAAAGTCTCTATTTTATATAAATATCTATATATATATATATATATATATATATATATATATATATATATATATATATATACTGTATATATATCAGTATATAATTCCGGTGTAAATTTTGAACTTCATTGGAGGGTGAGGGTTTCAGATGCTTATGTTGCCAGTGTATACACATGCAGATGAAAAGCGATAGGCTTTTAGAGTAATGGAGATGACACAAATGGCTGTCAAGGTAGAAATTATACATTTGCAGGTCTAAATTATAGGTTGCAAAGGATAAAAGTGCCAGGCCTGGGTGGCAATGGGAAAATAAAATTCTGTGGCACTGCATTGTACTGTACATTTAGTTTGATATATCCAGACACTTATAAAGGGCAATAGACAATATACATAATGTGCAATTAAGTTGTTAAACATGCACAACATTTAAAAATACACAATGAACATTGATCTTAATCATTATGTAACAATGAGCATACTTTCTCTCTCTCTCTCTCTCTCTCGCTCACTCTCTCTCATCTCTCTTACATGGTACTCCAGTGATCCTGATCCCTTCTGCTTTTCAGACCCTTTTGATCCATCTTGATGTCCTACTTCTGTCTGAAGTTCTCCTCAATCAGTAACTACCAGCTGCTGCTGAGGATGTCTCCATATGAGACCCAACATTGACCACTATAATTGTTTGGACAACATTTGCACAACGTCCAACCACATCCATGGTCCAACGTCCAAAATGGTTTCTAACATGGTCTAGAATTCCAATCAGACAGTGGAACGGACATTCTCTTTTAGAAACGTTACTCTGAGTTACATCTTATTTCCAAAATTTCTGTACCATAATACGGTGTTTGCGAAGCGTCCAAACTGCATCATATTCACTTTCAAAGAACAGATCGTCAGACGTTACGTTTTTAAATCCATTTGACTGCTTTCCAATTTATTATGTAAATTGCTGTTTTTATGCAGGTACTAACTGATCATGCAGTGCTCCCACCGGAGCAACCAAACTCCTGCTCAGGCCATCAGATTGGTATTAATGTTTTTTTTAAGCAGTTTTGGTAACATTGTGTTTAAGGCATTCATTCAACGTTATCCCATCGTCATGTAATCAAAGCTGTTCTGACGTCTTTTTAATTCTAACTTTCAAAAACAAACTTGTTCCAGTGTCTATGTTCTGGCCAAATTAACATGAGCACAACATTTGGAAAATCAAATATTTATCCTGGTTAGAGATCACAGACTATATAAAAAGACCTAAACAAACCTTCCTTGACATAGGTTTTTTAAGCTCAACTGTGGGAGCTCTGGTCATCCAGCATCTTGGCAGGAGCTGACACCACCTACTGTATAGGCAGCTACATTTAGGCCTCTTTTCCACTGCATAGTACGGCACGACACTTTTCTGTACAGCTCACTTCGGTTCGGCTCAGTTCGGCTCTGTTTGCACTTCCACTGCAGTTTAGTAACGCTTTAGAGTGGGCGGGATTATTCACGTGTCGTTTTAGTTGCGGCGCCTCTACTGCCGTGACATCATCGTAAACGCGCCACAAACAAACACACAACAATGGAGCATATCGACGGCATGGTGTTCTTCATTCTCGGCATGTGGATGTTTTTAACAACGAGACGAAGGAGTTTGTTTCAAAAGAGGCTGATGGCAGCCAAAGAAAATTTTTGGTTAATACAAAAAGGTGCGTCCAATCCTTCTCTGGCTGTTTCTAAATATAGCGGTTCTGTTGTGTCTCGTGTCGCAAGTTCAGTGACACAGTAATGACGATTTTCGTAACGGTTTTGGTAACGGTTCGGCGCACTTGCAACCTCGGTTGAGGTGGTACTAAAACAAGGACCAGGTACCAGGTACTGTTCCCAGTGGAAAACCCCCCAAAAGTGAGCTGAACTGAACCGTGTCGTGCCGTACTATGCAGTGGAAAAGCGCCATTACAGCATAGCTAAAATACTAACGTGACCAACGTTAATTTATATGCTAATGTTCCTTTACTTGACTAAACCTTACACATCGTCCCCAGTAAACTGCCAAATTTCTTGTGGTAAACTGAAATGATTCAATATACAGATACAATGATTCCAGTTAGCCGGTTAGCTAAAATGAGCTAGAGATTGACACTTGCAGTGCAGGCCACAATCATAATTATGCATAATTGTACGACTTAATGTAATTAAGCCCCCTCCTGTCATAAAAAGGAAATCTATCCATGGAAATAAAAATAATTTTTTTTTTTTCAACCAGGCTGCAGACGTTTATTTCTGTTGTAAAGTTTGACATTTTAACATGGGGGTCTATGGGGATTGACTCACATCTGGAGCCAACTAGTGGTCATTTGAGGAACTGCACGTTTTGGAACTTTTGCGTTGAACTAATTTTTCAGAAAATCAACAATAATCAACCAGACATGGATGTGTTCCCTTTTAAGTCTGGTTCCTCTCAAAGTTTCTTTTCCTCATGTTCTTTCACATAGATTTTTGTCCTTTTCAGTATTTGATTTAAAATATAATTTTTTTTATTCATCTCTTCCAGAAAGCAATCGTACAGCATTAAAAAGTTGTAAGGAACTGTAGTTCAGATTTTGAAAAATGTTTTTAAAACAATATCTTGTACACAGAGGAAGCTTCACAGAAAGGTTCACACGGCCGTTGGTTGAGACAAGAGGTGTGTGTGTGTGTGTGTGTGTGTGTGTGTGTGTGTGTGTGACCCCACAGGATGCAAAGGAAACTTCTGTGAGTGGGACGTTTGTACTTTTTAAGTAGGTGCGAGGTCGTGGTCAGTTGTGAAACTTGTGGGACAAAAAAAAAACCCACTTTCACTAGAATGGATTTACAAACACTGTATTTATAGTTTTTATTCATTTATAGCTACACTGAAAAAAATAACTCATGTATTAACATTTAAATTAAAGGCAGAATTTCTAACTTACATGGAATATGTAAGTTGAACATAAATACACTGTGGTAAAAAAAATTGTAAAAAAAAATAAATAAATAAATAAATATATATATATATATATATATATATATATATATTATACGCTTATGTTAATTAGGTGCAAGCAACGATGAGTGGGCCCCAGCACCTGCGCCATTGGCCGACAGTGGCCACAGTGGGCACATGCATTTAAAGGGGAAATACCAAAACCATGACATAATTTTATAGCTCTATGCTGCCTTGAAATGTGTAATGAAACAGTTAGTAGTAGGCCACTGTTTATTTGACATTTGGAGTGAAATGCAAGTTTAGTGGGAGGGTGGGATTTAATGTCATTGGGCAGACTGGACAGGTTTTATTGTTTTAGACATCATTTAATGTTCTTATAGAATGTAATATACTTCCTGTTGGGTTTTCTGATAATTTGATGGTGTTGTGTAATGCATTCCTTCCCAATATCAAACAAAAGTTCAAAGTCAAGCAGTGAAGATCTGTGCAGGCAGCGCAGCATAGGTCAAAAAACAGTGCATTTTAGTTTTTAGTATGTACAAAACAAAAAATGTCTACAATGCTCTGAGCTTTAAGGGCTACATACATTTACCATTTACAACTGAATCTTTTAGTGTTAGTCCTTCTAGCGTGTACTTAATTTGCAAAACAGATTTATGAAACCAATTATATTCTGTAGGAAATCTTAGCTAGGTGCAAATAGAAATAAATATTGAAATTTTGAAAATTTTGCATGCATATCATGATTAAAACAAACAAATATCCAATTCGGCCCTGAGCAGATACGGACACGGGAAGATCCAGCGTCTCTAGAAACCCAAGACGGATGCCACTGAATATAAATCAAATCAGGTTCAAGCCAGCTCAAATCCAGTCCAAACCAAAAGCTGTTTATTAGCGAGAATAAATCTGGGTGTGAGTCTATTGCTGATAAGAGGCTTGCACGCATGTACCAAATCAGAGAGCTGTTGTAGAACTGTGCAATTTTGCTAGCACTGCACACGCTTCTAATGACAAAATTGGACAGGATGTAATTACAGCCAGCAGATAGCTCTGTTATTAATATTTCATACTCCAAAACAGCAACAACATAGTAGTGGAGTACTTAAAAACTTTCAGGAAAAACGGAAAGCGTGCAGATGTCACTGTTTTTCTCAACGCCACCGGAAGCTGAGTATCCTGACGGACGCTGCAGCACAGAGAGGGAGTGAACCACGAAGACAACAGGAAGTACATCTTGCACAAGCGGAGCCCAGGGAAGTAAGCGCTCAACCAGCAACCCAGGTCTTTCAGATCGGATGCGTGTGAGGATGTTGAGGCGGTGGATAGAGGAGAGGACGAGTCTTTTGACGCTGGGGTTTAATTCAGGTCGAAGACATGGAGGATCATTCACACCGACTGGATGGACAGGAGGAGCGGACCACAGAGGGGTCACACTGACAGGTGCACACTGATGTACTGTAGGTTACATGTAAATAAGCCCAATCAATCAACCAATCAGGAATAAAGACGGTGTGTGTCATACAAACAAAAGACACAAACACATTGAGCTGCGCATAATCATATTCTACATATTCTAAGTCGTGCTGCACAATTCATCGAAATAGAAATCGTGTTACGCAAGAGCAATATGTGTCGAAATATTACCAGTGTGAATTTTTGATCAAATCACGCCAGCCCTAGTTACAGGAACTTATTTTCACCAGTTAATTAAAGAGCCCATTTAAATCCAAATTAGATATAACGTGTTATAGTTATTACTTTTTATCATTCTTATACTTTATATTATGATTCAACCTTTTATATATTTTGTCTGGCTTATTTCGAAAGTCTCATATTGTTTATATTTTGGCATTTAATAGGCGCTATGAACGACCGAGTTTAATGATTTATTCTCAACAATTTAGAACAATACTTGAGATTTCAAAATGATATAATAACCCATATGGCACTGGGTAATTAAGTAACATCAACAACACAAAGAGTCAAATGTTATTGTTATTATTAAGACATGAAGGTCAGCTGTTCTGGAACAGTTCTTGCACGAACAGTATTGTCAAGTGCATTTGCGAAACCCATCAAGCACCGTGATGAAACTGGCTCCCGTGAAAACCATCGCAGGAAAGCAAGACCAAAACAGAAAAGTTCATTCAGAGTTTTCATATAGAGTCCTGTCGCCTTGCCACCTTTAGTGGGTTTCCTCAGGGTTCTCCGGTTTCCTCCCCCAGTCCAAAGACATGCAGGTTCGGAAATTGAATGAGTTTCAATGAGTGTGTGCATTTGTGTGTGGCCTTGCGGTGGATTGGCACCTTATCCAGGGTGTACCCCCTAAGTCACCTGGGATGGGCTCCAGGCCCGCCGTAACCCTATATACAGGATAAAGACACATCTCAATATCAGATGTTCAATTTTATTTATTTCGGATGCCTTAAGCATTGTTTTACATTAAAAATCAAGAAAGATAATGTATGTCTGGTACTGTATATACATTTTCTTTTCTTTGAGTGTCTACGTGAAAAAAAAAGCCCTGTACCTCTAACATTTCCACAAAAAGCAGAACTCGATAAATCAGTAAACACGTTACGACATACAGTGTAACATTCCTGGGTTAAGTCTAAACCAGTGTCTTTAGTATCATGCTCAAATCACCATCGAATCGTAATAAATTGTGTCATGACCTAAAAAAATAAAACACGTTGGTTATGACTCATGCCCTGCAATGGATTGGCACCAAGTTCAGGGTGTACCCCGCCTTGTGCCCCAAGTCTCCAGGGATAGGCTCCAGGCCCCCTGCGACCCTGAATACAGGATAAAGTAGTAGAGATGATGATGATGATGGTTATGACTCACCATGATAAAAAATAAAAATAAAAATAAATTTAACTTTTGAATTGAACATGAAGGCTGGATAAGTGTGATACAATGTTTCTATTATTTTGTTAGTCCTATGTACAGTACAGTACACAACACTTTGTTTCGTTTAATTTTTCTTTCTTTAATAATTGAAACGATTTTATCCATATTCATAAAAGCGCCTGAGACAATAAACATCTTATTGATCATTTCCTGTTTCTACATGCTGCATAATGCATACGCTCGCGCTTCATAACAAGCGATATTTGCTCTTCCAGCAAAACCCAAATAATGACTTTTGGAATTTTAATTGCGTTTGAAAAGCCAAGAGCGCCAATTCGAGTTCATGAGCCTCCACGGAGACAACGACTAATAACCATTTCCATATTTACAGCTGGTAAATATAAATCCGAGATTAAAATCTAATGTGATAAAGCTGGTTGGGCTCCGTCCTGATTCAACTTGGTTTTTTGTCCTACCTACAGTAAAATGATTTTTACTATCTACTGTATTTAGCATATAGTCTGATCTTATCACATAGTCTTAACATATTAATAGGACAAAAAAAAAAAAAAAGTTAGATTCCTGCTAAACATTTACACCAGACGGTGCAATCATGTCCCTGGAGTCGCTCTATTAAAAGGCTGCTTGTAATATGAGACACACACACACACACGGGCATACACACTTGCTGTTTTCATTGACCCAGCACAATGTGTTATTCACACACACTCATACAGCTGTTCTGTGTGTGTGTGTGTGTGTGTGTGTGTGTGTGTGTAGTCCCACACGCTTTGGCTTCTGTCCTCGGCTCAGAGGAACTCGATGTTGCCTCCCCACTTTTTTTCCTTATGCACTGTAATTGGATTGTGCATGTGTGGCTTGTTTTTTATTCTTTCATAAAATGTCTGTGTTGATTTATCGTGTCGTGCATGTTAAGGGAGCGTGCGCCAATTACTCCCTTAGTGCTCCACCGAGGTGACAGGAAAGTTGGCAGAACAAACACTGTTCTTACATCCAAGAATGCCGCTGCTGCTGGCTACTCTGTCTCTCTCTCTCTCTCTCTCTCACACACACACACACACACACACACACACACACACACACACACACACACACACACACACAGCTGCAGCACAGTCTTACCCTGCCAGACTATCATTCAAAGCTTGCACAGCAACACACACCAGCTTTTAAACAGACTACGGGCTAATCATCCGAGTGTGAGCCGAGGTGAGGAGAAAATAGAGGATGGGGGGAAATGATCGATTCTTCAATCCTCCCGAAGAATCCCATGCTCATGCATAAATGATTAAAATATTACTGAACTTCAGTATCGATGATTAACAGCCCTAGAGACTGAGGCTCTATAAAAAAAAATCTCTTTTAACAAAGTTTTAGCGCTTGAATTGGAATAGATTTGAATGTTAATCAAATCAATTTTATACAGTTACAGCAGAATTAAACATTAGCAGTAGTTACTGGATACAAAAAAAATTATAAAAAAATCAAATAAGCACAAGACGTATTTTTAAAAGTGTTTTTCTTTTTCTATCCTAGAAATTAATGTACACGGTTATCCCAAATGCAAGGTGGATTCCTACTATATGCAACCAGAAATCCCTTCAGATAATGGATTTCTATTTCAAGGTGGCGCAGTGGTAAAGCGCGCGCCCTATCATCCGGAGATCGCGAGTTCGATTCCCAGGTGATGCTGTAACCTCTAGAGAGAAATGATTGGCCGAGCTCTCTCAGAGGGGAGGGATGAGAGGTACTTAGGTCTTCCACATTAATTACAGCTCTACAGCCAATCAGGGGCGTCTGTGAGCTCACGCAAGCGGAAGGAGCGGATAGCGCTGTCCTCCGAGTGTGTTACGCCGCCTACAACGGTGCGTGAACGAGCAGTTCGAAAAGATGCGTCCGGCGGTTTGAAGGAAACACATGATAGTCTTCGGACTGAGTGGTACTAGTAGTACTTTAATGTGGGAGCCCCCTAGTGACGGGGAGGAATTGGACACGACTAAATTAGGAAGAAAAAAAAAAGTTCAACTAAAAAGTACAAAAGTAGATTGTATAAATCTGAATTCGGATTTCCACCTACTAAAAAAAATTTTTTAAAGTGACATCATTTTGACTAATTATTCCAACATCATTTGTCCAGATGTTGTCACCAGCGTTCGCAGGGAGCCAATCTCGGACACGAGGCAGGAAACACCCTGGACAGGGTGCCAATCCATCGGCGGGGCACAAACGCACACACCCCAATTTACTGGACTGTGGGAGCACCTGAAGGCAACTTCAAACCAAACCACCGAATCATACACAGGCAACCCTGTAGGTGCGAGGCCTCAGATTCAAGAATTCACCAGCGCTACCTGACACCTTGAAGTCGAAGACACGCATTAGAGGTTAATTGGTGTCTCCAAATTGCTCAGTGTATGAATGTGTGTGTCTGTGTGCACCTGGCTCACACTATGGGTCGTCACCCCCTCCAGTACCACGAGTTCCCTTTAATAAAACCGCAGGCCCCCCAGGATAAGCGGTACAGAAAATAAACGTGCTTTTAACAATGGACACCGGCGCAAAAAATTTTTTATTAAATGCATAAATTTATATCTTTATTATAGTTTGTGAAATGAGGGGGGGGGAAACATTGAGAGGAACCAGACTCGAAAGAGAAGCCAGCCTCGTGTGGGTAATACCAGAAAGCGCGGCCATAAATAAATTCTTTCTACTGTTCTATAAGCTCGAAAGTGCAATTGTATAACAGGAAATGTGTTTTAGTTAACATGAAGTGCACTTTACCGACTACAGTCACAAGCCATCACGGAAAATAAATTGTGCTTGTGTCAAACCACCGTCATGGTTATTAAGTGGAGATATACAGTACCGTACAGTACGTCCTGTCTGTCTCTCTGTCGCGCTACCACTAAAGATTCTTACTTAATTAGGGTTTTTTTTTTTTTGCCTGTTCGACTCAGTTTAGGTTACTGCTCAATTCCTCTTTTCTGGTTTTCCCCTCTTCTGTGTATAACACATTACTTTGGCTCTTGACCAGCCATGCAGGAGTTCTTCCGTAGTCTCTCTCTCTCTCTCACACACACAGACACACAGTGTACAGTCACGCTACTCAGTAATTCTGAGAAAACTTTCCATAATTGTGAAAAGACAAATAAGACCAACAACATGCGTTTTGTTTGGCTCACACTGATATTAGCCTGAGGGCCCCAAGCTGGGCCTGTTCTTCCTCACCAGAGCCTCCAGTCTGTACGTGTTCTTTCTCACTGGTTATAAAGGACAGAAGAGGGCACAGAAGGTTCAAGCTGAATCTGAGAACTAGTCAAGGAATAAGAGCTGGTATTCATAAAGCAGAAAGCATTTGACTTTCAGGAGGGCTTCGACATCTCAGAACAAACTTTGCTCTTCAGTCTGAGGGCTGACATGATGGGAGGGGGGGGGGTTAAATGTGGGTTAGAAAAACCCGGGGGAAAACACTCTCACATACAGTAACCCCAGTTAAGCTGTGGCGTGAACTCTGATCGCTGAGATACTGTGAATTCTTCCGTAGACAGAACATGGACACAGAGGGACAGTAATCACATGAGCTGCACATTATCTATATCTGATCATTATCTAATTCTTGTTTAGAGATATTGCTTAATGTATAATGTATTTAATGATTATTGGATAATACTGTAATGATACAGAATGTCTGGTATGTAATTGAAGTGAGTGAAGTATTTAGGACATGATAATTCAGTCCAGTGGTGAGGGTTTAAACCTTAAATTAAATACAAACAGTCCATTAAATCAGTACATCACTCACTTATCGTCTATACATGTACCGTTTTATCCTGTATTCAGGGCCACGGGGGGCCTGGAGCCTATCTCAGGAGGCCTAGGGCACAAGGCAGGGTACCAATCCATCGCAGGGCACACACAACAGGCAATTTGGGAACGACAATTAGCCTAATCTGCAGGTCTGGAGGAAACCGGAGTACTCGGAGGAAACCCACCAAGCACGGGGAGAACATGCAAACTCCAACCACACAGAGACGGGAATCGAGCCTGGCCGGGAATCGAACCCGGACCCTGGAGTTGCAAGGCGACAGTGCTAACCACTACACCACCAAGCGGCACTACATACTGTAACTAAATTATTTTTATGCAAAAGTCATGCGATTTTATTTAACTTTAGCATTTATTTTATTTAACATTAAACTGTAACTGAACCAGAAAGGTGATTAAGACTTTCACTATTATTAACTATCAATACTTACAGTACATCGTAATCACTACCAAAGAGTGATTAAACCCATGACAGAATCGCTTGATTTAACCCTCCGCGGTTAGAAATCAGACATTTTGCTCATAGCTTTAACGAGTGACTCATGAATGTGGGAGGCAAAGAAAACGAGACTAAATACTCAACTGTATGAGTACAACACACCAAACCCAAGTGCAAGGTTTAAAAACAAAGTGTTACTGCTGGCTGGAATTAGCAGTAGCAACAGCCACTGAACTTGGACGTCATGCTAGCTTGGTTGTTTTGGCAGCTGGATAGTGATGATGGTGATGACTATGAGAGCCTTGCATTCTGAGACACGTTGTACACACACACACACACACACACACACACACACTCAAACAGACACAAACAGACGAGCAGAGTGGATTCCAAAACTGAATGGAAATGCACATGACCACTGGGTACGAGTGAGAAGTTGTTTTGTTCTTGTACAAGGAACGCTTGGACGTGTTGTACGAAAGAGCGTGATGTCTTAATTATTCATGCGTATCGCCATAAGCAAAGACGAGCGGATTCGAATTAAATAGTATTTACTTTCTCTATCCGATATCCAGGAAAAAATACATAAATAAATAAATAAATCTTTCTATGCTAATCCTTAAAAATCCCTAAAAACTCATTTTGCACCATCCAATGCTAATTTCATGAATAAAATTTTTTTTTAAATCACTGTCTGGTAGTGAATACGAAACCTACTTTGGGAGGATACACTACTCGACATCCTGAAGAAGAACAGGGTTTGTCGCATGGGCAGCATTGTCTGGGATTAGCATAATGCTAACAAACTTTAGTTCTCCAATATTTACAGTATCTCCTTAATAACTATTGTTATTGGTTATGTACAGTATATTAATATACAGTGGTGTGAAAAACTATTTGCCCCCTTCCTGATTTCTTATTCTTTTGCATGTTTGTCACACTTAAATGTTTCTGCTCATCAAAAACCGTTAACTATTAGTCAAAGATAACATAATTGAACACAAAATGCAGTTTTTAAATGAAGGTTTACGTTATTAAGGGATAAAAAAACCTCCAAATCTACATGGCCCTGTGTGAAAAAGTGAATGCCCCCCTTGTTAAAAAATAACTTAACTGTGGTTTATCACACCTGAGTTCAATTTCTGTAGTCACCCCCAGGCCTGATTACTGCCACACCTGTTTCAATCAAGAAATCACTTAAATAGGAGCTACCTGACACAGAGAAGTAGACCAAAAGCACCTCAAAAGCTAGACATCATGCCAAGATCCAAAGAAATTCAGGAACAAATGAGAACAAAAGTAATTGAGATCTATCAGTCTGGTAAAGGTTATAAAGCCATTTCTAAAGCTTTGGGACTCCAGCGAACCACAGTGAGAGCCATTATCCACAAATGGCAAAAACATGGAACAGTGGTGAACCTTCCCAGGAGTGGCCGGCCGACCAAAATTACCCCAAGAGCGAAGAGACAACTCATCCGAGAGGCCACAAAAGACCCCAGGACAACATCTAAAGAACTGCAGGCCTCACTTGCCTCAATTAAGGTCAGTGTTCACGACTCCACCATAAGAAAGAGACTGGGCAAAAACGGCCTGCATGGCAGATTTCCAAGGCGCAAACCACTTTTAAGCAAAAAGAACATTAAGGCTCGTCTCAATTTTGCTAAAAAAACATCTCAATGATTGCCAAGACTTTTGGGAAAATACCTTGTGGACAGACGAGACAAAAGTTTAACTTTTTGGAAGGTGCAAGCCCCGTTACATCTGGCATAAAAGTAACACAGCATTTCAGAAAAAGAACATCATACCAACAGTAAAATATGGTGGTGGTAGTGTGATGGTCTGGGGTTGTTTTGCTGCTTCAGAACCTGGAAGGCTTGCTGTGATAGATGGAACCATGAATTCTACTGTCTACCAAAAAATCCTAAAGGAGAATGTCCGGCCATCTGTTCGTCAACTCAAGCTGAAGCGATCTTGGGTGCTGCAGCAGGACAATGACCCAAAACACACCAGCAAATCCACCTCTGAATGGCTGAAGAAAAACAAAATGAAGACTTTGGAGTGGCCTAGTCAAAGTCCTGACCTGAATCCTATTGAGATGTTGTGGCATGACCTTAAAAAGGCGGTTCATGCTAGAAAACCCTCAAATAAAGCTGAATTACAACAATTCTGCAAAGATGAGTGGGCCAAAATTCCTCCAGAGCGCTGTAAAAGACTCGTTGCAAGTTATCGCAAACGCTTGATTGCAGTTATTGCTGCTAAGGGTGGCCCAACCAGTTATTAGGTTCAGGGGGCAATTACTTTTTCACACAGGGCCATGTAGGTTTGGATTTTTTTTCTCCCTAAATAATAAAACCCCTCATTTAAAAACTGCATTTTGTGTTTACTTGTGTTATCTTTGACTAATAGTTAAATGTGTTTGATGATCAGAAACATTTTGTGTGACAAACGTGCAAAAGGATAAGAAATCAGGAGGGGGGCAAATAGTTTTTCACACCACTGTATAGTGGTGTACTGATAATGTGTTTAGGGAGTGAAACTTTTTGTTACATCGAAACATTGGCTTTTACAGAGCAAAAGATTTTGAGCTAAGCTACAGTAGGAGCTAAGCTAACGTTTTCAATTAAGCTAGTAGGCCTGTACAGTAATCTGACTCCATCATGTCATCTAAAACAACACTGTCGCATTAATAATTGCTTCTAAGTGATTCCGAATTGTCTCTGAACCGTCTGTGTTGTGTTTTGAGCTTTGATTAATGCTAGTTAGGACTCGCCTCTGTGATTTTTTCACAGCTAATGTGGGCTATCTAGCTTCTAAGGCTAGAACAAGGCTGAATCCCATATTCCTCTTCAACCCCTAAACAAGGGCACTGCTTGGGGATTGAACATCAGAATTTCTTTTACTTTATAGTTCCTTACATAGGAGTAGCTTTCCATTTGACACTATATGGTATGATATTCTAAAATGAAGAAAGTGGAGACATAATGATGAAATTAAGGTTCAAAGGACTGTCCACCACCTCCATGGTTTATTCTTCTTGTTTTTTTGGTTACATAAAATTATTTCCACTCCTGCTTAAGCTGACCATTTCACGTAATCTAACGAGAACCAACGCTGGTGGAGAAATTTTGGTGAAGGACGAAGCACGGTCTCAGAGGAACAAAGTGAAAGCAAATTAGTTGCAGTTCCTTTCTTCCTGCCTCAAGGCTACACCTTTATCATGGTTTATCAAAACAAATGAATCGAGACTAATTTTCTTTTATGCAACATCTAGAGTATCTACAGACCTAACACACATGGCTTAAAAGTGCTTTCCCAACACCCTGTACTAAAATTACTCAATCTGATTCTATAAAGGGCATGCTTGTGGCTTTTGGTGAGTCATAGCAGACACCCCTGGCGGCAAAAAGAGGACAGCCCCAAAGGCTGATCATGCCTCTAAATGTTGATTGGCTTCCGAGAAACAGAGACTGCTAGAGACGCTGCTGTGCTCTAACCGCATTCATCCGTCTATCACACAGTGATCTCTAGAGTTACCCTAGAGGAGACAGCTTCCTCTTGTTTACGCTGCGAGGTGAAGATAAGGGCCGCTGTGTGCCCATTTGCCTCTTCTGCCTCCTGTCATAATGCCTTTGATGCCTGATATATCCTAACCCTTTATTCATCTCTAATACCCCCTTTTCCTTTCTCGCTCTCTTTGTAGCTCCCTCTTCAGGCTCGAGTTACTAACAGAATATTTAATTAAAGGAAGTCCTCTGGGAACAAAGTGCTGCCCCTGATGCTTCGTCTGCTGGAAAGCTAAGGATGCTGTATACCTGTTCAACCAGATTTATTTGATTAACACAGCACTCCATCTAAAAACCTATGCAGCATGACTGGCCTTGAGGAAATGGGATGCATTTATCTCCATTTATCATCATTTGCAAAGAAGTAACAAAGGAATCCTTTAGACACTGAATGAAAAATGATGATCACTTTTACAATGAAGACATCAAACACTGAAGCGAAAGAAAACAACTTGGGGGCTTGTTTAACCTGCATTGAATGAGGAAACTGGGGGACTCATGGCGATGCTTGTGACGTGATGGAAATCTGTCTTATTAATTCGGCTGATTTGGGGGGAAAAAGACTGTACATTTGATTCCTCAACCAACTTTTTGAGACATTATATATATATATAATGTCTCAAAAAGTTGGTTTTATATATATATATATATATATATATATATATATATATATATATATATATATATATATATATAAAGGTCATTAGATTAATTAAAAGTATATCAGAGTATTTGCATCGATCTCTACACATGTGCTTGCTGGATAATGTATCTCTTCTTCACTTCTTCATGTCAGATCGAACCTTCATCACTGAGTCACAACACTACATGATGACTAATGTGGTTCTTCAGTTAATTACAAAGTCCCCGTTTTCATCTGAATGTAAGCAAGTGCTTTGTCTCTTTCTGTTCAGCAGCCCATGACAGTTTGGTGTTAGTCAATATAGGTTTGAAGCAACATCAAGGAAAAGTGACTTCATCCAACACCACTCAGATTAAGGCACAGGATATTCCTCAACAACCCCTGTACACTCCTTCATCCGGAAACATTTATAAACGTAGATTACCATTCTCAGAAGTTTTCTTGAATTGAACCAAAATTTTCAAACAAAACATGATGGTGGCTCACAGACTAAATTGGCGTAGACGTAGAGATAGCGGTCAAGTCGATGTTTCTTTGGTACAAGTATTGTGTAATATGGAAGTTATATTCCATTAAAATAGCTAACTATCAAAAACATCTCAAGCGGGGCAAAGTTCTCTATATTACAAAGAAAAAAAACCTTCTTCTCAACAATCACACTTCAATCTTGTATAATTCCAAAATGTATACTTTAAAGCACGTTCATATCCTGGATCTGGCAAGTTGCTTTTGTTCCAACCTTGAACAAGCCCTCAAACCAAGTTCGCCAAAATGATTGAATCTAATATGTAAAAAACATTGGCTGCAGGAGATGTACAGTATGGTACATCTTTCAGATCTTTCAGATTTCAGATCTGAGTGGTAATTAGATGGGCTGTTTGCAGTATTTTCTCTGTAACAAGCAGCGTGTTTGGAAAGTGTGTGTCTGGAGACATTTGGACTTCTTAATGCTGTCCACTTCATTTCCCGCTTTGTCTTTCTGTACCTTACCAGATTTTCCCTTGTATTCTTGCTACACTCTCCTCCTGCTACATTTCTTCCTCCCCTCTTACTTTGGCTATTCATCCTGAAGCAAAAAAAAAAACTCAAAGCCTGCACTGTGCCTGTATACTGCAGAACGCCTTGAAGCTGGGATGAACAGGAGGGGTAGGCAGGTCTGGCAGCACCCCGCTATGCAACATATCAGCGCACACACATGCTGCTCCATCGACAAAAAAATTAATAATTCCACTGTAAGTCTTACACCAAGCAAGCCTGAGCTTCCTTCTTCTTTATGCGTGTAGCAAATAAAACAACATCCAAGAAAATCAGCAAGCCTTAATAAATATTCACCTGAAAAAAAGAGTCCAATCACACCAAATGCAGATGTTCTACATAAAAGAAGCTAATTGGCGCAGTTTTTTTTCTCTTCTTTGAAGCATACCTGGCTTTCAGAAGCTGAAAGGTACTTCAATGGATGAAGTACTTATCCTTTGTGTCAAGGACAATGAAATAACTTAGGCACGTTTGCATAAAAGTTTCTCTATAAAGTGTTCAGGTTTTTTAGTTTGGAACAATACGCTTACCGGGGAAAAAATCTGGTAACTTTGAAGTAACACCTTTCTCAGCTTTCACTTTATTCTGTCCTTTGTCAACCTCTGTTTACTCGTGAATTAGTTTTTTTGTTTTTTTCAATGCCAGGATTACAGAGAACAATATGTATTAAATAACCAGTAAGTTCTATCTCATGTATTGAGGAAAAGAAAAGTGTGTGGAATGGAAATTCAAAATCTTTTACATATGTCCATGCATCAGGTCCTCAGAGCAGGTCTGTCATTACAATCTTCCCATGAGTCACTACAAAGGTTTTTCAGAAATCAGTGGGAATTACACATTCCTATACAGTAGATAAAGCTTTCGAGCTCTGGTTGAGGTGATGTAGCAGTTCCAGCACTCCTGACTTGTTAAGGTGGATCAGGTGTTGAAAATAAACCCTAACTCAGCTCCTCCTAACAATGTGGGCTCTTCTCAGCAAGCCTCAACTGACCAGATGTTCATGTTTTATGTAGCAGTCAAAGGTTTGCACTTAAGTTTGGATACATTTTTTCTAAATCATTAAATAACACATGTGCCATTATGTAACCATTTAACACCAACAACATCAGCAACAGTCAGTTCTTACTTTTAAGATCCAAAGGTCAGCTGTCCTGGAACAGTTCTTGCAAGAACAGTATTGTCAAGTGCATTTGCAAAACCCATCATACACCAGGATAAAACTGGCTTTCATGAAGAACTTCCCAGAAAAACAAGACCAAAACCTACCTCTGCTGCAGTGAAGAAGTTCATTTAGAGTCACCAGCCTCAGAAATGAACAAACAGCACCTCAGATTAGAGCCGTTATGAAAGATTTACAGAGCATACAGTAAGTAGCAGAAACATTTTTAATATCGACCATTAAAAGGAGACAATTGCATATTTTGGATGCCTTCAGCATTGTTTTGCAGGGTAGAAAGAAATAAAAAATTAGAAAAGACCATGGGATTATAAGTGGTGTCCAAACTTTAGTTTAAACACCTTATTATACTGTACACGTGGTAGTGTATGACTAAAGCAATTAAAGAGTCCTGCTTTGACCAATATCCACTTGTCCCTTTAACATCTAGCACTGTGGAAAAAGAAAAATTATCATTCTAGCATATATGCCTTTCCTAATATGACAAAATACATCCATAAATACAATTCTTTTTCAGTGATTGATCACTTTATTGTCTTTTTCTTGTTCTATACTATACAACCTTGTTTAAACCGTAGACTCTGTCCAAAATCCAGACTTTCAGTATTTTCTATTAAAATGTCTCCATCATTCTCACTAACATAATCCTCAGATCCATCCTCAGAGACATACAATGTTGTGTTTTTTTACGCTGTACTAACAGGTGCACACACATGAGCTTGGTTGGGTTTGCTGAAGGGAGCAGAATTGATTTTTTTTTTTTTTTTTACTATTTCTTACCAATTTCTTGTCAATTTCCCTTATATAGTAAATTGCACTGGACTGGATATAAAATCCCCATAGTGCATCCCCATACAGTAACTAGTCCACTGCGCAGTGTGATCAGGGTGCAATCAGAAACTAAGTATGGAAGTGCATCCCCAGAAGTGATGCTGAGCAACAACTGCACTAAAGCATCCTCAGCCCCTGCTGTGACAGGGAGGATTGAGGAGAGGAGAAGCTCAGAGCTCTGCACATCTCTAGGCATACACTCTCAGAAAAACAGTCTTACTTTCTGAAATGTAAATCAGTTTAAGGCTCCACATGTGGCTCTAGGGGCCACTGATGCACATTAAAAGGTTGCACTGTCAAAGTCCATGATAAAAGAACAGTTTATAAGTTTAGTCGTGTTGCAACAGGTTGACGATTAAAGCATTTAAAAAAGAAAAAAGAAAAAATATTTTTTTGGGAACTCACACAAGCGCGTGATAGACGAACGCCCAGGCTCGCGGTCGCTCGAGCACGTTGTACAGACAGTTCTGCAGGCGGCGGTAGCGCGCGTTCCTGCGGCCGCTTTGCGCGCCGTACACCAGCGGCTTGCCGAGCAGACTGAGGCGAGCGCCGCGCTCTCCCCGCCGTCCGTCCGCGCCCGAGCGCCGCGCGCCAGCTCCGCCGCGCTCCACGTCCTCCGTCGCGCGTGTCTCAAGGCGCACGCCGCCGGACGCGCCTTCGTCTCCGCCGCGGTCGCGCGGCATGTCGTCACCGGAGAGTGCGCGCCGTTCCGAGCGCGCGGCTCATGCGTGCACCGCCGCCGCCGCTCACACTTCCACGCGACGCTTCACGGGAAAACCGGACGCGAAACAGGTTTCCCGCCAGACGCACATGCCCCAGGAAAGCTCTTTTTTTCCCCCGCCGTTGCTCCTCCCCACGTGCGAAGTGAGAAAACACACACACACAAACGTCCAAAGTCGTTGACGATCAGATTAATAAACTCGCGGGTTCCTCGGTGCGCATCGGTGCCGCGTGCTTTCGCTCTGTCACGCTGAAGTGAGAAGCGCGCGCACAGGAAACGCGTCTGTAGGAGCTCTGCTTTGAGCAGCAACACACTGCGTCTCAACAGCGCGCACACACGCGCGCGCGCGCACACATGCACGGACGTTTTGATGCGTGTTTACATCCTCTTCGAAGCGGTACATCGTGCTCGTTGCAGTTTCCTCAGCATCCTCCAGAATCAGAGCTCCGGGTTTATTCAGTAAAGGGGTGAAGAGGTGCATCTCACCTCAGAGGAAGTCAAATCACACAGGTGGTTAAAACAATCTCTCTCTCTCTCTCTCTCTCTGTCTCTGTCTCTCTGCTTTTATTTGATTATTGCAAAATTAGCAAAAGAAGCTCTTTTCACAGGTCACCCACAACTGTCAATAATACTGTAATAATAATACATAATGCATAATAAATATTAATGTCAGAAATGGAACCTACCTCCCATCTGACCAGCACGTGAAACTATAGTGCTACCTGTTCTACTGCATTCAGACAGAATAAGAAGGAATGCATTTATGCTTCAAAAAGATCTATCTATGTACTGTACAGTATCTATCTAATTTGGTCACGTCTCACTCAACCTTGGTGGCATCCAGTAACGATGATTAAATAAAGTTATAGTACTCTTACTTATTACTTGAGTCTTCAACTTTGCATTTATATATTTATAAAAATATAACTGTATAAAATTACAAATGGGGCACATAGGCAATGAAATTGCACAGATACTCATGATCACATGTTTTTTCTGGTTGTTTCTACAATTCTGTGACCAAAAACGAATAAAAATACAATAATTTTAAGATTTTTTAATAGTTTATCATATTTTTTGCGACATCATTCCCATATTCCGGTAGTAACATTTACACATTATAAAAGTAATAATAACTTCTGTTCTACCTGACATCTCCGAAAACCCAAATGCACAGTTTGAAGCCTCCCTTTTAACATGCATTCACTGGCAAGGCTTCCATAAAAGCATTTCTTTTTTTCATCATTGACCTATGCTTTTTTTTCCCCTGGACATATCTGTGCCGCTTAGGTTCTATTACATTCCACAGTGAAAACAATAATCTTTTATCCCCAGAAGACTGTAAAAGTCAGATTATTAAAAATAAAGCAGATTGCTGCCAATCCCCTGGATTTCAGGCACCAAATGCATAAGTTAGCAGCAGTGTCTGAGACAGTGGAGACAGATATGCATCCCTGACCCAGTTCATCAGGGACACTTGAATAGTGTCGACCTTCTCTGATAAGGAATTAACTGTTACTACTGTATGCGCATCTAAGTTTATTAGAATGACCAGTCTCAGAAACTGCTTACAACACATGTGATTAGAGCACACATAATGTAAATGCTTCTTAGAATTCAAGCGGCAGACATATTTCAACATCTTTTGTTCTGAGGAAACTGTGTAAGTCAGGCCTTTGTGGTTGAATTGGAGCAAAGAAAAAATTACTTTGGAAAAACAACAAGTAGAAGAAACTGTTGATGAGTTGGTCAAAATTGAGGGCACACTTAACCAGCAGGGTTACCGCAGCATTTTGCATCAATATGCCTTCCCAAATGGTTTGTACTTAGTGGAATCATCATTTATTTTCCAACTAGAAACTGACCCCAAATACACCTCTAGGTTATGTAAGTGCTATTTGGCATTTGATCTAAATCCAGTTGAGAAGGTTAGGGATGAATTGGACTGGACAGTAAAGGAAAAGCAGTCAGCAAGTACTCAACACCTTTAAGATTGTTGTAAAACTATTCCAGGTGACTGCCTGACTGAGAGAATGCTAAGAGTGTGCAAAACTCTCATCAAAGCAAAAGTTGGCTACTTTGAAGAATATAAAAATATAACATATTCTAGGTTATTTAAAACATTTTTGTTGAATACATAATTCCATATTTGTTCTGTCAAAATTTCATTGTCTTCAGTGTTAATATACACTCCTGAAAATAATAAAACTTTGAAAACAACAAATATAAAGGGGAAAAAACCTTGAATAAGAAGATGTGCCGAAACAAAAACAATTGTGATTTCAAAAGCAAAAGAAAAAAAGAAGGAAAGAATATTACAGAAATATATTCAGAATGGCTGTGGCTGGTTCTGCAGAATGTTCAGTAAAACCAAGCAGCTAATTTCCTTATAAAACTGCAGAAATTGTACACTTTATTGAAGCAAAAGGTCGTCACATTAGTTATTGACTTTGTTTCATGAATTAACGTTTTCTGTTTTTTTTGTAGTCTTTTTTTTAAATGTAGAAATTTTTAGTTTGAAGACATACTTCCATTACAGAGGTTATTTGCATGTTCCTTAGACTTTTGCACAACCACCTTACGGTATAAACAGTATGCATGATGTTGCACTAATCTCTTTCACAATATGCACAATTTCCTTCCACAATTATGCAGACTGGATGATTTTTTTTATTGAGTCACTTTTGTACATTTTGTAATTTTATTTTCTGTTGATGCACAGTTTTGAATACTGTATTTATATATTATTACTGTAATTCCTGTTTACTTCTAATATCTTTGTAATGGTGTTATGTAATGCTGCTGCATTAACTCTAACTCGAATTTCCTTTGGAGCCATCTATCCATCCATTCATCCGTCCATCCATATGTCCATCACACTTATATTTCTTTCTGAAACATCCAATTCCAGAGTTGAACCTGTTCCTGGTATAATAAGCTCCATTCTTCTGGGATGGCTTTCCACTAGGGTTTTGGAGTGTGGCTGCAGGGATTTGATCAGTCACACAAGAATTTATGTTCCAGTTCAGTAGGGTTGAGGTCAGGGCTTGGTGCAGGACCCTTGAGTTCTTCTATTCTCAACTTGAAAAACCATGTTTTCCCTTTCATGTCTTACTTTGTGACAAGGACACTGTCATGCTGGAACAGGTTTTGGCTAATTACAGTAGTTCCAGTGGAGGGGTACTGTAAAGCTACATCATGCACGAATATCTTATAGAGTCAGTGAGACCACAACAATTGTTCATATTTAATCTTATTGCAGAAGCTATAAAACTAGAAATTAAAATGTCGTCAAACATTTGCTGATGTTCAACTGTTCATATATAATGTTTGCAACATATACACTATACATATACAATTCAGCTCAGCTCAGCCCTCCAAAATAGTTTGAAAATAGAAAGTTGAACAAACTTTCACTTAAGTGTCTCACACTCTGTTACTCCGATATAAAGCGGAAGTTGAAGTTTTCTTTCAACAGGAACAACACACTTCCTCTGACGTACTGTGGTGAGACACATCTCGCTTAAATTTACAAGTTTGAGTATAAAGCTTTTATTCATATATATATATATATATATATATATATATATATATATATATATATATATATATATATATATATATATATATATATAAAATGGGTGATGAAATGAGTGCCAATAATTACTTAAATAACCAAATACATCACGTCTTCTTACAATAACAGTATAATCATAGTTTACATTCATGGCTGAAGTTTTGGACTTTTTTCATGATATTGATGTAAATCCATTCAACTCTTCATAGTCACTCATTCATTCATTCATCTTCTGTACCGCTTTATCCTCTATTCAGGGTCGCGGGGGACCTGGAGCCTATCCCAGGAGACTTCGGGCACAAGGCAGGGTACACCCTGGACAGGGTGCCAATCCATTTCATAGTCACTGATTTGTTAAAAATTATTAAACCAGGGTGCTTTTGAATTTATAAACCACAAATTCACAATAAAATCTAATAAAACTATTACTGTTAAGTAACAACTTATAATTTGTATACTTGTATGGCTAAGACACTGGTAAATGGATTTTTATTGAAAAAAATACAGTAAGAACATAAAATAATTTTTTGCTATTTAGCATTTTAGAAAAGCATATCCAGAGCCAGTGCTTTGTAACAGTTGGACCCATAGGCTTAATTTATGGCGAATTGGCAGTTGTAATCAAACCCCAGTAATTAAAACTGGCCAATTAAACACTAATCGTATACTGATTAATTAAAATTACTGACATAAAACATGATAAAGTGGTTGGCTTTTTAAATTTAATGTAACTGGCAAGCAAAGAATCCCATTCCCCACCTCTGTGTGAGACCATCCTCTGCATGTTCTCACACACATAAGTAACTGCAGATCCAAGGAAAAGTATGGACTATGACAAGAGGAAGAATAAAAGGCCAACCAATATGTTTAACTTGTAGATTGATACATCGGCTTGCTCACCATGGACTTTCTGACCATTTTGATTCATACACATTCACATTCGGTGCTTTCGTACAAAGTGAATAATTTTTATGTTATTCGACTGCACTAGTTGGGATATCCAGAGCATACTGTTTTGGTATGTCTCTTCTTCTTAAAATTAATATGAAACAGCTTCTTATTTGCAAAAAAAAAAAAAATAATTAAATAAAATTTTAAATCCCCTGGGGGAAGGGGTGTATGTTGGGTCCGATGTCGAACCCAAAGGTTGAAGGTAAAATTGTAATATTAAACCTTCCCACAGAGGGCTTTCTACTTTCTTGGTAACATGACAAACTAAGAGAGAAAATGGTAAGAGGAACAACACAGTAGAATTTATTGCTGCTATAACAGCGGTGTTCAATTTTCTCCAGAAAGGGTCTGTGTGGGTGCAAGTTTTCATTCCCACAAAGCAGAAGCCACACCTGATTTCACCTGTTCAATAGTTTTTCTTGTTCCATTTTTTATCACCTCCTGTTGATTATATTCCTATAAACAGCATGTGTTTTTTTGTTTCATTTCTTATGAATCTCCATAAGTTGCCTTTAAACCAACATTTCCTAAAATAATTGGATCCTCAGGATCCTGTACCTGTTTTTTTTTTTTTTTTAATTCACACCCACACATCCTCAAATCAAGCATCAGAGAACACTCCTTAAGTATTTCCCTATAATTGCTAATCAATTTCCTAAATACATCCCATCTTCTCAGTCTGCTGTGTAATCTGTGAGGACTTGATCTGCTCAGTGAAAAGACACTCGAGTAATAAGGCAGTAATTGGCCACATTTGGAGCTTAATGAGACCCCGGAGCACATTCATGCTGGCTCATCAGATGCCATGACAGAATAAGCGTTTATGGATGAAACGGCTGGAGAATGACCCAGAAAAAGTTGCCAAACAGAGGCAGAACTGATTGCACAGGGTGTCTGCAAGGCAGTGTTGGAGCCCTAGAGTGCTTTGACAACCCTGATCTAGTCATCTAACACCCATCCTGACAAAAGTCTGCCATCTGCTGGTGACTAAAATTGCAAGTTACTTTGCTTTGCTTGCTTACTTTGCGCAAACAAAACAGACATGAAATAGCACTCACTCTCACTCATCGTGTATACCTCTTTACCCTTTATACCTGATGATATACAGGGTTGCAGGGGGCTTCTTTGAGCCTATCCCAGAAGACTTAGTGCACTAGGCGGGTTGCAACCCGAACGGGGTGCTATCCATTTCAGGGCACACACACATTAAATCAGACTTTACAGACAATTCGGGGACACCAATTAGCATAATCTGCATGTCTTTGAACTGTCAGAGGAAACTGGAGCACTTGAAGGAAACCCACCAAGCACAGGGAGAACATGCCAACCTATTGTACAGTACACAGACACTGAGGCGGGAATCAAACCCAGAACCTTTAGGTGCACGGCGACAGTGCTAACCACTAAGTCCACAGAAAAATAACAAACTATTGCAATTAACATCATGTGTTTCAACTTTTTATAAATTTTAGGCAGATTTCTATAACTTATGTCCACTCTTCCCAATACATTTATCTTCTTATCCACACGCAGACTGAATAGAGTAAATAAAAGCTATTTACTTTGCAAAATAAGCATACAATTTATGTTATCATTGAAAAAAAAGATTAAAAAAATTTTGGTCAGTTTGCCATCTGCTATGGCTTACACACTGTACTTTATATAGCGCTATCTGTGCTATCTGTGCGCTTTTAAACTTTATAAATCACCAGACTCAGAGGTGTCAAGTAACGAAGTACAAATACTTCGTTACCTTACTTAAGTAGAAATTTTGGGTATCTATATCTATACTATCTATACTGGAGTAATTATTTATATATTTATATATTTATATATATATTTATATTTATATATATATAGTAATTATTTTTCAGCTGACTTTTTACTTCTACTCCTTACATTTTAAAAATAGCCTCGTTACTTAATTTTTATGATCAGAACGCGCAACCCCCCAGTCGCATTATAAGAACGCCCCCCCCCCCCCCCCCCCCCCCGTTGCAGAACGTGCACCCCCGTCCGTCCGTCCGTCGCATGATCAAAACACGTGACCTTAATGCTTTTTTCCCCCTCACGTTACTTTTACTTTTACACTTTAAGTAGTTTTGAAACCAGTACTTTTACACTTTTACTTGAGTAAAAAGCTTGAGTTGATACTTCGACTTCTAAAGAAGTCTTTTTAAACCCTGGTATCTATACTTCTACTCAAGTAATGAATGTGAATACTTTTGACACCACTGACCAGACTACATTGTTGAAAAAACAGGATGAGTACCAGTAACCAGTGAGTGTCTCCTTTGTCGGTCTACAAAACATGAACCCCATTTAATTTGAAAGTAACTTTGCTAATTTGCTAAGTCAACCTAGCATAGATTCTAGTAGCTAACATAAATTGACAGGCCATAACACATATTATAGCTAACAATAAATATTGATTATTTACAATATTTATGTTTTAATAAAAGATTGTTATGATATGAACACAGGACATTTTATTTAATTTCAAACTTAAATTTCTAGAATACAGAAACTCCCCACATGCAATACGCAAAGTATGTGTCCCGATTAGCCAGTCTTCACCAAGCCTTACTCTGTATTGCTAGCAAAAAAAAATTTTATCTTATAACTTTTAGTTTCCTGGTTTGGTCTTGTCCTGCCTTAGTCATGTTGTTTGTTAAATGTCTGACCATTTCCTGTTTCCAATTCTGATTCATTGCAGAATTTAATAAAATCCATTTGCACTTTTGTTTTCACCTGTAATACAATACTTCATCTAGTGAAGTAATTTTTTATTGCCGTCAACAATTACTTTACAGCTCAGAGGCACATTGTTAGATAGCAACACTAACAGATCACCACATTGAGCTTCCTTGTCAGCACAGCCCATGTCACCACCTCATTCTGCAGCCATGCTCTTTGGATGCTACGCTCATTGGAAGTACTCCGGGAGAGCTAGCTGAGCATAAGGGCATTATGCTGCAAGGCATGCTCCACTTTGCTAGCCAGGAGGGGGGCGGGGGGTCTCTCAAGGCACAAAAATAGCTCAGTTCTTTAACCTGCTGACTAACAAGGCTTTCCCTTGAGAACAGAACTTGCTTGCACTCAAACAAGGAGATCAAAGTGCAGCTGAAAATGCATTGAGTGTTTGCACCCTGGCAGCTGGAAGTTGATGGAATGAGCCAGCACTCAAACGATGCATTTCATCAAGGGCTGTGTCAAGTTGCTAAATAAACTGCCATGTACTAAATCTCCCCCGATGAACTGATGGACATGTCCACATGGCTTGACAATTTGCTCAGGAGTTAACAGTCCTGCGCGAACCGGCTTCCCACCACATCCTGAAGTGTCTATGTTAAAGCGTAAAAAGCAGCAAGTTTATGTGTGTTTCAACCTCACAAAGCAGCATTTCTGGGGTACATCATTCCACCAGAGAGTGTGCTCATGGACCAGGGTAAAGCATCAAAAAACTGCATCCCAACTGATAACAAGGGGACATTGCACCTCCAGTGGAATCCAGTTCCTAAAGTCTTTGACAAGAGGAAGGCCAGATTATGAGCTTGGAGTCAGTGCTGTTCTAACTCAAAGGTCTGAACAAAAACCCAGTGTAGCGTTTTTCTCTTGTAAGATGACCTTAGCTGAATGTACCTACAGTATAAGGTAGGCAACAGAGATCTACTCACAGTTGGCCCAGCATTAGAGAAGTGATGGAAATGTCTGGCGGAGCCTTTCATCCCTTTGTTATCTACACTGACCACAAGAACCTGAAGTAGATTAAAATAATCAAAATCACCAAGCCAGGTGAGTCCTATTCTTAATCAGACTCCCTCAAAGTATCATCTGAAGAATGCATCTTGCCAGAGGAAAGTGTTGTAATCATTTGGGATGAATGTAGAGCACTACTTCATAAACTATCTAATCACCTGGTCCTACACCTCTCAAGTCACACCCTGGGACAAAACTTATCAGCTCCTTCAGGGAAAATACTGGTGGCTGAATATGCATTGAGACATCATCCTGTTCATCTCCTCCTGTTCAGCAAGTGGTCAAGTCAATGTATCTCGAACTCTGCCAGGTGGTAACTGCAGAGTCCCATGTTTCAGCACCCTGAGCCACACCTTGCCATCGTGATCATAACCATGGTGATCTCTGATTGTTTTCTGAGTCTCTTTACTGTATCCTTCGACAGGTCGTCTTGACAGGTCCACGTTGGCATTGGGAGTTTACCCATACTGTACGTACCTACCCAGGTTCTGGTAAGTGTGACCTCTGGATATAACCCCCAAGTTAAAGACCAAGTAGAGTGAGTGAATGAGGGAATAATGAAGCCTGGGAACAATTCATTCTTTGGATGGAACACTCAGGATTCCAGATCATGCCCTGAACTGCATGATCTGGTGCTTCCTGGGGTATCATCCATCATTGCTGCTATAGAACGGCAAGCCCAACAAACTCAACTGCTGGTTATTGAGGACTGAACAGGTTTGGGAATAAGAATACTAGCATCTCAAGCCACACAGTGGTTACTGGTAGTGTTTTGTGGGTGGTTATGCTGTATCTATCCTGGCATCCACATCCAGCTGCAATTTCCTGAATACAGTGTGGTGTCCAAACATGGCCAACAAGCAATTAAAAATTTTCCATCATTACAGGCTCTCAACTGTTCACGGACACCAGATTACTGACTGTGCACACCTGTCTTTCATCACACTCTCTCACAGCCAAAGTATGTTAAGACTCACGCAAGCACTTTCAATTTGTGAAGTATACGGCTTGTCTTTACTGTCATCCATTATCAAGCCTCATTACCTCATCAATTGCTATTACTCGCATTTTTTAAAATAATTTTTCTGTAGCAACTGGAAGTTGAGAATGAGATGGAATGAGCCAGCACTCAAAGGATGCATTTCATCAAGGACTGTGTCAAGCTTCTACGTAAACTGGCCAAATCTCCCCCGTTGAGCAGATGGTCATGTCCACTTGTCCCGCCTGGGGGTCTGTGTGTGTGAAGTCTGCATGTTCTCCCTGATTGGTTTCCTCCGGGTACTCTGGTTTCCTCCAACAGTTCAAAGACATGCAGAATAGGGGTTCCCAAATTGCTCGTAGCATGTGAATGCATGTGTAAATGTTGACCAGAGGTCCGACCATGATCGTAAAAATGGGAATAAATACAACGGTCACTACTGGCCTCCAAGGTCCCTAGTGTGACAAACATAAAAACAGTACAAAAAAGTTCTTCCACACACTTTTTTATTTGGAAATAATAAAAATGAACTCTTCTTTTAAAATATAAAACATACACATCATTTGAGCCACATCTTTATACAAACAAAAGTGTTGCAAGTGAATACTTTTATTTAAATGTATCCTATTTATTTTTTGTCTTGACTCATTTCAGTGGAACATTTAGTGAGTTGTAAACAATCAGCATTTTTGAAGTTTTCTTTTCATTCTATACTCAGTAATACTGATAAAATCAAACGAAAACCAGGCTCACGTAAAAAAGAAAACGATCTTGGCTAATTTTTTTTTTCCTTTAATGAATGCATCTTGAAGAGAGATAGAGGCTTGTATTGAAAGCACAGAGATGGTCGTGTTGTGGCCGAGCGGTCGGGCCGGCTAAGCGTGAGATGTTATCAGAGGGTCCTGACATCTCGACTCAGCTCCAGCGAGTCAGCGGTCCCTCTGGAACAGAGACGTCTTTTGCAAGAAAATCCTTGGCCTCTTTTTGCAAATATGGCTTAACCGACTTATTGGTTAGTTCATATTTACAATCTGTGCATGTATTATTGTATTTCACACCTGTTCAGTTCAGTAGCTAAGTGTCACTCTAATTTACGTATAACTAGCTAATCTCTGTGTCTCGGAGGTAAAGAATCATTTACATATGAGATATTTGTAAAAGAAGGCGGTTAGGATATGATCAGTTTTACAGTACACCACATATCCCTCAAAAGGGATAAGAAACGACAAAGAAATGCAAGGAAAATAAAAAATAAAACATTCATCACCGGAATGTAGGACAAGCACTGGAGGGTTTCCCCCCCCCCCCCGTGGATCTGAGAGTGAATGGCTTTAGTTTCTTACTTTATCTCGTTATAATCAAGTACAAGCAAACTGTACAAGTACATGCAACAAACAAGCTGGCCTACTGTATGTGGAACTAACACAGGTATCAATTTCTGTAGCTTTTTTTTTGTTGTACTGTTTTGTTTGTTTATAAAAATGTGCATGCAGCTCGGAATAGGTCATGCTGCTCCGCCCCCTCTGGTGGGAGGGGCCAGTAGCCTGGCAGATGATTGGCGTTTGTAGAAGCAATGACAAAATGTGAATGGTCATCTTGAACGTCACATAGGGGAATTGTTTCAATGAATGTTAAATAATGATGATAATAATAATAATAATAATAATAATAATTATTATTATTATTATTTTTATTATTAGAAAAACTGATATATGAACAAAATACAAATATTTCCCTATTTTTTGTCTTTTCCTCCTATATTGTAACATCATTGTTCTTGTGCTTGCATTTAAGCTGCAAAACAAAACAAAAAAAGCATTTAAAAAAATATCCACGTGCATGGAAATGGAAAAAATATGCTAGAATATGATGTACAGTATTACATAATACACCATCTTAATAAAAAAAATTCACCCAGTTTGGTTGTAGATTTCTGGAGATAAAATAAATAATATGTAATTTGATATAATATTGTGTCCTTTATCTAACCGTATATGGAAACAAACCCCACTTCTAAACCAAAGGCCCCATTTATACCTTGCTTTAACATTTTTTTTTTCAATGAGCAAATGATGATTGTGCTTGCCAGGGATGCATCGATACTGACAGGAATATCAGTATACTTACAGTATATGGCAAAACCGACATCTTATACTATGTGATAATGTGTGACAGGCTGAAATGTCTACAATCTGGACATATATCACAATATTAATGTCAATGTCTATACAAAAAAAAGTGAAGAGATGTAATTAAGGCATCCTTCTATAACACAATTCTTCAAATATAAAATATGTCTATATATGTTTAATAAAGCATGTTCATGTTGAGTATGTTTAAATGGTGAAATAAAATAAAAAAATACAAGTGGCGTTCAAGGCGTAAAACCGACTGACATTTGCAGAAGACTTCGGTACGGTGACGAGACTCTTAGTTGCAGTAAAATATTTAAATGGTAAAGGACGTACTGTACAGTGGTACCTTGGCCTACGAATTGACCTCATCTCACAAATTTCCGTCTTAAGAACTGGAAATTCTACCTCGACATGTGAAGCATTTTTGACATCCGAGCGAACGAACCAAACCAAACTGAACTAAACATCGGCTAAGTTGCGTGTACAGATACATCCGGGAGTTTGCGTCATGGAAAGAAAAGCGAAGTGAGTTTACACATTTTTCTATGTTTTTTTTTTTTTTAACACCTTAGATACTTTACTTAAATTACATGCTCAAAATGTTTCAAAATGTTTCAATTGTTTTTATATGCAAAAATAGTGTTGGGAATGGATAATATTGGTAATATTTTTGGGTGGCTTTAATGGAATTATCTGCATTTACATTACATGCGTTCTGCAGTACGAATTCCCGCCTTAAGAACTCGCCTCTGGAAAGGATTAAATTCCTCTCGCTGTATATGAATAAATGGTGGATCATGACTGGGGTTCAGAGTCCAGTGCAGTCATTCCTTTTAGGTCAGGAACTTCCGCAAGATTAAAAGTCCCGGTTTGACTTAACCCAGCATAAGTTCATTGCTTTAGCTAAGTAAAATGTACCATTAAACCCTGATTGCTTAATTACTAAGTTGTTTAATAATTTTGGGATAAGAATTGGTGTTGACGAGTACCAAAAATATACTCGACCTGATGCATCCCTGGTGTTTGCAACTACTGCTGACAAAATGTGATTGTGGCTTAGGATTCTGGAGAAAAAATCTGATGCTCGCTCTCCTACTAAGTCATGATCTTTGTGCAATGCTAAATCATCGAGAGAGAAAAAATGGACGATCTTAATCCCAGAGCCTGCTGAAAACAGATTGTCCCTCTTTTTCAATTGTATTGTAATGCCACTAAAACTGTAATTGCCTGTACTGTGCAACTTGTCAATGCACCTCAAAGTGACTGTTATAGCAAAATCGCTAAAAAATAATGCCTTAGATTTTCTGTACAATTCTTTCAAATTAGCCAACATACAATATTTACTACGAGGAGAAAAGTAAAAAAATTGACTTTAATTTGCTCGCTTATCATTTGGTAAAAATGTTGATATGACTCTTCATGTGCACGTCCAATTCGCATCCAGTCCAGATCTCTCGTATGTCCTGGGTTTATTTCTTTAAATATGCCATTATTACTATAGTTTTTATTAGTTGTACATTTTATCTGTCTATTATGTGATGGAAATGTGATTGGAGTTCGTACTGTATATGCATGTGCGCGCATTTGTGTGCACTCGTTTTTCTACAATATTGCGACGAGGCTTAATGATAATTGGCAGCGGGACGTTTCACATATCTGAAAATTCCCTTTAAACACTTGGCTGCATGTTTAGCCAGTTTGTTGATCTGCTATTGAGTTAGATCGTGTGTGATTTGTTTGCTGTCGGATTCAAACAAGCCGTTTGACAAAACTTCAACGTAATCAAATCAAGCAGTTTTATAGGCACTTGAACAAAAATTCTCACATTAGAACTCAAGATCTTCCTCTTGTGGTGTTTTGCAGTAATTGGTGTCAGGTTCTGTTATTACCCAATTTGTCAAATGTTGTTGTTTTTTTTTTGCAAATTGGCATAACCCAAATATCTCATGTGCTAACGGCTATCATGAAACTGATTACAGTTGTTACAAGGACTCTCATGGTGACAGCTAGGTCATTGGTAACTTCGCACGCTTGGCTTGGTGATGTACAGTTGATGCCGGATACAATCAACATTGTGTATCTTGCTCAGTGGTAGCTTATGACCCAACATAACCCAACATAACCCCATGGGTTATGTTGGGATGCCAGATGCAATCAACACGATTGATGGTTGAGTATCTTGCTCAGTGGTATCTTGGTCAAGAGGTTATTTTGGGTTATGTTGGGTCAGTAGATAAAGCCTTATCTACTGACCCAACAGCTAGCTGTTATTTGCATTTTAAATAGTTGCACAAAATAGATGAAATGCTAATGCAAGGTGTAAATGGCAGCAATGATCTTTTGCTGGAAGAATGATGCTTTCAGTCTGAAGATGACGGTAAAGAAGCTCTTTAGTAGTAAAATAATAATAAAAACAAAGATTGCAACATTGCTGACAGAAATGAAAGCCAGTGGTGACCACTTATTATCAACCAAACCATTAAAAGTGTTCTGGTCGTCACTACTTTCCCTTTTCTATTAGCCATGTTAACTTATTATTTGAACTATTTTTTTGTTGTTGTTGTTGTTTTTTTTTTTTTTTGGTGATTTCCTTCTTGTGAATCGCAAGTACGCCTTTTTGGTCCTCTTGACGTTTAGAACTTTGAGTCTTTGGTCAATGTGGCGTTTTAGAAGTCTGCAACTGTATCATCATCATCATCATCATCATCATCATACACTTATAGACCATCAGGAAGGGTTCACGGTGTGAAAGCGTATGGAAAAACTGTTCTGCGTGAATAGAAAGTATACGCATGAGAAAGCGAAATCAAGTGTTGGAAATGTTTTTAGGGAACACATTTTCTCAAGTCATGTTTTCTTTTTTTTTTGTTTTCTCATTCTCAGCATCGTCACCATGCACACAGTACTTTTGTAGACAACACAAACCTCATAACTTGTGTGTTAGAGGTACAAAAAGAATTAGCCGAAAGAAAGAATAAACGAAGAGGAAACATTAAGGAGAACGTGGCCTCCGTCGGAACAGTGATGTTCTACAGATACCGGACCTTAGCTCTGGGTCCTTGATGTTTAGGCACCAAATCATCCCTTTTTGGAATGGCCTTGCTCCTTTCACCGTCATAACCTTTTGACTTTCAATGCTCGCCTATACAGGAGTCTCTTTCGAGACGCCACAATCTCTTGGTCGGAGGTCGTCATTGTGTTTCTAGATCGATACATTCTGCTGCTCTGTTAAATATTGAATAACATTTGAAAATCACCCTGCTTACTTTTGAACTATACTGCAGCTCCGGAACCGTGATTAATTTAACAGTTTGTCACGGACAAACAGAATCGGCAGAATATAGAGGACTTACTTCGCACAGACGCACAACAGAGGGGGGCAAACAAAAAGAAACAATACAAACCCAACGTAATCGACAGGAGTGATTGTCATTTTTCGTCTTTTGTTCATCGCATTTTTTTTTCCCGCTCTGCCTCTTATTGTGGTCCTGTCATGTCCACAGTTGATTCTCTGCAGTGGAGAGTGTGGGGTGTGCTTTGTAAGTTAGTGCACTAGGATCGAACCCCAGGTCCTGAAGAACTGTCCAGAGACGTCTGGGAAGCTCTTCTAGTCAGCGAAGCTAGCGTGGGGTCTACTAAAGAAGACGGTGGAAACAGTTTGTACCAGCCAATCACGTTGCTGGCCAGGTCCAGCTCCTCCAATAGAATTTGTGCTACTCCCATGAAGGATTTGTGGTCCATTCGTCCATAGTCTCCCCAGACGATGACCTGGAAGGAAGTCAACAATTGACTCTCATTCCACTAGCCAGTGTTACTGTATACTAACAAATTGCACTTACTTCTGCAAAAATAGATCCATATGGCCTAATATTGCAAGATGCAACAATCATTTAGTCTGTGTCTGCAACCCTACATCTACTCACCTTTTACTCCAGAGCTGTGCACTGACATTGAAAGGCAGAACAATGACCCACCTGTAACACTTTTCCCTGGGGGCTCTCTTCAAACTGCAGGGTCTGCTGGTACAGAGGGTCCAACGTTTTCCGTGCAATTTTCGTTTTCTTCTTGGCCACATATGCCCCGTTTTCTAGCAGGTACACCTTCACATAAGGAGCTGAGAAGAAGAAAAAAAAAAGTGTTAAAACATTTTATTTTTTCTCTTTTGTGAACTCTCTTGTATAGTTTGTCTCAGTGGTTACAGTTAAATCCCGATTAGTACCAGAGTTTAAATGAATAGCAATAATTGTCACAATATACTGTATGTACGAGGAGTGTGACTTTGATTATGCAGAATAACAGAACACAGTTATCAGAGCAAAACCTATCTTTATTCCTATCTATATATTCCCCTGCTACAGCCACGATTAGACTGCCTGCTTCACATCTGAAACTCTGGCCTCCCAGGAATTCCTTTAACGGCTAAAACATGTAGAAATGACTTTGTGAGAGGTACGTACAGTACAGTACTGTACAAGGGATGAGGCAATTACTTCCAGCTGAGTTCCCACAATATGCACATGGCGTTGGTGAATGATTGTGTGTACAGTTCCCAAAGACACACCTCTCTTTCACAATTTTGGAGTTGTTGATTTTCAAGGATTTTCAGGATTTTCAAGGAGCCAGCTTGGCCAGGATCATAATTCATATACGTATTGCCTTATTCAATTTATTTGTAAATCATCTTCATTCATGAGAATTTTCACCAAAGGTCCCAGTTTGACCTAAAGGCCCCCGCTTATTTAAAGCTCTTGAAATGACTAAAAAACTTGACTTTATTCAAACCAGATGCCTTTAACAAGTAAATTAGAGTCAAGGCGATACAAAAAAAAATACGTAAGTATTTTTTTTTTCAATAAAATAAAAAAACAACAATGTAACTGATAACAAATGGGAGAAATGTGCAAAACTTTACACTGTTAACTGTGTATTAATTATAAATAACTTAACATTTCTTCCTTTAAAAAAACATATAAAAACCAGTATGGTATTTTATTATAAGGGACTGACCTGGGAGGGATTTGGATCCTGGTTTTTGGATGAGGCCACGTGCTCGGATCACCTCCACCTCCAGCTTACCTTTCTTATTCACCATTCCAATCTGGATGTCTCCTGTTCAGAGTGTAAAAACAGCGATTCTTGAGAAGAAGTATAATTCAAAAAATATCTAAACAGGAAATAAGTGATCAAGATCTCATCAACAGATTTTAGAGTCAATAGAGAAGACGTAACACACCAATAGCAGGAGTGGCCAGAGTTTGTCGGCCCACAAGTTGGGCAGGACCCAGTCCATCCAGAAAGTCACTGAACTGAGTCTCCACCCTCACGGCTGGGAAGATCGGACTGAAAGAGCAGAAACCGGACGGTAAGACAGAGTGCTATTGATAGAGTTGTCATCTTATACCACAACTTAATCTCACACCAGATGGTGTTGATTTATTTTTATTTCTTTACGGTAATGCTGGCTGTAATGAACTAAGAGTATTATTTCTATAGAAACAAGCTATTTACAGAGAATGATCTGAGGTTAATAATAAGCAGATAAAAACATTATTAATCAAAGAGATGCATTTAAACTTTGATATAGTGACATCTTCGTTAAGCAGATTCAACTAATCAACTTTTATTAGAGTCTTTACTGTCAGTCATAAAACTCAGTAAAATCTTTGCTATATGGAACGTCTTCTTGACTTTATTTTTAACTCTTGAAAATATTTTCAAAAAAGAGGCTGGTGGCGTAAAAAACTATTTATAGCTGGCATATTTAATATACATTATTTGCCATTATTAGTAATTAAATTCCATATTTTTTGGCCAACTTGCAGTGGTATAAAATGAATGAAACACTTTGGGATGTGCTGTTATAGGCAAATGATCCACGAGAGCAACATCTGGAGTACTACTGTATATTTCACCTTTTTTTGTATTTTGACTAACAGATTTTTTTCTTTTGGTGTGGATGTCCTAACCAAAAATACCCCAAAACAAGCTGTAATACATATAATTTCTAAAAGTTACTTATATTGTGTTAACTCAAACCAAGACATTGTAGAAAAGGCACTCAAGTAATAAAGCTAATAAAACAGAGAAATGTGTATTTTTTAATATACGGAGGGCTGTTTCTGATTTCTGTCTGTATATAAAAGTGGTAGAAAACATGTCTGACCTTCCCTCTGAGTTGTAGCTGGCCATGCTGCCGTTGTTGGACTCGCGGCTCGGCTGTCGACTCATGTTGCGCTGCAGCTCGACGGCCATGCCTGTCTCCTGACTCCGCTGTATCGTCCCACTTCCCTTTGACTTTTTATTGGAAGATTCTGGAGACAGACAGCACAATCCATGAAAAAAAAAAAACGAATCTGAAAACAGGTCTCCTGGTGTCACAGCATAACGACACTAATTAGTACTGAAAGCTCAGTTTACCTCAGTTAGCACTGCAATGCTAATCTTTACTGAAATGTAATGTTTTTCGTAGCTAGAACCAGATATAACTTTATGTCAGTGGGAATTGTATTCTTACTCACAAACATCTACACCCATGGTAGAAAAACAATCAAGCATCTGATAAAGTGTTTGAAGCTGCTAAAATAATCTCAGCGGCAGTTTTGCTTCTAATTGAAACGTTAGCCAGCAGCGCTGCGCTAACTGCCTGCTTTTCTGCTCCACAGAAGTAAAAAGCTTCATCTCCTTCACCAGAGTCTTTGTACTTAAAAATGTCAGAACAGAGCGGAGTGTCGCTCCAGGCCTGTGAGATCTTTAATGTGCTTTTATGTCGACTTCAAAGCGAACAAGTGCAGCGGGGCAAACGCTAGCCTCCTCACCTCAGTCCCAGCATGGCCAGCCGTCTCACAGGGAATAACGCCGAGTCACTCCTGACTTTTAAAGGAAATGGCCATGGTTGCGTTTATTAAAGAGAAGTTTGATTGAAGTGCAGCTTTTTTTGTGAGAAGGTAAGCAGGAAATTATTAGAGAAAACTGTTGGGGGAGATTTATTGTTTTTATAGTAACTCTTTTGCACATTCTTGTATGGATCTTAGACGTGAAAAACATATATCACTATTTATACTGATACAGAAAACCAATGGGAAATACACTAGTGATGTAGTAAAAATCTAAAAAAAAAAAAAACTTTTTTTTTATTAATGATTAATAAACGATTGTATAATTATGTACACCGATCAGCCATAACCTTATGAACACCTGCCTGAAATTGAGTAGGTCCCTCCATAACATTAATGGCATGTGTGTTCTGACATTTGAGCTGCAGTAGCTCTTCTATTGGATCAGACTACACAAGTCAGCTTTTATTCCCCGATGTGCATCAACGAGCTTTGGCAACCCATGACCTTGTTGCCAGTTCATTGGTTTTCCTTCCTTTTCGTTGGTCCTGACCACTGTAGTCCAAAAAATCCCACAAGAGTTGCAGTATTGGATTTGATCTCGCCAGTCATGTACTGTAGCCCTCACAGTTTGTCCCAAAGTCACTCAAATCCTAATGCTTGCCCATTTTTTCTGCTTCCAACACATCAACTTTAGGGAAAAAGAGATACTGCTTGTGAAATATGTACTCTGAGGAAATCACACACTTCATCTGCCTTCTTCTGCCTGTGTGCGCTCACAGGCACCCATGATTGCCTAGTGTGTCTGTAATGGGAGAGAAAGTATCCCACCTTTTCCTCCTTGCAAGTATGACCAATTTAGTTTAATTGGAGTTTCAGAAATGGATGGTTGTGGCATCCAATTAGAGAGAACTTGTTATATTGTCTTAATTTATAATAATAAATTATTAATAATAGTATCATTATTATTAATTTATTCATATTCTATACCGCTTATCCTGTAAGTGTACTCCAATCGCAGGGCACACACTCACACACTTACACACTACAGGCAATTTGGGAACGGTAATTAGCTTAATTTGCATGTCTTTGGACTGTGGAAGGAAACCGGCGTACCTGGAGCAAACCCACCAAGCACCGAGAGAACATACAAACTCCTTGCACACAGAACCAAGGCAGGAATTGAACCCAGACCCAGGAGGTGCAATGCGACAGTGCTAACCACTACGCCACCATACTGACCTACAAATATTATTATGCCAAAAATTATAAAAAGAGCTCAAAATCCGTGATAATTCAGAAAAGCATATTGTGACAACTCAGTATTAATATTATATGGTCATAGTGCCCAGTAATGGCTAATGCAAATGAGTAGACAAATGCATGTAGTAAGTAATTGCTCTTTAAAGGTAAAGCTGTAAAAGTAAAAGTCTGACCTGTCTGGCCGATCTGAGAGGTGCTCCGGCTGCGCCTGTTGCCCACGATGGCTACAAAACGGGCGTTGAGGCTGGAACGACGCTTCTTGCTGCTGTTGCTGCCCACTGTGCCAAGCGCCGTGTCCGACTGGCTGCCGTCTGTCCGCTCGGGCGTGTTGATTTCCCCGCTCACACTCGTGCTCTTTAACATGCAACGGCCCACTGAGGCCCGAACCTGCCTACAGGAACAGAGAGCGACCCAAAGGCACAAATCTGAACACCCAGATCCTGCTTGCTAAACTACTTTTTTAAAGAATATTTTCATGCAGTTACTCACTACTAAAAAGTGCTGCTTTTTCTAAGAATCACTTTTTTGTATTTTTTTTTTGTTGGATAAAATAATTTCTGACAAATTAGTATATATATATTTTTTTGATTTATTAAAGGAATTGAGCCAAACAATAAATGTTTCAATCTAAAGATAAATATTACAATCATCCATTGTCTAATAATAGATAAGAATAATCATAATCTGGAGATAGGAGTCATATTACTCTTGGCTTTATATCAAGCATTAAAACTGAATATCTAAATAAATTTTTCATGAATTTGCTAACCTTTCCAATATTTAAAAAAGTGACATGAAAGCAAAGTTTCAATGTTTTATTATGTCACATTAAAAACTTAATGTTTACTTAGAGTGTAATATTAGTTCTGCTTAGTTTATAAAATAATAAAAACAGTGTTTACATGCCTACAATACCTTCACCCTTAACTGACAAACCTATTACCATTCATAAACACTAAATGCAATGAATTAAACATTTAATTTCAATTAAATATTTCAATTAAGTCTGATTTCATATATTTATAAAACATTTTATGACAACGTCATGATACCACTATGACTGAGTCATAGCTATTGAGACACCCTGTCATGACATCTTAATAGAAGTCAGTCCAGAAGTGTTATAACGAAGTCAACTGTTATAACATCTTAATGTAGGCTCATAGAGAAATCATTATAATGCAGTCAGCTGTCATGATGTCCTAATTTAGATCATGTGTTATAACAGCCTTTTTTTGTCTTAATGGTTGACAACCCTGAAAGTTTTTTAACACCACCTTGTGTAAACATAAACATGTTACCTTTCTATGTACACTATGTACAGTGCATTTAAAAAGGTCTAAAATGTTTATTAGGGAAAAGTATTTTTTTTCACCACAAAAGAGAGAAAATCAACGAGGTATTAAAAAGATGAGGAAGAGGAAGATTAAAAACACCCGACACAATAAAAAAGAGGAGGTGAAGGCTGCTATCAAAGCAGCCTGGCCTTCGATAATGACTCAGCAGTGGCACAGGCTCATCACCTCCATGCACTTTGGTCCTGATGCTGAGAGAGGCCTGACTAAGTGTTCGTGGAATGCTTCATTCACCTATTTTCATAAGTTTTACATTTTTATATTGTCTGGGAAATACCCTAATATTTAGATTTTCATGAGTTTTATGCTCTAATCATTGAAATTAAATCTAAACAAAAGTTTTAAATCATTTACTTTATGTGTAATAAATGAGAGTTTTACTTTTCGAAACAAATTGTGTCCTTATAATAACCGGGACCTATTGGAATAAGCTTGTGTAATATAACCTTTCTGTATATTTATGTCAGTTGTCAGAAAGGGTTTTTATGTAGATGTTATTCAGAACTATAACGTTATTAAAAATTTCTCCCAATCATTTAATTTCACGATTTGTTTCTATTCACACAGCAGTGTATCAGAGTGCTCCTCCGCCCGCTGTGTCTCCGGAGGAGCTCGCATGTGTCAACATGCTCATGTGCTGCAGGATTGTCCCGTCACGCTCTCTTCTCCCTCCCCAGCTCCAATAACCGTCATACAGACAAGTGCACTCTGTGTAGGGAGCGGGAGGGAGGTGGTAGGCTTCTCCTCTTTGGAATGTAGAGGGGTAAGAGAAGGATGGTGTGTTAGGGGGTTTGGTGGAAGGGGGTCAGGTGATGGTGCGGCAGTCCAGCATCGGATGAATGACTGGAGGCATGCAAGGAAGGCTCTAAAAGACAGATTAGACACAGTGTACACGGACACACACACAGGAAAAAAAAAAAAAAACACATGAGCAGAATGAAGTGTAATGAACTACTAAGCACATGCAGAACAACAGCTTCGCGGTGTGTGCCAGGATAGTAGGCGTGTGAGTAAAATGTGGATAAACTGTGTAGAAAGGAGAAGTAGGAGAAACCAAGCGTATTGCCTCCGCAGTTGTGTCAGATGATTGATTTTAGTCAGAACAAGTAGTTTATTAGTGATTTAATCAGAGAAAATGAGAAATTTAGCAAATATAGCAAACACCTGGGTCTGTCATGCAACTGTTATTTTTTCCTTTTTTCTACAGAAGAACATCTTTAGAACTAAACACATGACTGAAATCTCCTCATTTAGACAGGACAACCTTCATTTTCTATGGAGGACCCGTTCCAAAGCGTCTCTGATTAGCTAATGACTAAGAAAAGCATCACATTCATCTTTGTAATAAAGTGAGTTCTTTGACTGGGAGACACTGTTTCAAGCCAAACAAGATCAAATTCTTGCATTTGTCTCACAATCTTTTCAGCCCACTCCCCAAATGTGTGTCAGGAGCCTCCAGCTGCAGAATCTCATAACGCTCCAGTTGGCTTCCAGAGCAGCAGACATTTGTACAGACGTTTGTCAGGACTTTATAATACAGTGACTCTCCACAGACTCATATTATTTTTCTTAAACATCTTGCATTATCATAGGGAATGTGGGATTTAGTTTGTTCTTGTTGTATACACACGGCTTTACCAGCGGTTCAGATAATCACCTGGTCTGAGCTCTGCCTTGCGATGGTGATGTTCCTATCAATTTCATGATCTAATAATTCTAGTTCCATTATAGCTTTTCCAATTTTCTCCCTTATTTAGTTGTGTCCATTTCCTCCCGGTCACTAGGGGGCTCCACATTAAGGCTACTACTACCACTCAGTCGGGAGGGCCACAGACTAGCATGTGTTTCCTGTGAACCACGTCACGTCACCGACCGCATCTTTTCGAACTGCTCATGCACCATTAGGGGCGGCGTAACACACTCGGAGGATAGAGATATCCGCTCCCTCTGCTTGCACGAGCTCACAGACGCCCCTGATTGGCTGTAGAGCCGTGATTAATGTGAGAGCATTAATTGCCTCCCATCCCATCCCGCTGAGAGAGCTCGGCCAATAAGTTCTCTCTAGGCCTCCGGCTGCGCGAGTCTACATCCTCACCCGGGAATCGAACCAGCGATCTCCGGACGAGTGCTTTAACACCCCAGTTGAGCGTTATTAACCAATAAATAACTTCGATGACTGATTACAGACCACAAAAGTTATTATTATAGGTTCCTCTAATCCCAGTGGAGTGCAGATCCAGTCCATCTCGCGGTTACCTGACATCTCCAGCTACAGTGTGGTGCCGATGGTTCAGCTCCTCTGAGAAGCGCCTCTTTCCCAAGCTCCTCCTCTGCTCGGGTCCACTCACCCCCCATGAGATCCTTCTCTCCCTTTTCTCCTCCCCTTTGCAATTTTCAAGTGACTTTGACCTTTGAACCCCGGCGGTGTAGCAAAGTAGGAGGATGCAAAAGGAGGAAACAAAAGAGGACGATAGAGAGACAAGAGGCAGACATGCATAATGGCGGAGGGGCATGCAAAGCCGTGCAAAAAGAAAAAAAAACTAAACAATGCATTGAGGAAATTTGACATGCTTGTAAATTGAATGTCATGATCATGTCTGCAGACATTTTTAGAAATAATGTTAAAGCTTGATGAGTCTGAGATTACTGATTAATATGTGTATAATTGACATTGCTTTTGCGTGAAAAGTTTCTCCAACCTGAACCGTCCGTGTGGCCTCTCCGATTGGACGGACATGTAGCTAGCGCTGCTCAGACGGGAGGCACTGCTGGCTCGCGAGATGGCCGACACGTCGCTCACGTCACTGTCCGACGACCTCGCCGACATGTTATCGCAGCTCCGCTTATACATCTAGATATGAAAAAACATCATATCTACTGTAGCCTGCTCTAAACATCCTGTGGTACATTATTTTTGAAATATAAACACAAAATGCATGTAAGAACTCAAATGCATATACTGGTTATTGACCACTTCTACACCATTTGTCCGACTGGTTTCTATTGAATTTAGATCTGCACTTGACTCATACACTTCTTTTATCTTCAGCATGATAAAGACTACAAAGCACATCTGGATAAATACATGCGCAAAATTTTTATGTAATTAAACTTTAATTAAAAAACAACACAGTGTTCAGTTATTTTGACAATAGATAATTAATTGTAAGTATGACAGATCATAGTTTTTTATTTACATATACAGTATTTACATTTAACGTTGTAGAAAGCCCGTTATCACTTATTCACCATATCAACAACCGCACATATTTTCAATCTAAAACAATTTGGATTTGAACATAATGCGATAACTGTGGATACGTATAGTAATGTATGGGTTGCCATATTTCTATAACATTACCTACTTAAGACTAATCTGTCATTTCTTTATGAATGAAGAGGTGTAATATCACAACCCAGAGTGTTCTATTGGACTATACTACTGTATGCCTGTATGACTATACTACTGTACAGCTGGGTGTGTGTACAACTGACTCACATCTCTCTTGTTCTTCACATCCATGTCTTGTTCGTGGCCCGAGCTGGCGGACGAACCTGGTCGATATGACGGAACCCGGATTTGATTCAACTGCCGAGCCCGGTCATCTACTACCAGAGCTGAGGACGATAATTAGATAGATAGATAGGCAGATAGGCAGATAGATAGATAGATAGATAGATAGATAGATAGATAGATAGATAGATAGATAGACAGACAGACAGACTACCTTGCTCTATACTGCTGCTCTTAGCAGGGAGTTGTGGGAGCTGTCTTCCTCTGCGCACTGATAAGGGAGACTCTGTAGGGGAGTTACGTCCAACGTGCAGGTGCGCTCTGGGAGAGACGGACAGACAGAGAGAGAGGGATTGACGTATATTGTATACTATACTATATATGGAGAGTACATGTCATTGTCTATGTAACTGTTTAGTTCAACCTCCTTTGGGATTCCAATCTGACTTACAGGCTCTTGCTCATGGCAATGTGGTGGTCACATCAACAATCATATGCCTTATCCATGGATCTACAGTACTACTGTACCATTATATCTCAATCACACTGTGTTGTGGTTTCTATCAACCAAGGCTTCAAGTTTGATTTACAATAGTCGGCCAAATTTGGGTTTGCACCCAACACCTGAATCTTGTTGCAAAACTGACAATTAGCCAAAGAGGGGCAACCAATGTCATATTGGGAAATGTATTTATTTATTTATTTTTGCGATTAACCAGAGTGCACCTGTCCTGGCTGGAGTGCTCAAAAGGCTGGATTGGACCATTTGTCCTCCACCTGCTGCCCCGCAGGATGGAGGTGGGCTGGATCCTGGACGAAGGAATGAAACGACAAATAAAGGGTGAGATGTATGAAGAAGAAGCCCAAAAAATAAAACAAGGCATGCAACATAAAAAAAAAATAATAGAGCCATATGCATATTGAGGGTTTAATTTAAGAGTTTGTTGTACAGTATGAATTATCATTGTAGATTTCTTTATTATTGGAAAAAATCTCCTGTGTTGAATCATCTTGGACTCAAGTGAAGGTGTTACTGTAATTCAACACGGGATTTTACCTATATATTATAGGGCACGTTAATTATTATAATAAAATTAACTTCTCCAACAAGGACTAATTCAAGCAAGCTCTAACCCAGGCAGATGATTGTTTGTCTTGTGCCCTAATGTCCCTGTGATGGGTCCCTACACAGGACAAACAACTGAAACCTCATATGCCCAAAGAATTTAGGGAAGTCAAGTTTAACTCAATATCAACTTTGTTATAAAATTGGTGCACTTTTATTGCTACATGAAATTAAATATGATGGGTGTTCAAGTCAAACTTTTGATTGTGCAGAATTACAGTTATGAGAGTAAAAACGACCTTTATTTCTCTATATAATCCCCTGTTACATTAATGCACTTATCCCAGTGTTTTACTAGTGTATTTTAGAAGCTGCTAGCCAATAAATGTGATCAAAAGTCATATTATGTATTAAATTGAGAACTACAGTGCTGTATATAATATATCAGAGCACTCCCATTAGAAATCGATTTGAATCTTTACCTACTTTGTATTTTATTGTATCAGTACACATTGTACTTTAAACTGTATCTTACTTCTATATTACAGTATACAGATGTTCTAAAAGCAGACATCAGAGACAAATCCAGATGCATAAACTGTTTACTTTAATTAACAATTATTCTCCTCGCATAATTATTGATGTAAAACTTAAATGGACAACTCTGAAGTTGACAAGTTTAAAGAAGAGTAAAACATTAATAAAGTTTATATAAATGATAAAATTTAAAAACGGATATGAAAGTTTTCTATGTGTTTACTAATAGGGCAACATTTTCAGAGGCAGTGCAACAATTAAATTATTCTATTCTATGAAAGGAGCATTTTTTGTTAATCACTCCAGACCTATACTGCTTCATCTTGTGTACAGGGTCGCGGGGACAGGGGCTGGAGTGTAACCCACGAGACCTAGGGCACGAGGGTACCTTCTGGACGGGATGCCAATCCATCGCAGTGCACACACACATACATACAGTACAATGGACAATATGGTAGCACTAGGACTGTGGATGGAAACCGGAGTTCCAGGAGGAAACCCATCAAGCACGGGGAAAACATGCAAACTCCGAAATTCGAACCTGAACCCTGGAGATGCTAACCACTAAACCACCATGTCGCCCCAAACCTAGTGCATCAAGACGTTATCTAAATATTGTATTCTACATTAGCAGCAAAACCCTTTTCATAGGCCAACGCCCATGATCTATAAAAGTGGAGAGACAAAAAGGAAGAAAAGGAGGACTGAAGAGAGAGAAGAATAAAATAAGCAAACATGGTGCTCAGAAAAGCTTACCTGTCACCGTCAATGGATTTCTTGTTAGTTTTTGTGCACACGGGCCTGTCCAAACTGCCTGACAGCCTGAACACGGCAGGCGATAAATGAACAGAAGACAAAAGAAAAGATGAGATATGAGAAAGCCGTTGAATGGAAAGATAAAATGAAGCTCCGTGATGGGGTGGGCGTCCCTCATTCCAGCCTGAGGACGGTGTCTGGTCTGTTATTATAGCATTCAAATTAGAATCAATCTGCACACCGTCTACGTAAGGATTTAAATAGTGCTGAGAGCGGTGAATGTGCAGGCTGATAAAAATATATCAGCAGGTGCAGAACATAATGTTCGAACAGAAAATGAAAAAAAAAAAAAAAACAGAGGCTTGCAGCACACATTACATTTATTTTCCGTTTTGTCGATTAATTAATAAAAAAATAACAATGACAAATTATGGACTGTTGGTAATTTAGTAACGGCGCTATTACTTCTGGAACACTCCGTAGCAGGAGAAAGTGTGTGTGCGTGCGTGTGTTTTTTTTTCCTTTTCTTTTTATTGTTGCCTTTTATTTCTTCGTACCTATCTCTGTCAGGGGAGCGGAAACCGCTCTCAGGCCTCAAACAGGTCGTACTGGCACTTCGCACCCGATCCAGTGCTGGCTGAAGATCACTGTGGAAAGAAAGAAGGAAGTAGGGTAGGAAGGAAGCAAAAAATTTTGTAAATTATACAAAATTATAAAAAAAAAAAAAAAAACATGAGAAAGAATGAGGTAAAATAGGATATTTTTTTTATAGAAATAAGAGTAAATTCATAATGCAAAAATAAAAAGAAAGCAAATAATGACAATATAAAACAATAAAAAATGGAATAAATTACAATTGTTATTATAGGGAAAAAAACAAGAAAGAAAGTAGAAGGCATCAGGAACACTTATTACTTAATAAACCCTTACAGTATAAATGCTGCTCAGTCTGTCTCTTGGTTATTAAAAGAATATAAAAGAATGCATGTTTAAAGCACATTTTGGGGAATGCTGCATTGTGGGAACCTTAAAAACTAAGCCAGTTGCTCACTGAAGAATGAGCTTCTGCCTCTAGCTGCCAAAACGGCTCATTAGTGATTTGGGACTGGGCCTTAATCTTTGGCCAACTGGCCGACACACACACTGGGTCTGTAGGTGCAGTATATTGACACACCTGGCATCCAGCCTTAGTTCTATTTTCCTCTCTTAAGTCTTGTTTGCTTTGCAGCCAGCTGATCGTGAGACCGTACTACCCTGAAACCTGACACTGTTAATAAACAATGCTGATTAAAGTTCCACAAGACCAAGCGGAATCGATGTACAAAAGAACACGTTCCAAATGGTTGCAGGTAAATCTGCAGTGAAGAGGAATTAGTTGAGCTTCAGCAGTTAGGTCTAATGGGAGGTCTAAATTATCTGCTAATGAGCTGCTTGGATTTACAACAGACCAGCTGTACAACCTTGACCAAAGTCCTGTCATTACGATTGTCAATATTTAAGTGCCCTGGTTATACATATATAAAATGAATAACCATTTTTCAGTGGATAGTCTATTGTTCGACATTATTGTGTACATGCAAGCTATACATACTGTACATTTTATGTATACTGGACTTGTATGGACAAATCTTTAGTTTTTCCAAACCAAGCTATCTTACCTAATGCTGATCTCATCTGTAAATCTGAGGACACGCTGTGGGGTGGGGCTACGAAGCGAGACCCCACCCCCTTCGAGACGCCGTGTCGATTTGCTCTTTAGGCATGCGGGATGGGTGGAGCTTAACATGGGAATAATAATTTAAAAAACAAACAAAAAGCATGCTAGAAAGCCAAAATGCAAATACAAAAATTAAACATTGAAAAAGCATAAGAAACAGAATATTTCATAAGCAAATTAAAGTGTTGTTTTTGGTGATGAGGAGAGACCTGGTTATGTAATATATGCGTTAAACCAGGAAACACATCAAGAAACCACACAAATTGTGTAAAAGAACTAAAAGGAGAAAGACAGGTGTTAACTACTAACTACTAAGTTACTGCCTCTTCTTTTAATTCTGTGTTTTTTTTGTAAGAAAATTATGTATTAGAAAATACTACCACAGATGAACAACAATATATAACTTTTTTCAATGTGACATTAATTATTGAATCCAAAAATAAATAAATCATGAAAAAAAATAATGTGGGCAATATTAATTACCCCATGATTCAATAGCTCGTAGGTTCATCTTTAGCAGTAAAAACTTAAGTCGTGCTTCCATGTTCATTTTAGACAGAAGAAGTTTCAACACTTTTAAGCAAACCGTACTTGTTCAGTCTTCTTCTAATTGTACTGACCTGGACTTTAACATTTCACATGCTCAGTGAAGCCTGTAAGGTCTGAGATGTAGCACTTGGGTTTATTGTAGGGATGTAACGGTATTGTAAATATCATCGTACCGCAATAACACTTTATTTTACTGGATCTGTAGCGACAACAGACCGCAAAGGATGATGGTCACGCCTGGGCTGATGGGAATTGTAGTTCCTCCTACCTCCCGTTCGCTCCATTCGCCTGAGCAAACTTTTCTCAGAAGACCTATAGTTTTATTGAGTCATTTCGGTTTCTCTCTGAAAAGAAACGGGAAAGGAAAAAAGAATCCTGTCTCTGTCTGAATAAGTGAGTGAATGAGGTGAGTGTCTCAAATACTTATTCAGCACATGGGCCAGCTGCAATAAGTAGGCTGCTATTTTTATTTTTTTCTGAGTTTTCAAGAATACTAAATTGAAACTTTATATTTTTACATGGTTTAATAATTTTTTGTTATTAAAATATGTTTCAAAGTTTACAGATAGATGGCTAATTTGTCTGCCATTGATATGTTCAGTGTTCATGTATACTGTTTAATAAACACTTCTGGCACTTTTTTTGAGTCTCTTCATTAGTTTAGTTTTGCCATTCATACTGAGGTATTACCGTACTGTCAAGTTTTGATAACGTTACATCCCTAGTTTATTGTATTTCTCTGAGCATGTTCTGACCTGGAGCAACGGTCTTGAATGCTTTTCATTTGTGATTAATCTTTCTTACCTTCTCACTAAGAGGGGGGTACTTAGTACTGCCCACATGTTTTCTTTGGTTTTTGGGTCGCGGGTACCTGAAGCCTATCCCAGGAGACTTAGGGCTTGAGGCAGGGTACACCCTGGAAGGTGCCAATCCATCGCAGGGCACACACACACACTACGGGCAATTTGGGAACACCAATTAGCCTAACCTGCATATCTTTAGACTGTGGGAGGAAACCAGAGTACCCGGAGGAAACCCACCACTAGGGGAACATACAAACTCCATGCACATAGAGATGGGAATCGAGCGTGGCCAGGAATCGAACCCGGACCCTGAAGGTGCAAGGCGACAGTGCTAACCATTATACCACCTACTATGATAAGATGATTTTTATTATGTTTTTACATAAAAAAAACATGGAATTAAAAGAGGGGAACTAAATTTTACATATGACTATATATCACACAGGGACAGGACATGAGGGTATTATTCCAAACAACACTGTCTGCATAGTCAGAACTTACCTGTATATGTCTTTGTGAATGCCATTCACTAACAAAGGCATCTTTGGGGGCAAAGTATTACAGTGTCTAGCTAAGTTCCGACTAAATAAAAGTAATACCCAAAAATGGCCATGCAATGCAAAGGGCAAAGAAAAAAGTGCATTAGTAAACAGGAAACATGCAATCAATTTAGACATGCATACTGTAGAAAAGAAAACTCTGAGCATCTGTATAGTTTTTGTACTTAAATATATACTTAATGTTTAACTATCACTTCTGGTCACAAGTGTTTTAATAACCATTAATTTAATTGACTCTTGTCAAAGCATGGGTCAAAGTAGGTTGGTATGGTCTGCAGTGCCGAGAAGAGACCAGCTGCCTGCCAAAACCAGTCACGATTGTGTATAAGTGTTAATTCTTAAATTAACAGTTTCAGCAAGAAAACAAATCTAATAATATTATGGTGAACTTAACCAGCATGTTGTTGCCTTAGTAACTACTTCTTACTACTTCTTATCCATGTTGTTCTGTTCACAGCTAACACAAGCTACTTCACAAATCCCCCTTTTACTCCTTTTCAAGGTCTCTACTTGGTGTGAGGAACTAACTAGTGATGGGTCGTTCATTAATGATTCGTTCTTTTTGAGAAGACTCGAAAAGTCTCGGAGAGTGATTCGTTCATCTTCTCCTGGGCGCGCATGCGCAAATAATCGCAAAACCTCCGTAGGTTATGTACAGGAAACAGAATTGAGCGATTCTTTCTTAATGACTCTTCTACTCTCTTCTACTACTCGTTCTTTTGACACGTGACTCCCATAGACGCTTTGCGGTGCAGTACACAGGAAACAGAATGGAACGATTCTCCTCAATGAGTCTTCAAGTCCAGAGTCGTTCGACTCGGACTGGAAGATAAGAGAGGTGAGCTGCTCATTCTGTTTATTATAGTATGTCCTTAGCTGCATTGTAATATTTTCATTACTGGAACTATAGCCAATGTGTGTATGTAGACGAATTGGGGGTCGTTTTATTGAAAATGCAACATTTTATTTTATTTCTGATCAAAAGAATGAAATGAACTAAATGACTCCAAAAAAGATTTGTTCACTTTGATGAACGAGATTCAAAGAACTGAGTCACTAAAATTATTCAAACTTCCCATGACTAGCCCTAGCACACTAGCTTTCCATTTAACGCTATTTACAGTAGGATTCAACCCCAGAATTTAACTGAACTAATATTCTAAAGTGAAATAAGTGGAAATATAAAGAAAAACGTATGAGATTTTCAGGATTGTCCACGACCTGCATGGTTCATTCTCTTCAACGTTTTAGAAGAGAATTTAAAACTATTTGACCTGTTAATTATACTAATCGTCAAGTGGGAACTGTTGGTCGCCAGCTTCATCAGTCGCGGTTAGCTAGTTCTGCCAGTCACAGAAGGACATGTGTTGGTGGAGAAAAAGAAATGGTTGAATAAGCAAACAAATCATAATCTGTGGATAATAAATGGTGTTTGTGCAATTGTTGCATCCCACCGGTGCTGATATTCAGTACAACAGTCCCTATCTATCTCTCGTTCTTAATTATAGAGTGGAATTTGTACTGTAGAATTCTTTGTATCTTTTGATGTATCTTTTTTTTTTTTATCTTCGCAAAGAGTTCTTGGAGATGCCTTTACTTTACCATCAGCTCTCATTTCCCCCCCTCAGTTTTTACCTGTTAGTGTGCAGGCACTCAGCGCTTCCACCCCGGATTGATCTGTGCATCTCCAGGACCTCACTTGATGTTCATGACACAGAACCAAAAAAAATAATGTAAACAGCAAACAAAAGAACAGAAATACAAAAAAAAAAAAAAAGACAGACATTTTTAAGGAAACACTGAATTAATATTGTATAAACATAGTATGATGTGACCAAATGGTGTGTTAGTCTTATTAGTACAATTAGTAGCACATAAACAGGTGGTCTATAAGTAAGTCTAAATAAGTATTGAATATCGAATATTGTTATAAGATGCCATATAACTTGGAAAATTGGATTCAAGGTGGCGTGTAAAGTCTTTAATAAATGTCAGTCGGTTTTACACCTTCATTCATGAGAAATTTCATTACAAGTCCTGGTTTGACTCGAACGGCCCTACACTGGGATGCTATGCTTGGAATTTAAACATCAAAGGATTTTTCCAAGCTGTTGATGCTTTATTTATATATTAGAATCTTTTTTTCTACATCCTAAGAATTATTACTTCAAACACAACTGGAGTATTTAAAATACATCATAATGTTTTCTAATTTCTAATTAAAATCATCAATGTTGTGTTTTTCTCCACCAAATTCAGGCATTTTTTGTGTTTATGTGATTTTAGAGCAGCACTCTCACCAGAACAAAAATCTAATAAGAACACAGACCCTCGTGAAACAGATTTCATTTCTACCTCCTGGTTTCATGTGTCTTGTGCAATCTGAATTGCATCCTGATAAGATTTTAACCATGTTTGCAGTGAAATGTGTTTCCGGTTAGAAAGACTGAAAATGTGCTCGAGCATATTAAGTACAATACAGTATGCAAATCAGCCCATAACGTCTGACAGCAAACTCCTCTGAATATTGTTACACTGAATATGGCTGCTGCTTTATATTTAAAAAAATGGTTTGTTTGTTTTGTGCAAGATCGTAAAGTGAAAGAACATTAAAGTGTTGTGATGTAATGTCTTGGTTTAGAGAGAAAACGTAAATCTAAAGTACCTGTCCTCTGAGTAATCATAGTCGGAGTCTCCGGATCGGTGCTCCTGCTGCGGATTATAGTAGTGAGTGGGCGACTGGGAATGATGCCGTTTCTGACGGATTTCGTCCAGACTCCTGAGAAAAGGGGGGAGAAAGAAGGAGAGAGAGAAAGAGAGAGAGAGAGACAGAGAGACGACATTACCTGTAAGCTAATTATTTCCTGGAGCTGATTGAAGATCGACGTTCAAACTGAAGTTCAAACTGAATGCAAGACGATTCTGACTATTAAATTAGGATTATTAGAACTTATTAATTGATATTTTCATGACATTACACCGCTTGTTAACATATAACTTAATAAATACAAGTCTGTGCCGGTTTAAACTGTCTGTTTGTGCCATGCAGGTAATTTGATCACATTTGCTATCTCACTCACTCTCACTCATCGTCTATACGGCTGTATCCTGTATTCAGGGTCGCGGGGGACCTGGAGCCTATCCCAGGAGACTTAGGGCACGAGGCGGGGTACACCCTGGACAGGGTGCCAATCCATCACAGGGCACACACACATGCACACTCACTCACTCACTCACTAACCTGCAGGTGGAGGAAACTGGGGTTGCCGGAGGAAACCCACTAAGCACGGGGAGAACATGCAAACTCCATGCACACAGAGACGGGAATCGAACCCGGACCCTGGAGGTACAAGGCGACAGTACTAACCACTACACCACCGTGCTGCCCATTTGCTATCTTGAGTTAATGAAAGAAATATAATGTTTCCATTAATGCAATACGTGGCCTTAGCCCCATCTGCTCCAGAACTTCCTAACAAGTGGGAATTTCACTCTGCTGTAAGGAATACTGTATGTGATACCAGGTGGAATGGTGGCTCAGAGGGCTAGGGAACTCAACTACTGATCAGAAGGTCAGCGGTTCGAGCTCCAGTGGGCCCTTGAGTGCCCTATATGTGACAAACAATGGATTAACTTAAATACTCGATTCTAAATACCAGCCATATGATTACTGTACTGTACATTACATTCCAGCATTTGGCAGATGCCCTTACTTCCGTTTTTCATCTCATTAGACATCTGAGCAGTTAAAAGTTCAAGGCCTAACAGTTGAAAGTTAACTTGGTAGTGGTGGGGTTTGAACCACTGATTATATATTAGGCGTGTGAGTGTGTGTTAGAGGTTCACCTCTGCATGGGGACATGGGTGTGGCGTGAACGGCCTCTATACTGGTCCTCTCTGTGTGGGGAGACGGAGCGAGAGCGATGCTGAATGGCTGCCTGCCTCTCGGGAACCGTCAGAGTGCTGCCCCTCTCCTTCTCTCGGGAGTTCCTCTCTGCTGCTGATATATCACACGTGCAGTTTGTAACACCAGAATGAATACACGGGTATCAGTTAAAAAAAAAGAAAAAAAAAAAAAAAAAAGATCAAACTATAAACTACCATGCGAGAGGATTGTGCCGAACTACCAGCACAACTACCGAACTCTACGACATGCCAAAAAGCAACAAAACGCCTACGCTCTTAATCATTTATAGGGATAATAATTGTCTTAATCCTAAAGCACATCGCTAAATGGGATAAGATTATAGAAATAAACTAGAATAATAGGCGTTAAGCTTGAATCTAAAGCAAACTACGCTATAAGCATGCAGCACAATCAGCGTATTTCTCATAAGGCCCGTATCATAGTGTATTAAGCCGCCACAATCTGTTATTTCTACTTAATAACAAGAGTTTTGCCAGCTTTATAACACTTCTAGGCCTTATGAAAGAGGTGCCACTCGTACATACAGTACTGCACTACTGTGCACCGTTCCTAGTTTTCATGCAGGTTCGTGAGTGTTTTCTCTGTGGTCACAGCTGCATTACTACAAAAGCCCAGCAGAGGGCGAGAGAGAGACCGAGCTCATGCCTAATAACTAACACGAATACAACAAACTAAAATCATCATATTTACAGTAGAAAAGGACTAATGCCGCATCCCAAACTGTACCTCGGAGTTCATACTCAGATTGAGCATGCAAGATTTTGGTTCATAAATTGGGTGATTTCAGTTTACGGTTATTTGCTGCGTCAGTACATGCGCATACTGTGTGTATATATATATATATATATATATATATATATATATATATATTTATAAGGCTAGTTATTAAAAATAATCAACTCGGTTATGGATCTCATGTCTCTTTTTTTCTCGAAAGTCTGTTTTCTCTCTCTCTCTCATCCTGTGATGGACAGCTACGGTGTGATTACGGTGACCATGCGCCCGCCCGCACCACCCCACCCACCTGAGGACACTACCGTAATTGCATCATCATAATCAGTCTCAATGATGCGATGAGATCCTGAGACATACACACACAGCAGATCAAATACGGCATCACACAGGACACAATGTACTGTACTTCCTGGAGCCCGCACACGCAGAACAGGTTTGTAGGTACACCAACCCTTGTATTTACAGCAGGTAAACCTTGAATATATGTTATTTTTGGAGATAAATAATTACTGACAGAAGAGCGTTTATTACTGTGATCCATTGGACTAATAGTAATACGGACAGCAGGGATGGTTTTGAAGAAAAGAAGATCCTTCCATAATCAATAATGTTCTGCTGTAGCATTCAAGCTGTTGATCTGGTTTTCAGGTCTTACTTTTGATCTTCGTCTAACTTCGTGATCTCCCAATATGACCTCATTGAGGCACCATGTTTATACTAATTAGAATATACAATAATGCACACATTGGTTGTTTTAAGGATGACCTGTACGGATATCTACAGTAGAAACATCGGCATTTCTTTACGCTGTGGTACAGTACATTCAATTTTCTACATATTTGTACACATTTGTTAGTCATACATCAGGTCATATTTAGGATAAATGAACGACACTCACTCTGTAACTTCTTGCTGGGGCTGTCGTTGTGGACGTGTCTGCGGGGGAGGTATGGGGAGGGTTGGGGTAGAGGGAGTGAGGACACGTCGTGGGTTTGCAGCTTGTACCAGTGGGGCTGATCGTCCAACAGCGCCGTTTCGAGCTCGATCAGGATCTGCGGGGAAAAAAAGATGAAGGAGAGTCTATTGCTACTGTAAACTATCTTAAATGAGATATATTGCGTCATGATAAACAATAAAAAAAAAGTAAACCATGAGGAGAAAATTGGATCTAATCTGAATAGACTTTAATAATAAAACCTCTAAAGTCGGGACTCTAATCATTACAAAATCCAGAAAGCAAATGATGTGTAATTTTACCAAAAGTGGATAATGTACTGTAAACACACCTCTCCAAGGAAATCGCTCTCCTCTTCCTGCGCTCTCGGCTGGTCCCACACGGTGATCTCCAGCATGCGCTCTCGGAAGTCCCTGCGGTGCACATGCGAGTAAATGAACGTCTGGTTCCACCTTGGCTCCAAGCTCTTCTTCACTGTCTTCGTCCTCCTCTTGCTCTTGTCACTAAAGAGGTTGTGAAAGTTTGTTAATGGTTACAACAGTTGTAACTGGGTACAACACATGTGCAGTCATTCGCATGTGGGGGGTTTGGGTAGGGTTCTGACGGATGATGAAGCACCATTCAGAAAAGTACCTTTGGGTCTCGTTGACGTGGATATACAGTAAGGACACAAATCACTTAGCAATGCTCACCTCCGATCAGGAAGGAAGTACATTTTGACGTAAGCGTTGCGAGGTCGACCGTCCGGACGAGGGGGTAGGTCTATGGCTTGTAATACGTTGACGATAAGCTGATGGCCCACTTTGTCATACCACAGTTTTACCTTGTTAGAAAACATGAACAGGATGTATGAGGATGTGAGCAGGACACATATACACTCGATCAGCCAAAACAATGCAACACAAAACATTAAGGCCAGAACAACCGGGACAGGTCTTGCCCCAGGATGAGAGGCAGCTAACACTCTTGGTGCTCTGGGTTAAAGCGGTTTGGCCTACTTGTAGTTGAGAGTTGAGGCTGGGACGTCGGTCCTTTTGCTTGCCGGGCCCCGTGTGCAGTGGGCTATGGGGCACTGGGTGTTCTGGTGCCTTTCTTTCTTGTCGAGTTGTGCTACATTGAATATTATGATGGATGTGGAGGGACTGGGTCACCTTTGGTCTCCATGGGCATGGGTGAGCCATGGGTGCCCATGATCCTGTCACCAATTTACTGGTAAATAATTGGTAATGAACGCTATTCAGTTAATCGTGTGGTGTTACAGTTATAGTTGGTCTCTATAGAAAACAATAGTTTTAATACTAAAAGAGGAACTTGTTTTCAATAGATTCTACATCTCATAATTTAAAAATGTACAAATGGAAATATTCCTCTCTCAACTGCAAAAAATTTAAAAGGCTTAAAAAAACAATGCTTTTGCGACCAACATGGGACCTTCAGACTAAATAAATTAACAGTGTTATAAATAAATAAGTCATGAGAAACTGCTGTGTAAACAATTATTTCAAAACTGGATTACAGAAACGCGATCTCCAGACAGCTCAGATTCCTTATGGTTATTATTACCATCATTCTGTTTTACGTCTGAAAGCCGATGCACTTATAAACCACAGACGTAAGTGCATGGCTCTTGCTGTAAAGATTACGCGCAGTTGTCCTTCGAAGTGAATGATTAGCGCCACCACAGTGTGTGTTAGGTGTTTAAGATAGCGTTGCGTTCATTAATATTGTGTTTCGATTTAACATGTAAAGAAAAAGTGGGAGATTTGCAGTGTGAATACTGCCAATGCTGATAGGTCAATCCATCCATCCATCCATCCATCCATCTAGGAACCTCTGTAGTCCAACTAGTGCCAGTGGTGACCACTGGAGGACACTGGTGCCTTTATTACATGTATTTATTACAACTGTGGTAGGACCACTGGCCAACATTCACACACATTCACCCTATGGGCAATTTGGGAACGCTAATTAGCGTAACCTGCATGGCTTTGGAGGAAACCGAAGTACCTGGAGGAAACCCACCAAGCACGGGGAGAACATGCTTAGAGAACAACATGCACACGGACCCCAAGGCAGCAATCGTACCCAGACCCTGAAGGCCCAAGGCGACAGTGCTAACTTCTAAACCGACCAGTAGGACAATAGAAATACATTATCTATTACTATAAAAAAATTTTTTTGATCAGATTAAGCAATACTGAGCAGAAAATTACCAAATGGCAAATTAGTGTTATTTATAGTGACAATTTATTTAATTGTTTTTTATAGCAGGCCTATACATTTAGCAAGATCCTGATTTAAATAAGAATATTCAATTATTTGTCACATGTACTTTTTACAGCACAGCGAAATTTCATCTTCGCATATCCCAATTAGGAAACTGGGGTCAGAGTGCAGGGTCAGCCAGCTTACAGCGCCCCTGGAGCAGATAGGGTTAAGGGCCTTGCTCAAGGGCCAGCCATAACCGAATTTTTTTAAAACCATAAGACCTGTTTCAGCTTCACAATAAGAATTGTTTGCTCTCTTATTTTCCTTAAGTCCTTCAAGAAAAGACTTATCAGGAAAGCCTAAAAATGTATACGGTGAAGATTTATATAAGTGTCTATTTATTAAACATTTATGTAAGAGAAGCTGGGTCCAATTCCCACCCAATGCCCAAACACCAGCTACTGGATGCAGTGCCGGTAACAAGCCCAGATAAAACGGGTAGATTGTGTCAGAAAGGGCATCTGGTGTTAAACCTTGTTTGCAGATCGGATGGTCGGCAGTGGCGATTTGGCAAATTGACGAACTATAAAAAGAAAGTTATAGGAAAATAATAAACTGGGGTGATAAGAGTAACTTGGGGCACAATATATTCACCTTGACGTTATTTTTGTTCCTACAACTCCTTGCCTTTAAGTGTTCTTTTTTCTTTAGCTTTGTAATATTACATCATTTTTATTTTGGCTCAAAGCATTTTAACTACAATTATATACAGTAACAGTTAATTCTGACCAAGTAATCTGATTGGATGAGAGGCATTCCATGAGTAGTGATATAGATTATAACAGCACTGGCACATTGAACTATATGTATCATTCTGCATCAGTTATTCTATCATTTGTTAATTACACTGACTGTCGGTCGCTTCATGGGTAAAAGTAGGTCTGTGCGGTCCTCAGTACTGAGGAGAGAGCAGCTGCCTGCCGAAAACCACATTCAAAACCAGTCATGGAAGCACCTTCGGCAACAAAACACACCGGATGATGTTATGTCACCTTAAACAACACTTTGTCTCCTCATTCTCATGTGTCTCTGAACCATTCTGTTCACGGCTAACACAGGCTACAAAGCTAACTACCTTCTAACTCAAGGCTGAATCCCAAATTCCTCTCTAATCCCAGATCATGGGCACTACTTGGGATGTGGAACAAGGGGTTTTAAACCATACATAGTGCATTAGCTTTCCATTTAACGCATCACTGTTGTGCTGATATTCAGCACTTCCTCTTAATGCTTAATTACTGTATCTTGCATGTTTATCTGGTTATTTGCTTATATCCCTGTGCTTTCAGCTGCTTAAAAACAAAGTGAATTTAATTACTTGGTCATTATGTGGCAAATTTATGGCACTTTGTATATGTGATACAATACTATAGTACTATGTATGATGAGTAATAATCTTTTTTTTTTGTGCTGTACATACTGAAAGCTGGCCTGGTAGGTCCTGAGGCAGGTCTCTCAACATTCCCGGACTGGTGGGGGACATGACGGAGATGGAGGGATGGTCCACCTTGTGAGACTCATCTATAGAACTGGAACCAGCTAATATAACAGAAACTTTTGAGTTAATACAAAGCGAATATGCAGTTTGTATGCTTAGAATTACATTTTAATGATACATGGTACTGTAAATACAGAATTATGGCCTTATGTAGCAAAAAAAATATACAAATACATTGGGGTGTAAAAACAATCTAGAAAACTTACTGGATTCAAGAGGAGGATGTGACCTCTCTGGGATTCTCGGTGTTTCTCTTTAAAAGAATAACAAAAATAACATTTTAAAGAGATACGTGTTTCTTTTGAAATACCCACTGATTATTGATTATTAGATAATAAGGGAATTGTCGGAATGAGAGGATCAGATAGCTAAGGCCCCGTCACACTCCGATGAAGACCACAACCTTTCTACGGCAACCTTAAAATATTAAAGAATGCAGTCTGAGAAGTCGAAATGGAAAAATGTGCATTTATCAAGTCCATACTCCTTAGCTACATCCCCATAAGGTTCTCAATGCGTAACACAGACGCACTGATAACCTGCTGCATGCACATCATGAACGTGGTGAGTAACGTAAGAGGAACTTAACGCAGACTTCTATAACATGGCAACACAGTGACATTCCCATGATAACGCAGAAATCTTTCCTGCCTGCACCATGATTGTACTGCATCAATAAAACCCCTAAAAGGTGTTACGCGTTTAACTGCTCAATGTTTTCACTATTACATCCTTATTCATTTCTTTCCATGTCTTACTTGGACTACATTCTTATACTCCTATCTCACATGTGCACATGTGACTCACGATGAGATGCGTTCCACGAATTTCTGCAAGGTCTAGTTCTAGAGCTTCCGTGAGGACTAGCAATAAAATTAGCTGATGGAATAAGATGATAAAAAGATGGAAACGTAATCACAGCACCAAAAACTCGCGATGAGTCTTGACGGACCGTACGTGTATAACCGCATAGGTTAGATAGGAGTATTACCAGATTTTTCTTTTTTTAAAACTCACTGTGTTGGCTTAAATTTCTGCAGACGTAGTGGGTTTAGTGTGACGGGGGTTAGTTATGCTGATACGCTAGCAACAATACTTAAGGTCACCTGAGGACACTTTAGGGTCGGGCACTACAGGCATTGGGAGCAATACCACAGTTTGAGTGGTTTACTTACTCATATGCTCTATCAAACTTTCTGATGATGTTTTTTGGAAAAACACGATGAATGCATCTTTTACATGTAGTGGAAAAGCAAATCAACTTTAAACAAATGGAAATAAACGAATCAACTAGGTCACCAAAAATCACATGTCAAAACCATTTCAGTCATTTTCCATCTTATATTCTTATGATGCTCACTCCTTTTCCATTTACATTAATAGGAATCCTTTGTCTGTTTTAGTCTGTCCAGATTGTTCGGGTCAAACTGGTACTTTTGATTATGTGCAATAACAGAACACAGTTATGAGAATTAAATCTCTCTTTATTTCTTTATTGCTACAGTAAAGCATTTATCCCACAGTTTCACTAGTGCTTGGATACCACTAAGTGAGCTGGAACCATGATTGGACTGTGCGCTTCATGTCTGAAACGCTGGCCTCCCAGGAACTCCTCTAAGGGATCAAATATAGCTTGGAGTGAGGTCAGGACTGCAGGAGGGTGGTGTGTGTGTGTGCTAATAACTCAGTGGTGCTGGTGAATAATAGTGTATACAGTTCCCACAGACAGATGCGTCACTGCTGCAAGTTGGCGACAAGTTATCGGTCAATTTTCAAGGGTTTCACTGCAGCGAGCTCGACTGTTTTACTGCAGCTAAAAGACTTATCACCGTTGAGATGCTGAAATTTTTCACAAGAAATTTCATCACGAGTCCCAGTTTGACTCGAACGCCCTTGTATATAAAGTAAAAGGCAGAATTACACAAAGAATAGTCTAAAGGCAAAAGATTGGGTGGACATAAAGAATAAAACAGCTTCCTTTAGCTTTAGCTTGTTTTAGTAATCTAAATCTAAGAAAACAAGATTCTGTGACAACAAAAAGCAAATTCCAGAATATAAACGATTAAAGGATGTTAATTATCTCAATAATTACAATACGGATATTATCTCACATATAATACAGTAGACACAGCAATAAGGTATGACTAAGCAGTTAGCTATTAGCTAACTAGCTATGCCATGCTATGCTTACCTAATTGGCCTTGAAACAACTATTTCCACTTGCGGTGCAGACTGCGACTCTAAAATGATGTTGTACACTTCTTTCTTGGTTGCTCCAGGCAATGCCTTCCCGTTCCACTGCAACACCTCATCACCTGAAATGCAAAAATGCTTACCGTTTAGCCAAACTACAGAACTATCGAGGAGGGCGGGTCAAGCAGTGGAACAAAAAGTTAGCACATAAATAACAAGTTAATGAGATTCAGCATCATAACTGAGTTACACGAATACACGTTTTAAACAATCCTCACCTGCTCGTAAGTGGCCTACAACATCTGCGAGACTTCCTTTCTTTACTTTGGTGATAAACGCTCCAAGCCTCCCAGTCTCTGTCATCTTCCCACCAACCACCTGAAGAAAATACAAAATGCATTTGGTAAGTTGTGGAAAGAAATGGTTGAATGGTAAGATCAAACATATACTGCATACTGTACTATATATATTTAAATAAACAAAAGGGTTTGTCTCTACATCGATGAAACTGTGGGCGTGTCTTAAATCGACATTTTGGACAGAAGTTAATAAATCTTTTGCACCATGAATTAAATCAAAAAGCAATGTTATGAACACTTATATACTTTGAGATAAGCTACTAATAAGCTACTTGCTCAATGTAAACAAACACCTGCACTAATAAATATTCATCAGAAAAGCTAATTTTAGTCATTTTATGATAAAATTTTATCTTTATACGATCTACTTTTTTGATTTTCCATTTGTGATTTACTCACTGATTACCGAACATGGAGTGTACTGTATTTGGCTGACAATGAATGAAGTCCAACGTAAACAAGGATACTCAACCTTATAACTATTTCTACAGACTCAACAGGTACTAAAGCTAGTATACAGTATACGATACTATCAAGTCATGCGACCTCCATTTAAACAGAGCAAGTTGAGCTTGGCCTTGTACTTAGGCACATATGAAGATGTGACATAGATTTACAATTTAGCCTGAGTGGTCTGTCATCTCACCTTCAGCCCGAGCAGAGAGCCAGCTTCTTGAGGCACAGCGGAGCGCTTGCTCAGAGTGATGCGGCCAATCAACTGATCTCCGTCTTTTGATGGCTGCCATGTGACAGGATGCTGAGGGGGAAATTCAATAGTGGTTTTCCGATTCATTAATGATGGATAGAGTCTTACTGACATGCATGCAAACTATAGTGAAAGTACTAGTATTATACATACTGTATACCCAAAGATCACCACTACATGGTGGTTCTATCAAGTAAACCAGTCAAATAGTGTATGCTATTAAATATATACTCATTACTAGAATAGGTAGACTAAGTTGATTTAATTCGATTAGATTTTTGGGCATTGTGATTTTTGGTTCCTGCCTGATTTGTTCCAAGCATAGGTTTCAATAGGTTTTGAAGTACAGTATGATGAACTATTAAAAGTGTCCAATTAACACTAAAATGCTTTGTAACCTTTGCTGTTAATAGTTTAAATGCCTTGTCTTGAACAAGCTGATGGAATGATGCTTCACACTCCAGTCCAGTAGGTGGCAGTATTGCATCAACCATTCAAGCAGTCAAAAGAAGAAGTGATAGCTCAGAACATGTGGGTATTTGCAAGTGTTTTCTATTTTCTGCCAAAGCTGTGGAATATTTGTAATTTATAGATTTTAGAACATTAAATCTTTGTAAGTTTACCTAAGTGAAACAACTGGAAATTGAAACCTGACCCACCAATTAATTGAATTGACCAACAGAACCGCATAGTCGATTAAATAACACAACTCTTCTCATTACAATCACATTACTAAACACAATACCATCATTTATATAAAATATAAAATAATTGTTGAAAAAAAAACTTACATGCAAGACAGTGGGGTCGAAAGGATGGCAATCCCAGTCACCTAGAGAGAGAAACAAACAAAATACAGTATGACAAAAGTAAGAGGATGCAACAGATGTGAAGAGGAAGCCACTAACTTTCTTAGTCATTAACAACAATATTATTGTGCATGCTATACTTTAGAGTCGCGAGGGACTAGAGCCTAAAATACCTGGAGCCTATCCCTGGAGTCTAAGGGCACAGAGCGGGGTACACCCTGGAATGGACGCCAATGCCACATACTGTACACACAAACACACGCTCATTCTTTGGGCATGCTAAACACCCTAACCGGCATATCTCTGGAATGTGGGAGGAAACCGGAGTACCAGGAGGGAAACCCACCAAGCACAGGGAGAACATGCAAACTCTATGCACACAGACCCAAGGCAGGAATCAAACCTGGACCTTCTGGGTGCAAATCATAGTTCTAACCACTAAGCCACCGTGTCACCTTCTATACTTTATAACACAGAAAATGATGATGAACAACTAAACAACTACATGGAAAGCAGGATTGGAATATTTAAACATTGACTTTGGAGTACACCGACCAGCCATAACATCAACACTAAACAACACTGATGACCAACTATACACCAAACAACAAACAACAACAAACTGGTCACATAATCACGGGCACCCAAGGCTCACCATGTCGGCAAGGACCAAAGACCAGCTTGTCCAGTCTGATCCCACAAAAAAGCCAATGCAGCACAATCGCTGAAAAAAGTCCATGACAGAAAAAAGCACCATATTCCACCACGTATGGTCCCAGCAGTCCGTCTACTGAGCTTCCAAGCTCCCAATCCGATTGAGCACCCATGGGATACACAACAAACAGACAAGTCCAATCCATGGAGGCTCCACCTCGGAACCCACATCACCCAAAGGATCTGCTGCCAACGTCCTGGTTACAGAAACCACATCACCTCCCCAGAGCCCCTGCACAGCCACAAGGGGAACCTAAAACCTGCATGGATTGAATGTTATGGCTGATCGGTGTATGTAAATATTATTGAAATAATATTGGAGAAACAAAATCTGCGGATGAAAAGCCCAAGTTCTTAACAATGCCGGCTGTACTGTTTGAGGATGAGAAAAGGGCATGGCACAGACCTAGTTTGACCTTTGGATCTCAACCATTTAGTGTCAGATATTGTGTAGTCAGCTCTGACCTAAAGCAACAACATGATACACAACAGATTCCTAATGGTAAATGATATTAGGAAGGCTTGTAGCAAGACCTATTTCCGAAACAACACGATCCATCCATCATGCTGCACCGGGGCATAAATCCAAATAAAGTAGGAGGCTAAAGGCCACTAAGGACAAAGACGAGCAATATTATAATTCTATTTCTCACACACATCCCTACTCAGTACGATGTGCAGTGAAAAGCTTTTAACAACTGTCTCGGCAAAACCAGAACTAAACAAACACCATTAATTAAATCCACATTCAAATAATTCTACAAATTAAAAAAAAAAAATGTAACATTAGAGTACAAGTTACACTAAGAATAAAAATATACAAAAAAGGAAATAATAGGAGTATAATATACGGAAAAATATAATATGGATAGATCACTCTGAGCACATGTACTCATGTATGGTCTGTCTGAACACAATGAATCATCATCAAAAAAAAAAAAAAAAGATAAAAAAAGATATAGAAGAATTAATTTAACAGATGGAGCTTTCATAAAACGAAACTCAATCACAGATGGGAGGTGTTTTAATTTACCCCCAATGAACCTAAAATGTAATATCATACTCAATGCTGAATTTGGAGCAGTTTTAGGCTTAAAATTTCATGCCCATGCTTAATCCTGTGAGTCACTCGCTGTGTTACATGACAGGGCAACTGACATAATTCCAAAAAAATTATCCAAAGAAACCATGAGATATCCATGAGTTTCAGAGGCTGGACTTCAGAAGCTTCTACTGCTCCATTAAAAAAACTCAAGTATAGGCACGGTTTTCAGGTGATAAAATGTAGAACAAATGATAAGAATGGAGAAATCGGTCATATAATTGTCAAGAGTTGCTGCATATTTGATGAGTATGTCATGACTTGCCCATAGCAATCTCAAAAAGATTTGATTCCTCACCATCCTTCAAGTTATTTAACACCAAAGACAAAGACTTCCTTACCTTTTTCACTTATGCTCTCCACATCTTCACAGCTGGTATACTCGGGTGTAGACCCTCCTTCCTCTTCAGAACTGCTGATGGACATCTGCCGTTTATTGAGGCCTCGTTTGGGCCTGTAACCACGGGGAGGAGGTGGTCGGAGACACTCCGACTGGTCTGAACTGAGTGAAGAATCTTTCCGGAAACTTTCGGCAGCTTTCTCGCGCTTGGTCTTGTGTAATAACGCTGCTGAGCCAGGCTCCAAGTAACCTTTGTGGCCACGATCCTGTCCATCCCTGAGGTCTTGGGAGCCCCCGGGGCTCATGTGAGAACCACTGTGACCCTGTTTTTGAAGAGGTACAGGCCCCCCACCAGCACTACCCCCCGCGGTCCTGTCCACAGAGTACGCTCGGTGGTTTTCCAAGATTGCCTTGCGGTTTTCATTGCCCCCTGACCTCCTGCTTAGCCGACTGCCTGGAGTCTCACAACCATCTTGAGCCAGGCCTACTTCGTTGATGGCCATGTCGCTGTGGTGGCGTTCTTGTCGCATTTTGGACACTTTGGCATGCATGCGCATCTCTTGTTCTTCTTTCTGAGGTTTGACAGGGTAGCGGGCCAGGTTGGGATCGCTACAATAGCGATTTTGGTATTCCTCTTCTCGACGCTGCTTTTCCCGCTCCCGTTCCTCTTCTTCTTTTTTTTTCCGCCGCTGGTCAGGATGGGAAGTGTCACCAGGGTGGTCGTATTCTTGCGAATGGCCTTTCTCAAGACGTCTGCTCTCTCGCCTTTCTCCTGGAGCTCGATCTTCTGAAGCCTGGTTCAGCTGCCTTCCAGGTACCGCTCTCCTCTCACCTCTGATAATGACCTTGCCATTCTGCTCATGTAGAGACACTGGTCTCTTCCTATTGGACATGGAGACAGAAAGTCTAAGAGTAAAATATATAATCAGAGAAATGTTATCAGAGAAAGCCCTGTTTAGGGTTGTACAGTACATACAACCATATTTTGCAAGCACTTTAGGCTGCATAACCTTTTTTAAGGTAGGTTACCAGTAAAATACTGAATGCCAGATTGCAGGCTTGAAAAGTTTTAAACCTTTTTTCATGTTGAACTACAGTAACAAGACTTTTCACCTATATCCAGTGTTAAATTGAGAAACAACGTAACCTACTGTAAATAAGTAAAGGTCTTTTAAATAAAGGTACCATCTAGCCATCTACCGTTTCGGTGTACAAGCCAACAACAGTACAAATAAAACTCACTTGAAAATGAGTTTAACTAATTAGAAACGCAGATTTTGTTTCCTCATTGATGCAGAAATATGACACATGTACATTCACACAACAAAACTGTTCCTGACTGATATTACAGTTCATAATGTATCATTGTTGCAGAAGTGCATTATCATTTATACTTCTCTCGTGGGGGTTCGCTCCTTGCTCGTGAGGCTGGCATGGTGTCTACTCCCTTGGTCCGGTCAGTGACTGGCTGGAGGTCGTTAACACTTCCAAGGTTAGCTCCGGATGTAACCTGCGACCTGGAACGTAGCTTCCCGTCCCGGTCGACCTCAGGGCCGGGCAAGCTCAGAGGCCTGCCTCTTGGCCCTGGTGAGAACCATTCTCCAGATTTAGTAAGAATCTCTTGCTGCTTCCTGCACAGGTTGCACACCCACATCACCTGCCGAGAAACATGGAGTAGGTGGTGCTGAAGAGATCTTTATCTGTAGGATATGCAGGTGACTAATGCTCTTTGATGTATACTGTATTTAAAAGTAGTTTTGACTTGTGCTTTTGGATTCATTTTAGAACAATTACATTAAGGTAGACATGAAAACAGATATAGAGTTGAAGACAAACATTGTCGGACAACTGGCAAACATGTACAGTATACATACAGTACATACAGGTCTATACACACTCTATAAAACTCAAGTTTGATCAAAACTGTCAACGTGGCCATCTTTTTCTTTTAAATTTCTTCTATTTAGTTTTCCTTCTCTCCCCTCTATTCTCATTTCCAGCATTAATAAGCACTCTCCAGTGGTTCATTTACAAGATGGATGACTGTGACTTCCTAAAATACCTAGGCCATGACGATTTCTCTTCTTCCTGTCTCTGTCTGAGCCTTTTTCCATCTGTTATGTGGAGACCAGTCGAACTTGATTAGATGCTATTAGGGTTAATGCAAAATCAAACGGCTCCTGCGTTTTTAATGTTTGTGGCTTAGAAAGGGTAGATTTCCAACATATCCATCTCACTTTAGATTCCGTAGCAGGGACTAATCTATTGATCATGTCGGTAAATCCAGTGTTGCTCCACACTGCAGTTAACAGGCTTGAATGGTGCAGTAATGAGCATATGTTCTTGTTCCTTGTCGATAGTGTTCCTTTCCAAGCAAAACTCATGAGTTTAACTCGCAGACAGCCAAGTTCATTTGGCATGCAATCAGCTAGTATGAATCTGCACTTACAGTACTAGTGAACGCATCTTTTTCCAAACAAGCTCGTAGGCAATGATACAGTTATTGGTACAATATCAATACTCAGATCTGGATGTTCTACACTATTAATCATTAAAGCGAAGCAGACTGCAAACTCTGTGAAAATGTCTTAGGACGGACTACAGCATCATTGCGCTATACTGTTCAAGGTGTTTAAACAGTATTTTAGACATAGAGAGGACGAGAGGGCAGCCGGCGGGAGTGGGCAGAGAAGTACCAGTGAGCATCATCATTAAAAATGAGCACAGGGTGTTCGTGAGCATGCAGAGAAACTGTCAAAAGCGAGAAGACTTGAGTTCCGGTCAACGCACGCTGAGAATTGAAACACACACAAGTACTTGCCTTTAGACTCTCGATTAAATATAAAGTTTAAACATCAGTGCCTTAAACATGAAATTCAGTATGAGGAGTTCTTGTTTAGAAGTGGAGAACACAGCATCAGCAACACCAACATACTGTTAATCCGGCTAAATACCCTGTTCCATTGTTATTGGGTAACAATATCAAATTCAACAAGAACCAAAAACATGGACTTCTCGGGTGGGGGAAAAAAAACGCAGACAGATTGGAAAGCATCTTCCGTGGAAAAATAAGGAACAGGATTCTGAGGAAGAGCTCATTAAAAACGATCAAGAAAAAAAAAAAAAAAACTTTAGGCAGAACCCAGCTGCTACTTTCAAAATCTGTAGGAATCTCAAATCAGTCTTTAACCGCGGTGGACGCGTATGTGCCATCTCAATTCTGCGAAGAAGAGTACTCACATGCTAGTTGCCTTGTGCTCGACATGGTCGAACGGATGGATTCGTAACAAAAACCTCAAATCGAATAAATATCGTTATTTTTTTTTTTCCCGTGGATTGTTCGTGCTTCAGTGCTGCTCTAAAGAGATGGAGCCTGTTCTAGGACAGCATAGGGGTGGGAGGAAAAGTGAGAGAGAGAGAGAGAGAGAGAGAGAGAGAGAGCGATACAGAACATTGTGCCCTTATTGGATCCAGTTGGCCTTGTTCCAGAGTAATCTGAGGTAAATCTGATGTCCAGAGGCCCACAGCTGTCAGCCAACCAGAGATACACTCACAGGAAGGGATTAGCAATCTGCGCTAATCCTGCTGCCTAGCACCACAGCTAGCGTTTATTCTAAATGCACCGAGATCAACAAGCGTGGAACTGAGTAGGAGTCTGCAGGAAATGTTTAAATGTTTAATCATTGGCAAATTTCGAACAAAACAGAACAAACTTATGCAGATATGGAAAACCTGGTGCCACCAGAAACAATACGGGAATAATGCGTGTAAAATAAGGTCGAATAAGGTTCTACAGTATGACAATAGTAATAGTTGGCCGTGCCACTATGCAATATCTACTGTAAGTAATGTTGAAGAAAAATTCTCTAATTCTTAAGTAGGATTGAATTTATCTCACATGTGCGGGGATTTGTTGTATAGAAAATTTTACTTACTTCAATATTCTAGAACAATACTGAATGCATCATGTCTAAACTATAAAACAACACATGCAATTATAATATTGTAAGAAAACAAGTGCAAATATACATTTCATTCTTCAAAGTAGCCACCTTTTGCTTTGAGGACAGCTTTGCACACTCTTGGCATTCGCTCGGTCAGACTCATGAGGTCGTCACTTACTTTATAATGATTTTCCAAATATACAATATGGTATATTGAAGCACTTGTTGGCTGCCACTATTGTGCATCATCAGTTACAGTTACAGTCTTCTTTTTCATGATCCGCACAGTAATGTTTTACGCCGGATCTCATTCCTGACAAGAGGTGTACAAATACTTCGTTACCTTACTTAAGTAGAAATTTTGGGTATCTATACTTTACTGGAGTAATTATTTTTCAGCCGACTTTTAACTTCTACTCCTTACATTTTTAAGCAATTATCTGTACTTTCTACTCCTTACATTTTAAAAATAGCCTCGTTACTTTATTTTTATGATCAGAACGCGTAACCCCTCCCCCCCCTCCCCGCCCCGGTTGCATGATCAGAAAGCGAGACCTTAATGCTTTTGTCGCCCCTCACGGTACTTTTACTTTTATACTTCAAGTAGTTTTGAAACCAGTACTTTTAAACGTTTACTTAAGTAAAAAGCTTGAGTTGATACTTCAACTTCTAAAGAAGTATTTTTGAACCCTAGTATCTATACTTCTACTCAAGTAATGAATGTGAATACTTTTGACACCACTGTTCCTGACACAACACTCCTTATTTACTGTATTCGGGCTTGGAACTATCGACTATAAGATTCTACTCAATGGCTGAGTTCAGTTACAACTAAATGAAATGAAATTATGTAGATTAAATGAATGAAACAGGAACAAATATTTTACTGTGACAGGCTGCAAAGTGCATAAAGGTATAATAAAAGAATTAGTTGTTAACATAACAACCTCCGCAGCAACCTCATTTCCCCTCTCTTCTGTTCCAACCACTCAGCGTTCAGCATCACCGGTATACAAATCACCGGCATGATCATCTGTCATCATCTGCACCTGTTTCTCACTGGTTTATACGTTAAATTTGATTTCTTTTAATGTGTGAATGATTCCAAGGTCATTGCGTACCTTAACAAACAAAAACATTCCTCTGCGATTGCTCGGGTACAGGGACAGGACTGAAAATAAGAGGCAACAAAAAAACATGCCAAAAATTAAAAGCCATTTAGTAAGCCTGGAGAAATATTCCTCAAGACTATATAAACAATTAGAAGAAAGACTGAACACTTCTTCCAGATGTGTAATTTGATCATTTTGAGTTATAACAGTTTCCGTTTAGTTTTAAAGTTAGAACACACCTACTCATTCCTTGGGGTTTCCTTTATGTAGAACAACACTGAAAACCCCAAGGAATGAGTAGGTGTGTTCTAACTTCTGAACATTACTGTCTATATCTGAAAAAAAGAAAAAACGGTAAAGGATTAAATCGTGTCTACTAAGACACATAGAAATAATGGATATGTAAGCAATAAAGGAAATTATTAAAATGAAACTTGTGTAATTATGTAATGTTGCTACTTTGAAAATATTATGGAGAGTTGATGATTTTTTTTTTTTATCGTATTGAATATTTTATCTGGTATTTGAAGCAACCAGACATACATTATAACCTATAACCAACACCTCAACCTCTGGTGTTATATGTCATAAATGACATTTTTAGGCCACGCCACAATACACGACTTGCAATAAAACATAATGAGCTGTGTGTTTGTGTGTGTATTGTATATACACGAGTGTGTGCATGCTAGCATGAGTGTGAATCTAGTCGCTTCTCCTCCCTGTGTGTTAGTGTGTCAGGCACCTCCTGCTCAGCTGAATACAGCTCTCCATGGTAACCGAAGCAGGAATGGAGAGATAGAAGAGAGTGTATGTAAGATAAACAGAGAGAGAGAGAGAGAGAGAAGGAAAGGAAGATGGTTGATTTATCACAGGGTGTTTGGAAACTGAAGTAATAAAGAGACAGAAAACAAGTCAGCAGGTTCGAGTGGGAGAACAATCGGAAGCGCGGAGACAGAGAAGGCATCGTATTAGATTTGCAGAGGAGAGCGGGGGTATAAATGAAGGCTCAGTGGGGGAAAAAAAAAAAAAAAAAAAAACCTCCAGGGCTTGGTTCAGGGACCCAGAGAGGAAATAAGCTAAAGGGAGATAAAAATGACTCGCACCCTCCTTGGCGTTTGACAGATCTGCTGACACACAATTACTGAATCATACTCCTGAGACGCGGCGATAGGGTGCGTCTGCACATTTTCAGTTGGGCCGCGACTGAAACAGCGAAAGCAGCCGCAATAGCGGACCGAGGCTTGAAGGAGTATTCTAGCTCAGTGGTATTCGATTAAAAATTGTCAAAGTCTGGTTATATGAAATGTCTTGCTTGAAAAAGGCCCAGAAAGTCAACTAAGATGACATTATGGAGAGAACGATTATCTTTTAATGCTTTTCCATTAATAATTGAAAAAGAAATGATCTGCTAAAGATGGTTCATGTGTCGAGTTCGTAAACTACAGGTATGACCAAATGACAATCACTGGACTACCTATTTTTAACCTAGTCTCTCTCTCTCTCTCTCTCACACATACACTTCACTTTATAACCACTGTTGGTTTTGTGTTCCCCTTGTGCCACCTTGGCGCATGGCTCCGCAATACCTCTGGGTGTGCTGTGGTGCCTGGCATCAGGGCATTAACTGAGGATCTCTTGAATGCTGTGGGTTGTGCGGTGGGGCCTTCATGGGTTGGGCTTGTTTGTTGACTTGCTCGTTGTATTGGGATCTGGGGAGTTTTTGGAGACAGTGTTCATGTTCTTGAGCTCTTTGCCTGGCCAGGCCCTGTGCATGCCAGGCTGTGGTGCACTGGCTGCTCTGGTGCCTTTCTATCATGACTGGCATTGACTTTTTGTACTACATTGACTTCCTTTGTGGGATCAGACTGGACCACTGAGCCTTGGATGCTCATAATCCTGTCAACAGTATTATTGATAATCAATGTTAATGTGTTAATGTTATGGCTGAACCGTGCACTGTATATACATAGCACAAGCAAACATTTAACTGTTTTTCTGTTGTTAGAAAATAGCAGACAACCTGATGGCTTCATACATCATGATAATGTAAGTTTTGTGACCACTTTAAATTCTACCAGTAAATGTTTGGATTAGCATAGAACCTTAAGTAAAGAAGAGCAAGAAGTCAGAATTTTTTTTATGACATCCTACTGATATAAGAAACATGGATAAAGCACATGAGGAACTTGAAGTCTTTCAAGTCTCTCTCATATTAAGGTTTTTAAGTGTTATAATAAGTCATGCCTAAAATGGCTAACTACAACAGAACCAAGCTAGTTGGCTAGCTAATTTGATCCGATCCGCACACACACCTTGGCACAGGTTCTACACCAGGTTTGGACAATAGCTGGAAATCGAACCCAGGCCTTGTACATGGCAGGTGAGAAACCTACCACTGACCCATAAATGCCCTCCAAATATACACACACCCACTCACAAAAGTGAGTACACCCCTCTAATTTCAGCAAAGGACAATACTATAGAAATGAAGCTTGGAAGCAGTTGGAATGAAGCTTGGATAACAGTATAGGTTCACTGTCCGTTGAAAATAACTCAACATACAGCCATTATTGTCCAAATAGCTGGCAACAAAAGTGATAACAGCTGTACATCTTCAACCATGCAAAGTCACATGTCCTATTCATCATGTTTGTGTTCATCATTGGCCGAGTACTGTATGTCTCCAAACCTGAGCCCTATTGAGCACTTGTGGTCCTCAAGCGGAAGGTGGCGAAGCGCCATGTGTCTAACATCCAGCAGCTCTGTGATATCATTATGGACGGAAAAACGCTGGACACAGTTTTGACATGTTTACTTAAGGCGTACTCAGTTTTGTTGCCAGTTATTTAGACAAAGTCTGTACCGCCCAGCCCCGAAAACGTTTTTTTGCACTCTAATATATCATTAGACCCTCTTTAGCATTGATTTTGGCGCAAAGTGGTGAACGCTTTCACAGTTTGATTCCTGCAATATGTCTCACATGGAATTGAAAAGGCAAAAATGTGATACTCTGGTCATTCAGTACATTCAGGTCGTCAGCTGACTTCATTTTATTGCCACATAACGTTGTTGAGTCTAGACCTGAACAACTGAAGCAACCCCAGGTCCTAACCCTGCCTCCAGAGGCTTGTACAGTACAATGAGCACTATGCATGATGGGTGCATCGCTTCATGTGTACCATTGCTCTGGAATAGGGTCAATCTGTACTCATCAGACCATATGACCTTTTACTATTACTGAAAAATCCCATTTTTACACCCCACTAGCAACTTACGTCTTACGGCCACACAGCGGTCCCAATCCTGAATCCGCTAACTTTCAGTTCAGCACTTTCAGGTTTTTAATAATGTGGAAACTGGTTTTTGGACAAATTCATCATTTGATTGTTGGTCTTTTTTTCATAAATGCAGATCTATAATTTGATCTTTCTAAAACTGCAATTAATAGATAGATTGATTGATTGATTAATTGATTGATTGATTGATTGATTGATTGGTCAGACAGTGTATCTTAAAATCTTTTATAAAAAGTCATTAAGACTTAAAACTGAAATTTTAGACTATTTTACAATATTTTTTAAAATAAGTAATCAAGGTATTATTTCACGTAGATTATTCCACGGTGACTCCAGTATTACAGTATGTGAATCAGTGGGAAGACGAGCCAAAAACCTCATTTCAAATGAATTGAGTTATGTATTTCTTTTTAACAATTGGCCACCAGTGTGTTGTCCCTGAGATCATCTCCGTGATAACTGACCACTTACGGTGTAAGTAGATGTGGCACATGTGGTTTAAGTGCGGGGCTGCACACCAGGCTTACAGCACTGACTCATGTCTAGACGTCTAACTCGATGACAGCAAGAGCGCTAATTAGGAACCCCTGTTGCTTGGTTCAAACTTGGAAACAGACATCACGTTAAGCGTGTCATTAAACCCACAGCATCATTAATTATTGCGAAAGTTTGTTTGTGACCTTTAATGCTAGCTGACAGAACAATTTGTTTTTATCAAAATGAAATACTTTCACACACGCAAAAACAATGCACACATACAGTACGACTTGAGTACACACACACACACAAAAAAAAAAAAACAACACCACATTGAGAACATCAGACGGAGTGCACAGGGAGTCGCAAGTGCCCATTGGATTGCAGGGTAAATTTGCTCGTCTACCCAGTATATGATATTGTGCTATATACCGTATCTTGACCCATGACCCCTTGACCTCATGGCATGCCCATTGCAGTCCCAGGGCACAGGCAAAGTGCAGCAAACATGCACATTCTCTTGTCAGTTAGTGGCACTTTTTTTGAACGGGACTCCGTAACATAGCAAGTCTTATAATTTAACTAGATACTTTTTTTTCTCATACTGCCTTAGAAATGTTAGAAATGTCCAGGACTTCAGCTTCACCGTCCTTTCAACTAAAGTGCAACCAACTGATAATGTCAGAATAACATCTGACCGATCGGAATGCCAGCCCGTGCCCATCGACCTCTCCCTGTTGGCTGTCCCTTTAAAGGCGGCACATCTCCACGGCAACGGCCACAAGGAGGGGAAGGGGCACTCGGTCAGCTAAGGAAGGGATACTGCACCCCATGCAGAGACCGGGATACCCAAAATTCCTTACCCTGTCCTTCACTATGAGACACTTTGCAGGAGCAAGAGACAATGGGAGGAAAATTAGTCACATTTATAGGTTTAGACAAAAAGTAATAGAGGCTGATACTGAAGGAAATAAACCAGTTCATATCGAAATCCATGTGTGATTTGATAGACATTGAGCTTTTCAGCCCACACACACACACACACACACACACACACACACACACACACAGAGCAAACATTGGATATTCAGAGCCACACAACAATCCCATCATCACACAAAGAGATAGAAACAGAAGAATAATGCTAACCACTTTATCCTCCTTGAGGCATGCAGTCCAGGAAGCAGAGAGGAGTGAAAGACGGGCAAAAAACGGGAAGAGGTGAGGAGAAAAAACGGGAGAGGAGGGGGCAGGTGGGAAAGAGAGCAAAGTGTGAAATCGGAAATCGGTGAGAAATGGAAACGGTGCATGTGTGAGAGAGAGAGAGAGAGAGAGATGGAGAGAGAGGGAAGGTGACAGAGAGAAAGGTGGGGAGGGAGAGAAGGGAGGAAGCGTTAGTAAAGGGACAATGTCTCAACGTCTGTGTATTCAAAAAGACAGAGTTCAGGTTCAGACAGAGCAACAGCGGGCTGGGTTCGAAATCAAGTGGGGTGCAGTCGACACTAAAACAGCCACACGACTCGACGTCTGGTTCCACACATGTATGTGCTATACATGGAAAAGGACGATGAAAGTGACGATATGAAGCGAGACGACTTTTGTGTATTTAAAGAGTCATTTTTCGACATTACAAATGCTTCATGTAGTCTCATATGTCATAAATATCTGGTCGAAGTCATTACTGTAGCTATAGTGCCTCCTGTAGGTTGAATATAGAATTGCAATGTAATATTTAAATGGTACCTTCATGATGTGTCTTTATAATACATTCATAAGCATATATATATATATATATATATAATTGCAAATAATTTTGGAGATCTTATGCAGCAGCTATCCTCTCTCCTTGCCATCTTCCCTTTTGTGAGGTCGACTTACAGAATCTACTTTTTCAGCTCAGTGGCCTCGCACCTCCAGGGTCGAGGGTTGGAATCCCCCCCCCCCCCCCCCCGGTCTGTGTATGTTATCCCTGTGTTTTCCTCCGAGTACTCTGGTTTCCTCCCACAGTCCGAAGACGTGCAGATTAGTCTAATTTGTGTTTCTAAATTGCCCGTACTCTGTGCGTGTGTGTGTGCTTGTGCCTTGTAATAGACAGACGCCTGGTATTTGGATTGGTACCCAGTCTAGTGGTCAGAGTCCCCTGTTATAGGCTTCATACACCACTGCAACACTGTTCAGGATAAGTGGCACAGAGAGTGTTTGAGCGAGTGACTGAATTGTTATTCAAACGCACATTCAAAGCAGTCTAATGAAGCACTATACAACTTTTTAAAGTGTCATGAAAGTGATGTTAATAAAAAAATAAACTTATTACATAAGATTGCTAACATATGTCCAATTCTTCAACATTGCTTTAACAAATATCTATGCAATGCTTATAAATGTTGTATTTGGGGACTAGGTAGTTTTAAATAGCATTAGCTGTGTGAGTACATTGTACATTTACATTGTTCATTACAACATAATATTACAACACATATACAGTACACATATTTCCGCTTTATCTTTTGGCTTGGACATATTTATTTGCTTGAAATACACTATATGGATAAAAAAGTATTTGGCTAAAGCTGCTAATTGTTGAATTCAGGTGTTTCAATCAGGCCCCTTATCCCCAGTGAAGGGAAATCTTAATGCTTCAGGGGACCAAGTCCATATTGAAGTGTATGTAACTGCATACAAAGTCATTGCAGCTTTGACCAAATACTTTTGTCCATATACTGTAGTGTATATTTTACTTTTATATATATTTGCACATTTTATATATATATATATATTACCGTTCAAAAGTTTGGGGTCACTTGCAAATTTCTTTGTTTTTGTTTAGTGATTTATTTTCTACATTCTACAACAATACTGGGGATTTCAAAACTATAAAACAACACATATGGAATTAGGTAATTATGTAACAACAACAAAAACGTCTCGGGTTACATTTCTGTAACCCTGTTCCCTGAAAGGCGGGAACGAGATGCTGCGTGAAAACGCTATGGGAACCAGTTTGTCGCGTTGCCGGTCGTTGAAGCATGCTGTGAAAACACGCCAAAGTTTTTGGCTATATATAACCTCGACAGGTGACGTCATCTGATTAGATGTAGGTGGAGGTTATAAAAACAGGTGAGCCGGCAACGACCTCAGATTAATTTGTCTGAACAGCCGTCCGGTCACGTGGTAGTGCGGCATTGCGACGCAGCATCTCGTTCCCGCCTTTCAGGGAACAGGGTTACAGAAATGTAACCCGAGACGTTCCCTAGCAAGGCTACACTCGATGCTGCGTGAAAACGCTATGGGAACGAGAATACCAACGCCGCCGCACTACAGGTGTCTGGACCCCAAGGTTGTGTAGCGTGTGCGCACAAAGCCAAGAAGGTCTCAGAGCTATGCCTGGGCAGCTAACTCGGGGGCAGTGAGCCCGGAGTAGCATGAACATCCAGATTTATAAATGTAAGAAATGTGTGCGGGGAGGAACCAACCCTTCGCGCCACACAATTACTGCAGGGGATACCTCCTGCTGGTGAGACTGGGATGATACCCTGGTTGGGTGGGCCCTGCTTCCCAGAGGCGAAGTGAACCCACGCGCCTCATAGGAGAGGGCAATATGCGTCTCCCACCCAGTATAGTGGCGCTCTGACTCACGCCACTAGCTGATGCGGTGGACGTGAATCTGAAAAGCACATACTGGATAGTAAGTGAAGTTTCTCCTGCTCCGAAGCTGTAAAAGGCGGAGGACAGAAGGCTTCAACAATGCAGCTAAGAAAATCCTGAGGGTACTAGGGCACAAGCCCAAGGACAAGCTTTTACTGCAGAAGCTCCAGCACTGAAACATTTTGGCAGTGGACTGGGTCTACCTGCTTGGCACACACTTGTTGCAGGGGAATACCTCTTGCTAATCCAATAGCTGAGGCGATCCCCTGGTTGAATGAGCCCTGATTCCTAGAGGCGAAGTGAGCCCACGCGCCTCATAGGAGAGGGCAATAGCATCTCTCATCCAGAGCATGAAGAAGTTGCTCTGACCTACGCCACTAGCTGATGCGGTGGACGTAGATCTGAAGAGCACAAGCTGGACACAGCAAGTGAAGTCTCTCCTGCTCCGAAGCTGTAAGCGCGGAGGACAGAAGGCTTCAAAAACAATAGGGTGCCTGTTGGGTTTATAGTTTAGCTTTTGGAAGATAGTTGAAAGAGGATGCAGTTACGCACGTCCTGAAAGTGCTAGGGCATAGGCCCGAGGACGGAAACTCCAGCACTGAAACAATTCGGCAGTGGACTGGGTTTACCTGCTTAGCAGACACTTGCTGCAGGGGAATACCTCTTGCTAGTGCAATAGATGAGGCAATCCCTTTGGCTGAAAGAGCCCTGATTCCTAGAGGCGAAGTGAGGCCACGCGCCTCATAGGAGAGGGCAATAGCATGTCTCATCCAGCACATGTAGAAACTGCTCTGACCTACGCCACTAGCTGATGCGGTGGACGTAGATCTGAAGAGCACAAGCTGGACGCTACAAGTGAAGTCTCTCCTGCTCCGAAGCTGTAAGCGCGGAGGACAGAAGGCTTCAAGAGCAATAGGGTGCCTGTTGGGTTTATGGAGCTTTCTGAAGATAGTTGAGAGAGGATGCAGTCACGTACGTCCTGAGAGTACTAGGGCACAGACCCGAGGAGGGAAACTCCAGCACTGAAACAATTCGGCAGTGGACTGGGTTTACCTGCTTAGCATATACTTGCTGCAGGGGAATTCCTCTTGCTAATGCAATAGATGAGGCAATCCCCAGGGTTGAAAGAGCCCTGATTCCCAGAGGCGAAGTGAACCCACACGCCTCATAGGAGAGGGCAATAGCATCTCTCATCCAAAACATGTAGAAGCTGCTCTGACCTACGCCACTAGCTGATGCGGTGGACGTAAATCTGAAGAGCAGTAAAAAGGCGAAGCATATCTTAGAAGGCAAGAGGTCCGCCTTGCTACATGAACATCTCTCCCTGACTACTTCGGAGTGGGGTTACCATTCCCCGTGTGTCAGAGATAGACTGGACAGTACTACTGCTCCCGCATCCATGCTGGAATGTAAATCGCTCTGAGGGACAGGAACCTGGTGCGCTAGCTGTTAGCGGCGCGAGCACAGTCCGCCCTGGTGATAATATATGAGACTGCCATAGTGTTGTCCCCCGCACTAGGACATGGCAGCCTCTCAACTGCTGGAGGAAGTGCTTTAGGGCCAGAAATAGAGCCATCATTTCGAGGCAATTGCTGTGCCATGCGAGAAGATAGCCTCTCCAGCTCCCTTGGGCTGGACAGTCATCAGAGACCGCACCCCAGCCTATGAGGGAAGCATCTGTCGTTAGCCTCAGCGACGACAAGATGAACTTAGAGTGGGACCCAGAGTAGAGACCGGGGTCTGAACCACGTAGAAAGGGTACGAAGCACCTGGCGCGTAACCCATATTGGGGATTGGCCCTAGTGATATCCCCTGGTTCTTAGCCACAACTTAGAATGCTCTCATGTGCAGAAGGTCCAAAGGTGTCACCGTGGATACAGCTGCCATGAGAGCTAGGATGTCTGAAAGTGATGGTCACTTTCTGGTCTAGCTTGTTCTCCTTGAGGGTGTTGAGAATGGGTTCGATACGAGCGGGAGACAGCTGTGCCCGCTTACGACGGAATCCCATATAGCACCCAATGTGTTGTCCTCTGCACAGGAAAGAGCACGCTTTCGTGGCGTTGGGTCCCAGTCCTGAGGACAGAGATGAGCTAGGACGACATGCTGATGTCGAAGCACTAGCCACCGGATGCCCTGGGACTCCCGTAAGAGCCAGGGCTAAATCCGTGCATTTTGTGTGTGTGCGGGTGAGCTAGACCAATGGAAGGACCCGATACTGGTAAGCTTCGCCCCCGAAAGCGAACCTCAGGATCTCCCTGTGTTGTGGCAATGTTTCTGTATGAAAGTAAGCGTCCTTAAATCGATTGTCAGAAACAATCGCTTGGTAGGGTTGAGAGCAATCACCTTTACAGTCAAGAACTGAACTGTATTCATTGATTTTCAGGTAGCGGGAGAGCCCGCAGAATCTGAAATATTGGACGCAGCCCCCGTTCCTCTTGGGAACCAAGAATACCGACTGTAGTAGCCTGACTCACTGTCTGGTGGGGGAACATGTTCCATGGCCCCCTTCCCCGGCAGCCTGTCAGCAGATGCGCACTTTCTGGTTTCATGGAAGTGGAGGCCACGCCATTGAAAACACAGAAGGTGAAGTGAGAACTGAATCCTGTAGTTCCTCTCTCCAGTGCTTAGTACCCAAGGAGATATACTTGGCAGTAGCTTCCACGCTGCCAGTTTCTCCTAAAAGGGCAAAAGTTTCGGCAGCTTGGTTAAACGGGGGGGGATGTTAGATGTTCGGCATCCTGAAGCATGGCAGGAAAAACCGAAGAACTAACAGCCTATTGGAGACTGGTGTTGCCCGAACACCAGTGGTGGCGGAGCAAAACACCGACCTCCTGGGGGTGCCAGGGAGAACACATATTCGTTAAAAAGGAATTCTGGGTGCCTTTCCCTATTGGGGGGGCCACCCCCATTTATTTTATACACGCATATGTATATATATATATATATATTTTAAATCAGTCTGACCTCCTGTGTGCAGTGCAGCACCAAGCTGACCCACTGCCTGAAAGCTTTTCCCTCTAGGGCAGATAAAAGTCTACACAGCTAGAAAGGAAGTATAAGCTTACCAGGGAGGATGATGTCCCAGGAGAGAGATAGCCTGTGAAGCGTCTCTGCTATCTGGGCGTCACCATACAATGCCGCGTTTCCATATCGACTATATTTAAATAAACAAATAAGTCGATGGCATGAAAAACACAGCATGAATACAGCCTACTCCATGAAAGGGTTAACTCATATGAAGAGAGCTGAGAGGGGGTGGGGGGGGAGAGAGCGCGTCATTGAGGCTCCGCCCCCCGGCCACCCGACAGAAGCTGCCGTCTACTGCTTGTTTTAGTGCTTAAGGCTATTTTCATCTCCGGTAAAAAAGAGAGGAATCCTCGTGATGACAGCGCGGAAGAAAGGAGTTTTCTTACCTCCGTCTGCCGCAGCTCTGTCAGATGCACGAGTTTTAAGCCAGGAACGCGCGGCGGCTCGCAGCTTCTCACGGAATGCGCGGCGCGCGCAGCACTAGTCGAAGCAGTGTAGAGATCGCACTCCGATATGGATTATCACACACGGAGGGATTTAAACTCGTCAAATCGGTGAGTTAAACACCTTCCTATTTTGCTGGTTTATCACAAGCACGCTTCACAACAAGGCTGAAGACAAATGATCTGAGGTCGTTGCCGGCTCACCTGTTTTTATAACCTCCACCTACATCTAATCAGATGACGTCACCTGTCGAGGTTATATATAGCCAAAAACTTTGGCGTGTTTTCACAGCATGCTTCAACGACCGGCAACGCGACAAACTGGTTCCCATAGCGTTTTCACGCAGCATCGAGTGTAGCCTTGCTAGGGAACAACAGTTAGTTGTTATTTTAAGACACAGAGGTCGGCCTTTCTGTAATAGTTCTTGCAAGAACAGTATTGTGTCAAGTGCATTTGCAAAATCCGTCAAGCACCATAATGAAACTGTCTCTCATGAAGGCCGTCCCAGGAGGACGAGACCAAAACCTACCTCTGCTGCAGACGAGAAGTTCATTTAGAGTTATCAGCCTGAAACATGACCAATTAACAGCAGCTCAGATTAGAGGCGTTATGAAGTCTTTACAGAGCAGAAGTAGCAGAAACATCTCAATATCAACTGTTCAAAGGAGATTCATGCAGTTTTTGGACGCCTTCAGCAAAACTTTACAATGTAGAAAGAAATAAAAATCAGGAACCATCATGGAGTTAGAAAGTGATCTAAAACTTTTGAACGGTAGTGTATATATACATTTATTTACTATTTGAAAACTTCAGTTTTCTTTTAATGTAGATTTGATTTCACTACCTTAAACTTTATGTTTTTTTCTGGCCACTGGCAGAAGTGTAAGCATTTCGCTGCAGGTCATACAGTGTACGGTTGTGTATGTGACAAATAACATTTTAATTAGAATCTTTCAATTTAAGAAATAGTGTTTATGATCGAAAAATACAAAAGTTACCCCTGATTTTATAAACTGTTTCTATGATGTTTAGTTATAAGTGTTCTGTGCATTATGTAACAATGTTGTTCTGATAGAAAGAGAGAGCGAGAGAGAGAGAGAGGGAGAAAGGAAGAAAGAAAGAAAAAGAGAAAGAAAGAAAGAAGTGAAGAAAGAAAGAAAGAAAGAAATGAAGAAAGAGAGAAAGATTTAAAGAAAGTAAAAGAGAAAGAAAGAAAAAAGAGAAGAAAGAGCGAAATAAAGAAATGAAGAAAGAGATAAACAAAGAGAGAAAGACAGAACGAAATGAAGAAAGAAAGAAAAAGAGAAAGAAAGAGATAAAGAAAGGAAGACAGAAAGAGAGAAAGAAAAAAGGAAGAAAGAGATAAAGAATGAAAGAAAGAAATGAAGAAAGAGCAAAAGAATGAAAGAAAGAAAAAGAGAAAGAAAGAAAGAAATGAAGAAAGAAAGAAAGAAAGAAATGAAGAAAGAGCAAAAGAATGAAAGAAAGAAAAAGAGAAAGAAAGAAAGAAAGAAAAAGAGAAATGAAGAAAGAAAGAAAGAAAGAAAGAAAAAGAGAAAGAAAGAAAGAACGAAATGAAGAAAGAAAGAAAGAAAGAAAAAGAGAAAGAAAGAGATAAAGAAAGAGATAAAGAAAGGAAGACAGAAAGAGAGAAAGAAAAAAGGAAGAAAGAGATAAAGAATGAAAGAAAGAAATGAAGAAAGAGCAAAAGAATGAAAGAAAGAAAAAGAGAAAGAAAGAAATGAAGAAAGAAAGAAAGAAAGAAAAAAAGAAAGAAAGAAAGAAAGAAAGAAAAAAAGAAAGAAAGAAAGAAAGAGAGAAAGGAACATTTCCAGGACTTGCACAGTTAATTTTACAAATTTTACTAGTTAAAATTATTTCTTCAGTATTTCCTTTTTATTGATTATTTATTTTACGTACAAGATTTTATTTTCTTATTTTCTTTTTTTTTTAAGGTCACTGGCGGTCGTATAAAAGCATTTCACTGCATATTATACTGTGTATGATTGTGTATGTGACTAATAAAATTTGAATTTGAATTTGAATTTGAATTTGACTAAGTGAGCAGACTGGTGTAAATTCATCAGATGCATGTTGGATTACAGGATTAAGGTAGAACTAAACCTGAAAATCTGATTGAACATGTGATGGAAAAGAGCTACTGAGTCATAAGATGAAACAGACTATAATATTTCAATAAGCAAACGGAGGGCAGGCAACAACAGAGGAGAACAGGTCATGTGTGCAGGTTAGGGCTGCATCAGAGCCTTTGTCGTTTGTTTCATTACATTCTTCAGTTCTATTGACTTACTAATTAATAATAAAGCTAAAATATGATCATTAATGTTTAAAATCTGCAGAGGGATGACTGGCACAAATTTGACAATGTCTACACTTTACTGTATACTTCCTTCTGCATAAGACTTCGCTGGGATTACACTGTGTCTAAAAACACTTTCGAGTAATCCAGTTACTTTGCTGATATTGATCTGGTAATAGATTCATTTATGACTACCCTTACACTGACAGTAAGGGATTCAAAATGTTTACTCAATATTTATGACCATATAAGAATGCACTGCATGTGGAGGTCAATGTGACTGAGTTCTGGGAAGTGCACCGGATCCGACGCAACCCCCTGATGAGGACAAAGCGGGTACTGAGGATCAATGAAGGAACGAATGAATGAATTAATGTTTGCATACCGTTGGATCACTTTCTATCGCCACGTACCATCCCATCGCTTCACATCAATCACATACAATCACTGGGCGCTTTAAAAATATCTTTGGCATATTAGATTCCTGATCATGTATCAAGATGAGTATTGTATTCTTTCGGATGGGGAGATATAGCGGATGCCAGGGAGAAAGACCAGCATGGTATGAAACAGGGCTATGTGGTGTGTATGGACAATGCTACGTTTTAAGCGTCATATACAATATACACACATTCTGCATTCTGCAAGAGAAATTTGACTTCGTAATTCAAACATTTTAAAAAATGAACTAGATTTCACTGTTATACTGTATGTGAATAATGTGCATAAAAATGCATGCAATCACTTTGGTCATAGTTGTCCGACTCCACTCCGCTAGAGTCATTGAAAACATTATGCTATTCATCATGTGACCACAGGGGGCATCACCTCACTGGGCAGGCCGGAAGCAGGGCAGATTGGTACCCAGCATGACCAGAGGCGAGTCCATTCTCAGGTAAAGCGAGGGGAACGTTGCTTGTTTTAGCCACAGCAGGTTGCGGCAGGAGCTGAAAATATGCCACCCCATGCCGTGAAGCTGGAGCCCACCCCAATTAACACTTCACCGATGTGACGGCAAAACGCAGCTCTGAACGAACTGGGATGAAAAACGGCCAGCCGATATCCGTTTCTTGGCACGTGCTGGGCTGCTCATATTTCTGTGGTATTTTGGATGGTGGCTGACCTGGAACCTCGCCCTAATCTATTTCTAGAATGTGTGCGTGTGTATATTTAAATAACTATCTAAGCATAGAGCATGTTGGCAAAGACTGAAGCCAGGCATTAGGGCAAGCAATGAGACATCACAGCACAGGATGAAAAAGAAAAAAAAGGAAAGGAAGGGTGGATGTGGACGAGATGAATCAGTGACAGCACCAGAGACTGGTTTAGCAGAGACAAAGGAAGGTTTATTGGATGTTTCTCACATTGTTGGAGCGTAGAGACACTCTTCCGCCGCAGCGGGCGCAGAACTTGGTCTGGCAGTAGGAGCAGAGGTGCCCGCAGCCGTCGGCAAACTTGGTCTTGCGGCAGATCCCGCAGGTCGGGGCATCGTCCTTGTGGATGGACTGTTGTCGTTTGTTCTCTACCCCGATCCGCCTTACCTGCTCCTTATAGCTTTCGAATTGCTGATGAAGCGTCCTGGTGATGAGAGAGAAAACAAAAACGAAAACAGAAAAGATGCTTTACAACCTCCTTTAAGTCAGGTCATCCATTTAGAAGTTAAAAACTAATAAAGCACTTCTTTAATGGGCTGGGTGTTTCCTCATAAAGTTGCAGACATTACTGTGTATTTGAGCCAAGCCCTTTACATCAGCATCATTGGGTCATTTAATGAATGATCTAGGAACAATATTACTCAATTTAAAAAGAAGCCATTTCTCAGAGGAACGATGTACAAGCATTGTACATATTGTACCAACCTTGTCCTTTTTGTCTAAACTCTTCACCATTTTCATTCATCCTAATAAGTTGAGATTCAACCCTATTCTGCATCCCTTAAACAAATCTTCAGATAACTGTTTGCCAGCAGATCAAGCTCCTTAATGCACAAGCTATAAATAACCCCTGACATCAAGACAAATATAAAAGTTCACCTCGGTTTGTAGCGCACCGCCATACCCTCTGGAGACTCAATTCAATTCTCGCCGGAAAGCCGAAGCAAACAAATATAAATCCACATTCCACAGAGAGCAATACACTCCTCCATGCCCTTTAAGTAGCGTTTGCAGCGCACTGCCTTCCTACCGAAAGAGGAAGCAGACTGCCGCCCCAGGTAGCTGGAGCCTTAAAGTGACTTCGGCACGTCTTGGCCTGAACGATGCGGTTACGCACAGGGGATTTAACCATGACGTAGTATGGTAAGGGGGGGCAGTGATGAACCTGCAGTATGAATATACTGTACGATCCAAAATGACATGTCACAGCCCCAAAGCATGGAGATCTTGACTGATGTTTCAGACAGCTTTCACATCATTTATTTTGTTGTTTGTTTCGCAAAGCACTGAAGCAGTACAATTTCTTAACACTGTGTACATGTGTACAGGTTGGGTTTGATGCGACAGAGTTATATTAGTTATGTTAGGACGACAGAACCGATTCCAGGTCAGTTAACCAGTAGGCCTTGAACTTTGACCTGTGTGAGTTACGTAGAAGTGGAGAGCATAAGGAAATCGTAGGGGTCTTGGGTCAGGCGTCTCGTCATGGGAACTGTCATGGTAGCAAAAGACCCAGGCAACAGTCGTCATGGAAACACCACCGTGAGGCTGCACTTCATGTCAGCAGTCGATGGGAACAGACACATAGGATAGAGAGAACGAGAGGGAGAGAAAAAGAGAAAGAGAGAGAGAGAGGGGGGCAGCTCCCTAAACCTATCAAACTGCTTCTGCTGATGTCGTGGATTTCCGTATCCGTAACACAGCTCCCCCAAAGGGTGTCTGCTAATGCTCCAGCTAAAATACATCTGGGATAATGCACTTTTTATACCTCAGTGTCCATGTAAATGAGCTCATGTCATGCCACGCCCCACCAGAAAACAGCAGAGCTGAGCACAATGGGGAGGACCTGAGCACAGGCCAAGAAAGGGTATCTTCTTATATGATGTCACAAGAGGGGGGAAATCTAATTGGCTTGTTTAAGTCCTGACCAATCCAAATCTGGACAAAATTTTTATTTTTTTTCCTCATGTTTTTTATTTGTATATGCACACTTGAGACCCACTTGACTGTCTGAAAAAAATTTAAAAGTACATTTTTGCATAATAGCTCCCTTTTAAATCTGTGCATTTCAGACAGAAACAGTAGCTTCTGAGCTATTTGTACTGTTCGGCCGTGTACAGCTAGACATGTAATATGTTTTACACAGGCTCCAGAGAAAGATCTTATGATGGTTCACTGCAAAATGAGATAAACTGCACCATTGTACAACTTTTATTTAATCTGGTAAATATTTTTCTTTTGCAACTTGTGTTCTATCCTTCCTTTGGGGGCTTTAAACATATTTTGGCAAACACAAAAGTGAACAGCCATGTTTAATAGAAAAATGGAAAACATTGGAAAAAAAAGCATTTGTATTGCTTTTTTTGTCATGTGAAGGGAAACTATTGGCTGAGGATAGGATAAATGTCTTTGATGAATTTTTAAAGAATTTTAAAGCCACAACAAATGACTTTAATGCTAGGTTATTATGTAATAATATACACATTTACTACAGGATGATTTTGACATAACTTTGGGAAGTGGATTTATAGCATTTTGCAAAAAATACAAAAATCATACTGATGTGACCAGAATAATTTTAACATGCAGTTTATGCTTTTTGCAGCCTTATACCCCGACATAAGAAAACATGGATAAAGTTTCAGTTTGTTATACCTTTAGCATCTTTTGGAAAATCTGTATTTATTTATTTATTTATTTATTTTTAACTGCCAGAATGGCTTTAGCATGTTTTGCTGTAAAACCCATCGCACACAGTGTAGGATTACATGGAAAACACTGCCATCTGTCGTGTCCATTAGCATTAAAGAAAACCAAATTTGCACTATAATCTTAAATCACTTACTCACTGACTCATCCTCTATACCGCTTTATACCGCTATATTCAGGGTAGGGGGTGCCCTGGAGGCCCGGAGACTTAGGGCATGAGGCGGGGTACACCCTGGTCAGGGTAATCTTACTGTAAATCAGTTCTACAATATGAACACTTAGAGTGAGTGGCCAAACAAAGTCAAAATTACGACTGAGGTCCAGTTGCCTTAAATATTATTTCATTCGTATAAACGCGAACAAGTTTCAAATACAGTATGTAAAAATGAATATCAACATAAATACATAATTTCATTTTACATTGGCTGTCCAGATATATGAGCTGGTTATTCTTATCCATGTTCTGGCCATCCGGATTTAAAAATCAACATTTAGTGCCAATAGTGGCTGCCAGAGTTAAACTCTACAAATCTCTGGAGCTGTACTGGATAAACACCATTCCTCATGAAGATTCCCTGGCTAGTCTGTTGATGATGGTGATAAACAACGATCTTTAACAGGTTACTCTTTTTTCAAAGTAACTGTAAATACCATCATTTTCATCATCATCGTTAAATGATTCATGGTGCCCTTGTGCTCTGTGACTGAGGTGGAGCTATTCCAGATGAGAGTTCAGAAGGTTGACCCAAATAAGGGAAGCCCTATTCGCTCTTTTTCTTTCCTTCCTGTACTCCCCAGTTCTCTTCCCTTGCCTCTTTCATCCTCTCTGTCTAACAGGGTTTTCTCCCTTCCTCGCTCACTGTCGCTCTCCCTTAGGATGGCTAGTAATTATCACTCCATGAATATACCGGAGCAAAAGACCGATTTGGAGATGGGAGGATGGACAGACGGTTGGTGTAAAGATTGAAGAAGAGGGGAGAGGAGAGGAGAGGGAAGAAAAGTGCAGTGTGAGGGAAGAGGAGGGACTATTTCTATCCTGCCAGCTGGTTCCTGGCCGATGACTTGGAAGGGTTTCTCTCTCACTTTCAGTTCTCCCCTTGCTGGTTTTCTCACATTGTTGCTGGTACACTTGGTTATAAAAAGATATGGTGGAAAAAGCAAACACACAAACACATTTCAAGTATAGGCACCATATGCTAAGATAACATTTACCAACTTTTATTATTAACAAAATATCATAATGCCTGTTTTATAGTTTAATTGTGGGAATAAACCCGAACCGAACTATTTGTGCAGATACCAATAGTACATTCAGTTGTTGGCATTAGTTGATCCGTCCCAGAATAACTTACTTACTAGATCCTAGGTATAAGCAACCACTGCCCAACTGTGTAAAAAGACAGACTAAATTTGTGAAACTTGAAACACAAGTTTCCACTTTGCACAAGTCAACTGGTTTCTTAGCTTAGTAATCCATTCATACTGTATGAACCCCATAATATTACCCCTATCTTGTTAAAAGTAATTTAAGCAACAAATGTTTGTTCATCAAGATATACTATCGAGTAAAATCATTCTTTGTATTGACATTTACTTGGATGTTTTTTTTTTTTTTAAAGAATCCATTCATTCATGCCTACAATAACATGCCCAGATTCCATTTGCTCCTGATGGATCCTCAGATGCTCCTAATCCAACTATGAGATATAACACTAGTTACATAATTATTGGTCTGTCCTGGGGATATGTCCATTGACAAATTCCTAATACACCATGCCTGAATATTCAAGTGCCTGAACCTCCTCAGCTGGATCCTCTTGATTCAAACAAGCAGCATTTCTACTGTAAGGTTTTCCAGATTGCCAAACTGCTAATACTGACAGTCAGACGAAACCCCAAGCTCTGAGAAAGAACCCTGGTTGGGAGAAGCCAATCCCCCATACTTGGAGCATTCATTCATTCATTCATTCATTCATCTTCTATACCGCTTTATCCTGTATTTAGGGTCGCGGGGGACCTGGAGCCTATCCCAGGAGACTCTGGGCACAAGGCAGGGTACACCCTGGACAGCATGCCAATCCATCGCAGAGCACACACACACACACTCATTCACACACTATGGTCAATTTGGGAACGCCAATTAGCCTAACCTGCATATCTTTGGACTGTGGGAGGAAACCGGAGTACCCGGAGGAAACCCACCAAGCACGGGGAGAACATGCACACTCCATGCACACAGAGACGGGAATCGAGCCTGGCCGGGAATCGAACCCGGACCCTGGAGGTGCAAGGCGACAGTGCTAACCACTACACCACCCCATACTTGGAGCACATCTACACAATTCAGATTTGCATGAACACCGAAGAGCACTGAAACACAAAACCTACGCTCTTGCCATATCTCATTCAACCCTACAGCTTTGCCAATGTGAAGGTTTCTGAGTACCATAGTAACCTCAGTTACATTGTTTTCTGATCAGATAGCATAATTACTGAATTGAGGACTTCCCCAATGTGCTGCTTTTAACCATGACCTCTTGTAGTTGCCCCAAGAATTGAGGACTTCAATATAGCCAGTTTAGCCTCAATGGCTAAATGGCCATGGAAAAGTTATGGTGTTAAAACTCTCATTAAAACGCCTCTTGGGTTTAGCAGGAAAATTCCAAGTAACACCCCTGTGTGACAAAACTAGCTCAATAAGTGGTGATCATTTGACAGCTTGCTTGTTCCGAAAGTCTCCAACATGCTTCCCATGAGCACCATGGAGTCAGTTAGATGTGCCCTCTAGAGTGCCTTCTCCACCATCTCCCCGAGAATGCTGAATACATTAAACAGCTATTTCATCTCTCAAAGACGTTCCCCAAACCACGCCTAAGGCCTATCTCTTGTGGGAACTCTGAAGCCCATACAGTTTATGGATTGACAGACTACACCTTTCAATTTCAAACACTACCTGAAGCATTTACTCCACCACATGAGAAAACAATACAGTAATCCACATTCCCAAAGCCAGTATCCAGTGGAAAAGGTTGAGTTTATCTAAAACTGTCCATCTAGCAGGTGATAATATGGCTTCGTGTTACCATTTCAAGGATGGCCCAGTCACCAGGCACTTGCCTGTGGGCACCACTGTCAGGTAAACAGCTGAGGGTTTTCATATTGTATCACTGACAGTTTCATTGTAAAATAGACTTTGTTCTTTAAATTCGGTTTGCTTTGCTATTCAACTCAAATGGCAGCCATTCCATATGCTTCTGAAGCCCTAGGCTATGTCGATGAAAGTATTTAACTCGACACATACTGTAAGGCTGGCTAGCTACAGTCCACAACACACAAGCTATTGTCTATGTAAATTTTTATGAACGTTTAAGCGATGATCATGCTGTTGTTGTGGACTTCCGAAATGCAACTACTGGAGCACTGAATTAAACACTCGATATGAATTCTGATGTATTAAAATAATAATATGAATAAAAAAGAGAAGTGTGCGCTTCCTACTTCAAAGATGGAAAACAAAGAACAAAAGCTGGCAGAAAACTCTATCGATCAGCAAGTGCAGTTTCATAATACAGTGTCTATTCTTATCCCTGTAAGAGGAGTGCCTGTGAACAGGAGGGAAATGAGCATTATAGAGACAGAAAGAAGGGATGAGAAAATAAATAGACGGAGTGATATGCATATAAAGAGTCGGGAAGTGACCAGAAAGATAAACAACCCCGGGAGAAGGTGAGTGCAACCGGAAGTCCCTTGACGATTTCTCCCTCTCTCTCTCTCTCTCTCTCTCTCTCTCTCTCACAAGCAGACCAATGTCATTTGTTTCGATTCTTTAATGTATTTTTATCATTTGGAGGAAAAAAAGAAAATGTCAGTAAGACTACTTCAACTGATGCAGACCTGACAATAAATGCAAGATCTGATCTATGGAAAGAGTGACCATGTTTTCCACTTTCACATCTCTTCTACTGCCTGCTGAAGTGCTAAACTACTTAACTGGATGGAAAGACTGAGCAATCTGATCTTAATGCGACTGGCAAGTTTTTTGTTTTTTTTCCCCTTTAAAATTATTTCTTGCGATTTCTAGTAAACTCAGGGTGTTACCTTTCCAGTTATATGGATATTAGGATTGAGGCATGAAAGAAGGGGAAGAGAGACAGCTAGAGAAAACAGCAGATTCTATAAATACAGCTGTATTGAAATTGTTAATTCATGTGTAAATCTCAGGCAGCCTGGTGGCTTAGTGGTTAGCACTGTTTGCAAGTTCTCCCTGTGCTTGGTGGGTTTCCCCCGGGTACTCCGGTTTCCTCCCACAGTCTAAAGACATTCAGATTATGCTAATTGGCGTTCCCAAATGGGCTGTAGTGTGTGTGCCCCGCCAACAGACTCCAGGCCTCTTCGACCAGGATAAATCAGTATATAGACGATGAGTGAGTGAGTTAGTAAGTGTAAATCTCATCAACTATGTCAAGTATACCAAAAACAGCTTAGCTAATGTATATTCTTTAAATATAGCTCTGAAACTTTTGTTTGCTTGCTGTTCAAGAATTTATAGAATAAAGTACTTTTCGTAACCGTCTCTAGGTCTACCCGCTCTCTGTTGTTCTTACTCACACTTTACCACCATTTATTCATTCATTCATTCATTTTCTATACCGCTTAATCCTGTGTTCAGGGTCGCGGGGGACCTGGAGCCTATCCTAGGAGACTTCGGGCACTAGGCGGGGTACACCCTGGACAGGGTGCCAATCCATCACAGGGCACACACACATACACAGACGGGAATCGAACCCAGACCCTGGAGGTGCAAGGCGACAATGCTAACCACTACACCACCGCGCCGCTACCACCATTTAAACAAAGTTCATTGCCTTCAAAGCATTAGCAAAGACTCACAGTCTTCTAATACTAACAGAAATCCTTTTAACCTCACATTTACATTTAAGGCGTTTGGGAGAAGCCCTTTTCCAAAGGACCTACTTTTTTTTTTTATCTCATTTTACATCTAAGGGTTAAACGCCTTGCTCAAGGGATCAACAGTGGCAACTTGGTGGTGTTGGGGTTTGAACCTGGGACCTTTCAATTAGTAGTACAACACCTTTACCACTGAGCTACTCCTGCCTATGTGATATTTCCAAGTTTTTGAGAAAATCCAGTAATCCACAGGAAAATGTGATTCTCTGTTAGTGAGAGGGGTCAGTGGAGAATGGTGAGTTTGGAGCAAGTTGACAGGAAGGCAACTCTAACTCAAATATGCTCTCTTTACAACCGTTATGAAGCATCTTGGGAAGAACAGCACACCAGACCTTAAGGTGGCTGGACTACAACAGCAAAAGACCACATCGTGGTCTACTCATGGAGCCAGGAACAGAAATCTGAGGCGACAGTGGTTAACAGTCTGATTAAACAGACTTTACACACACACACACACACACACACACACACACAGATTTAGAGTATTTCCCTTTTATTTGATGGACATTTGGGGTGCATTGAGCAAGATGTCTACAGAACAAGCCAGAGATTTCCTCGACTGGACAGAGTAAAATAAACACGAACACACACTCACGCAGAGATGCAATGAGGAATACAGAAGACAAAATGCCTCAGCATTAAATTTTCATGCTTTCAAGTACTTGTCTGGCTACCAGCCACAGCACCTTCGCCTTTATATACAGCATGTATATGTAGAGTATATACAATCAGCCATGACATTAAAAACATTAACATTTAAACCACCTAGGCAGACTTTGGGTGTGCTGGGTGTGCAGGGCCTCTGAGGGGTTCGCTGTGGTGTTTGGCGCCAGGTTGCTGGCAGCAGACCATTTGGGTCCTTGGGTGCAGGATGGCACCTTCATGGATCAGACTTGTTTGTCCAGAGCATCACATAGGTGCTCAGTTTGATTGGGAACTACGTAGGGAGTTTGGGGGCCGGGTCGGCCACAGACGCAGTGGACTGCGGTGTACTGGGTGTTTTGGTTCTTTTCTTTTGGTGCCAGCAACAACTTTTTGCCGCTTTATAGGATTTCTATGGGATCAGATCAGACGTGTTGGCATTTCTTCTCCGTGGGCATGGGTGCCCATGATCCTGTCACCTGTATAGTTTCTTTTAATAAAACTCACATACTGTGTTAATGATTTAATGCATACCCTTTGGCATTATAACATAAAAACTACTACTACTTTTGGAGCTTTGTCCCCTTCCTACTGTACATTGTTGTTGTATTAGTGGGTTGGTAGGTGGTTACGATAAGTTAAGCCTTTATTTTTCACATAAACATTACTGCACAGTGAAATTCTTTCATTGCATATCACAGCGTAACTGGGGTCAGAGTGCAGGGTCAGCCATGATACATCACCCCTGAAACAGATAAGGCCCAACAAGGGCAACCTGGTGGAGCTGGAGCTCAAATGACAGACAGACCCGATTAGTAACTCAGTGGTTTCGTCCTCTGAACCACCACTAGTAAGTAATTACTCAGTGTCACTGGTACTAGTAGTTAGTTTACTTTGTTGATATATTGTACAATAATTTGTTCCCCCTATCATCCAGCAGCCATACCGGGTCCAACCTTTGCATTATTATTGGGTCAGAAGTATCACCTCTTATGTATGCTTGTGAGGTCAAAAGAAAGTACACATATAATAATTAACTAACTCCATCATTCCTATGTTTACCAAAGAAGTTCAGCTGTAAATGTTCCCATCACTGAACACACACACACACACACACACACACACACACACACACAATCAATGAGAGGACAAAATTTTGGAACGTCAACTGAAGCTGGTGAAGGAGATAGGGTTCCAAATGTGAGCTATTTCCAGCTCCAATTCATAATTTAAGACCATTTTTCTCCAAGAACCATTAAAACCTTCTTCCCATTTCAAAAGAATAAAAACAACTGACTAGCCTAATAAGATTTATTCACTGTAAATAACTGTCTAAAATAACAGGTTTTTAGCTGTTATTTTCATATCAGATTTGTGTTTCAAAGTTTCTGGACTGCAGATGATGGCGGTTAGTTCTGTAACACTAATGATAGGAACTTGAGAGAGGAGAGGGGCAGAGCTCAGGTTTTGGGAAGGTCAAATTATTCCTCAGCATCACCAGGCTCACATTTATATGTGTGTCAAATTCACACTTCTACAAACAAACCAGCGGTAGCTTCTGGAGCTAAAGAAAGATTTGAAGTGTTCTGAGCATACCCTGGTCCCGTGTTTCCATGGTGTCGCTGATTATCCCTGGCAACGAGGAGCATGTCAGCGTCAGAGATGTGCGCTTCCTGTCAGTTGTGTTGCTGTCAGGATTCTGCTTTGTGTACAATGATAACAGCAATCATACACATACAAAAAAACAAAAAGTTGCACAATGTAACATTTTGTTAGCTTTGATTACATCGTGCAGTCGATAACTCTATTCTATTAAGGTTGCATTCATTTTTGGCCGAGATCATGTACAGTATCAATGATGGGAGAGTCGAATCACTTCGTGAAGTCTTCTCCACCCCACCACATCCCGAAGACTTTCAATTGGATTAAGCTCAGTGGTGACTCTGTGGTGGCCGATTTATGTGGAAATGGAAATGCGTTCATGTTCCCAGAATGACTCTTCGTCACCTGGTCATTGAGTACATTCAGATCACCAGATGACTTCATTTTATTGCCACATAATGTTGCGTACACTGTCTCCAGAGGCTTGTACCAAAGTACGAGGCCACTATGCATGTGCTTCCTTTCTTACCCTGATGCACCCATCATTTTGGGGCAGGATCAATCTGCACTCGTTAGACCACATGACCTTTTTATTAACCATTGCTTCAAAGTCCAATGCCTTCATTCTTATGGCCTCACGGCTGTTTAGAGTTCTTGTAACACTGTGTGTGTGGAAATGCTCTTTCCACTATGATTTCTACTGCCTATTTGTATGATGCAACTTCATCAAGAGTTTAAGTGATCTTCAGTCAAATTCATTCATGTTTTTTCTGACCACATTTCTTCCCAAAAGTTGAAGGATCAACACTATCCTTCCAGGTTTTAAGAATGTGTTGGACCGCAGTTCCAGTCAGCAATCTTCTTCTTATTTATTTTTTTTGCTTGACGAAGGCCAATGTTATTGATGAAACTTCTTTCCCACAACCATGGGATACATTGGCTGACTTTTTCCATTCAGAAATGAGAAACTCCTAATTGCATCGGTTAGAATTAAATGAATTGTTTTGAGTTAGGAACATGCTAATCACTGCAGTAATTAACCAATTAAAGGCTCTTAAGCATTTGCTAATTTCATCTTTTTTTTTGTCCAGTACATACAGTAGTCTGTGTGTGTTCACCATTATGTGTGTGGATAATTTGTTGTTTTTTACGCATACAATTTATAGACTTCTGATCACTTTACTTGCCACAGGCCTTAATCTTTTGGGTCCTTGTGTACTCTGAATAGCTTTTATTACTACAGGCACTGAAGCTTTAATCTAATTTTAAACCTGGAACTCAACTGGGGTATTTCAATCTATTATAATATACAGTAGCTACCATTGACAATAATAGGCAGGTACTGTAGTGTGACATTATTTGATTCGCTTTGTGCTGTATTATCAAAGTTTGACTGCAGTGTTACACACTGTGTGTGTCAACTGCTAAGCTGACTGATCTGCTCTTGTACTTTTGCAGTAGCCTCAAGCTCATATAACGTCAAAATATATGACAAAGGATCTAATAGGATCTCTTAGCACTATTGGCCTCAGCATGTGCTCTATTATAAGGAAAATAAAAGGCAAACACTGAGTGAATCTATTCAAGAGAATTGGCTTACAGACCAAAGTCAAAATAGGCCGTCTGTGATAACTACGATAACATGTGGTGTCGTATGTTTCTATACGAATGACTGCATTCATTTGGTGTTGTCTATGAAACAAGCCTAGACTTGTACTGCATGAGTTAACCAATGAGAATTTAATTCAAAGGGGTGGCCAATGCAAAAAAAACTAACAAAACAAACAAACCAACAGTAAAATTGAACTTTTGAGGATTCACATGCCAATGCCATAACAATGCCATAAGTGATTACCCTATACAATAATAGTACAGTACAGTAAAATTGGTTAAGAAATGCAGAGGTGGGTATTAACGAGTTACATTTACTCCGTTACATTTACTTAAGATGCTTTTTGAAAACAATGCATTTCTATGAGTAGTTTTACTGCACCATACTTTATATTTTCACTTGAGTAAATTTACGAAGAAGAAACGCAACTTTTACTCCGCTACATTCGGCTACACTCGACTCGTTACTTTTCTAACCATTTATTCTACACATTAGATATTCTTTATTTTTGCCAGAGAAATGCAGTGCGGTGAATCTACGACATGACTGTGTTTCACCAATCAGACGTAACAACAATAATCACATGACTCCGTTTGACAAATCAGCCGCATTAACAATAACCAAATATAGTCACGTGACCACACGGAAACTTGCTGCATACCGAGGAAAAAAAAAATGTGGTAGACAGCGAAGGAAACATGTAGGGCTGCAACAACTAATCAATAAAATCGATAATTATCGATAATGAAATTCGTTGTCAACGAATGCCGTTATCGATTAGTTGGGCTGCTCACATTATTGTGGAGCGCGACCACAAGATGCACAAATACACAAAGACACACACAGATACACAGTCGCTCGCACAATGGAGGTTACAGAAGCGTTTGGAAAAAGGAAAAAGCACGCCCCAAGTCCTCCCAGGTATGGGAGTAATTTACATTAAACACCTCTAATCGGGCGTTAAATACGTTGTCAAAAAAACAAAAAAAAACGTTGCATGCAGCTTTTTCTTGGTGTTCAAATTCCAACGAACACAAGGAAAAAACTTCTAGTGCGTTTTCTTCACGTTCATTTTACACTTCGGAGGACCGGATATATCCCATGATCCTAAAAAGGGCAAAATAAACAGAGTGAACCCATTATAAGTCAAAAGTCTAGAAGTCTATTATTATTCTTATTAAGTTTAATTAATTTAAGAGAATTTAAAATTGAGGTCATTCTTAATAACTGAATATGTCAGTGTAGTTTTTTAAAACTATTTTTTATATATTTTATGTAAATATATATATACTGTCAACTTGCCATCTGCAAGTATTGTTAAAAACAAAAATTTTGATTTACATAAAATAAGGTTTAAATGTCAAAATGAAAGATCATTAAACTCTATATGTGGCTTTTGCATTTTTAAAGTTTACTTTTATACATAAATAATACTCTGATTTATGGTTTTATATAGTTATAGGTGAAGCAAAACATCAAATTAAAGCGGTTAGGCTTTTATCCAATTAATCGATTAATAAAAATAAATAAATAAATAAATAAATAAAATAATCGACCAACTAATGAATTATCGAAATAATCGTTAGTTGCAGCCCTAGAAACATGTCGTGGTTAGTTTAGCAGTTTTAATTATTGTTGCAATGTTAACATATATAATTAGCAAATAGGCTAGAAGCTAAAAAAATATTTGCTCTACTGGACACAGATTTTTCTTCACACAGTTTATGGTGAAGTGAGATTTCTTATATCTGCTGAGCCATTTGGAGGGCAACTGATTATACAGTATATCTTATGTACACTGGAAATAGTTTACACCGTTCAAACATACATATATTACCTATAGTGTTTCAAAAGATTTACGTTGTGAAAAACGTGAGATTAGGAAATTTGTGTTTCTTGTCCTTTAAATTGCTATTTTGTAAAGATATTTAGTTTTATTCATTTATTTTATTGTTTGGAAATGTCAAAATCATTTTGTCTGAGTGCTTACATAATTTCTAATAATAAAAAAATATATTTTAAAAAATCAGACATCATTACTTGAGTAGTCTTTTCAACAAATACTTTATACTTCTGCTTGAGTAATATTATCGTAAAGTACAGCTACACTTACTTGAGTACAATTTTTGGCTACTCTACCCACGTCTGAAGAAATGCAACAAAGTTATGTTTGTTTACTGGTAAAGGTTGTGTAAAGGTATGTTTACTAAAGAAACAAAATTTGGGCTAACAGTGTATTTAACTCCATGCTTATAAAAAGACTATTCCCTAAATATTCATGTATGGGAATTTGTGTTCATTCAGCCATAAAAACATTAGTGAGTCCAGGCATTAATGTTTGGAAAGGAGGACTGGGGTGCAGTTGATATTCCGTCTCATTCCAAAATGTTCAGTTAGGATGAGGTCAGGACTCTTGAGTTCTTCCATGTACCTTAGCAAACAATGGCATGGTACTCACTTTGTGCACTGGGGCATTGTCATGCTGGAGCAGGTTTGGGACGCTTGTTCCAGTGAACCGAAACTGTAATGCTATAGCATACAAAAACTGTGACTCCAACTTGTAGGAAAGAACTACATATGGATAACTTTTGGACATATATGGTATTTACAGTATGGCAACACTGTTTATATAAAAGGATTTTTTTAATGAGGGTGTGAAACTGTTTACCATAATATCTTTATACATATGGATGGGCCAATGCATTTGGATGCGGCTTTCTTCACTAATGAGTTGGGTATATGCAATAAAATTACAATCCAGTAATGCACGTACTGTAGCTTCACCGCAACAAACTAATCCAGCTCACTAGGCTGAATGTTTCAGATTGATGAACACTGTCATGTTCTACAGAGAATATTTCAGAGGATTTAATGCACCCATTTTCTTGCATTTTCGAACACAGTAAATTTAAGTTATGAAGCAAATACAAGCCCTTTCTTCAGGGACAGAGAAATCTATGTTGCACCAAAGATTAAAATAGACTGTTCTAGTCTAAGGAGCAATGATGGTCAATCTTACTCCACTTAGATAATCATGAAAACCATGTTTTTTTTCCCATCTTTTTTTGGTGCATGTTCTTTGAGCAGCTACTGTTATCAAACTGCAGTCGTTTTCTTTTATTTCACCCAGTCATTACTAATGAGAGGACTTTAGCCCGTGCTCAAGGCCGTACAGACCTAGACCTTATTAGGTTATCTTTGCCAGATGGTCTGTTCCCAGTAACAAACGAATGAAAATGGGTGCAATTCTAGTCTACACCCAAGAGACCAATAAATATTATATCATCAACCTCCATCCTTCCTTAGTTTTCTAACAAAGGACTGAATAAACCAAGGTTTGTCCATGGAGAATCTTATATGTAATGTGCCAGGATCACTTTAACGGTTTAGATCACAGTAAAGTAAATGGCTTGGAAAGGAGGAAATGATTTTAAATTTCCAGACTAGGTCAATAACTTTTAAAGGCTAGATAATTGGCTGAGGAATAACACCAACGTGTGAAGATTTGCTGACCATCGTGGAACATCCGGCGAATTACGGATCAACAAGCATTCAGTCAGCATCTTTTCACCAGACATCATAGCATGGTTCCACCATATTCGTGTCACATATGAGTGCCTCTTAGAGCACTTAGCTAAGAGTGATCTTTTGTCATGCTCCATTCCTCCCTCAGTTTAGCTGCTGTTACTGCTAGTTCCCCCAGTCACATTACAGACGGGGAAGGTGAGAACTAACACATACTTCGTCTGGCCAAGTAGCTGAACACGCTTCAAGAAGAATACTAACAGCACTCTCTTATATATAATTTGGCAAGAGAAGGAATACCATCCTCCCCCATCCAGAAAACAGAGCCAATTATGCTCTGACTCCTGGCCACACAGATGGTCATCTCACTATTTCCTGATGCTATGGTAAAAGCTTTTACTGTTATTGCATTTGGGAACCAAGTCCATGGAAAATTGAACCAAATTCCATCTCTCTGTAAATCAAAGGAGATGACAGACTATAATTAACTGTTTTATAAACAGCTGTTGTCGACATAAAGGGGCCCAAAAAATATATGCACCCTTCTACATGAAAAATATATGCCTCTCTCCTGACGGTCACATGATAGCATCAACTCTGGTGTGACTACTGACATCTTTAGAGGAAACATAATACAACACATTGCTGCCATAATTCAATCGAGTTGTAAAAAGGAGCATAGATAGCAACTGCTGAAGTGTGTATAATTTTTTTCTTCCCCTCTATACATGACAGTTATAACATGGTAAATTCATTAATTAATTCATTCATTCATATTCTGTAAGACTTATCCTGAAGCCTATCCTCCTAGAGCTTGGAGACTTAGGGCACGTAGCCGGTTACACCCTGGACAGGGTGTCAATCCATTGCAGGCCACACACTCTAGACTCTATGGACATTTTGGGAACACCAATTAACCTGGATGCCTTTGAACTGTGTGAGGAAATCAGAGCACCCGAAGGAAAAGCACCAAGTACAGGGAGAAGAGGCAAACTCTTCAAACACACAGACCCGAATAATATCAACTCCACACATTGATTAATATAATGCAAGCCTAGGCGATCATGAAACTCAATAAGCATAACCATGTTTGAAATTCATGGACAGACCCCATTAGTCACTGCCAGCTACATATGCTCCAGCGAAACATCTCAATGATGTGCTGACTACCTATAAGTAACTACTGTAGCTTCTTTCCAAATTGAAGAGCAAATAAAAACAACTATTAGTCCAGATTATATTCAACCATTTCATTTTCTTATCTTTCCATCCATCTTGGAACCTCTGTAGTCCAACTAGGGACCGTGGATGGCAATGGTGACCATTGTATTTATTCCCATTTGTACAGCCATATGGTAGATTCAAACACTACAGGCAATTTGGAAATACCAATTAACCTAATCTGCATGTCTTTGGACTGTTGGAGGAAACCCACCAAGCATGGGGAGAACATGCAAACTCCATGCACACAGACCTGACATGGGAATGGATCTCGGGACCTAAACATGCAAGGCGACAGTGTTATATTTACTGACAGTCTGTTAAATTTTTTCTTAGGATCTTCTCATACTGTATGACAAATAGGGATGGGAATCACCAGTCACCTCCTGGTACGATATATCATGATACCTCTGTGCCAATTCAGTTCAAATTTTCAACCTGATTTTGTTACAATGTTAAACCTTTAAAAAAGTTTAAGAAGTAGTTAAATGTAGACTGTTAACTGATTTTTTTTCATCTGCACAGTTTGGAGTTTGTTGCATCACATTTCTTGTACAGCCACATACTGTATATGACAAATAAAATTCTTGAATCTTGACTGTTCCTTATAACATTTGTTTTCTCACTTACACACCAAGTGCAGCATTTAAACAATACAAACTTAAATGCAAGAGGTAAACATTTAACTTAAAAGTAAATTAAGCGAAAAAGCAATATTGTTACTGAGAAGCATGTATTTTTGTCATCCTGTAGAATTATTATTTTACACAGGACGTATGTGTCATTAGTAGGATTATAAACAAACTGCAGTGTTTTACCTCCTCAAATGCCTCCAAAGTCTCAAAACTCAATGTGACAGTGAGCATGCATGCGTTGAGTAGCTGCAAGCACAAAGGCACAAGGCACTCCTGTGCCTGTCCACATGACTAATTTGCACTCGCTGTGTTTTGAGACTGGTGTAAGCGTGTGTAATGAGTGGGTTTGAGAATAACTCGTTCACAGAGTTTGAAGAAAATCAGATTGAAGGCTTTTAACGCGTGTGATTTTTGATAATGCGTTTCTGTTGCGTCACTCGGAAGCTTCTGCGCCCGGGACAGAATCGGTTATTTCGGCCAATCACCGGTCATGGAGAGTCAAACTGAAAAGAAGCAATTGACCGGTGCGCCTCTATTATAAACTTACATTTTTAAAATTATTATTATTATTGACTTGGGAGTCAGTCACACAAAAGAATCGTGAATCATAATTGAATCTATTTTTCCCCTATCTCTATAATCTTAAATCTTAAAAAGTCCCCTGTAATCACATGGTGTGGTGTATAACATGTTTTAGTGCCATAACCACCTTTCCATATCCCTGATTTTGACAATCAGTCATGTTTTCTCTGCACACTTTCATTGTGTTTGTGATGGAGACCTCCTGAGTGTGAGGAAGTCGTGAAACAGGATCGGTTATGACTCGGCAAACGATAGAAATTTCATACGTCATAGGCTTGACGTCATTATTTTTCGCGATGAGGAAAAATGACACACCATCGCCTCATCTCACTCCCCGCCTCCCCTCCTCCTTCCTATACATACATACAACGTCACTTCCGTTTTACGCTTCCAAGCTTAAGAGGACGAAAGAAAACGTCACGGTCACGACTACTTCCAAAGAAATGGAAACCTTAAGTAAATCCTAAGTGTGTGTGGGGAACATTAGATTAGAGGGATAAATGCGAGCGCTCGCGCCTTCGCGCGCGCATCGTCTCGAGACCGACGGTTAGGTTTGAAATGGCCAACCACACCCCGCGCGCGCACGGCGCCGCTATTGAAGACAGAGCTCTGTTATTATTCTTCTTATTATTATGATGATGGTGATGAATATTATTATTGCTTTCATGATTTATGTACTGTTTTCGGCCGCACGAGAATCGGTGCGAGGTTTTATACTTCTTTATGCCGACGGAGACACACTGATCACACCGGCTACAGCAACGCTGGACCGGCTTACTACCATACTCTATACTGTAGTGTGTAAACCCAGCATCTGGAGTACATCTGCTCTTTTAACTGTCCTATAGGACGCAGCCTATGATTCATCCTCGTCACGCCCCATAGCCCCACACCTGTAACCCTCTCCTACACACACACTTAACCACTTCTATCTCTTAATGTTAATGAAGTATAACCTGTCCACTAACAAACATTTCCACCATGTCTGCATCCCAGTCTATAACACACACACACACACACACACACACACACACACAGGCTACTCCACTCCTGCAGACTGTCTATACAATACCGACTCCATGCATTGATAGCAAGGATACAAACAGCAACTGGAGACATGCAAGAAGGAATATATTACGTCGTGATTCTTCCTCATCTTTCCTCTGATCACTTATGAATGGGCGTGTGAGTGTAAAGATAATTCATCCTTACTTCAACATGGCTTGCTCCTTATCCTCTTCCTCCTTCTGGCGCGCCATCACTGCCAGGATTATTTTCCTTTCCTCCTCTGTGAGGTGGCTCAAGTCCGGTATGTCAGGCATAGGAGCCCGAACAGAAGCCCGCGGGCCACCCTGGGGCCCTACCGAGGCGGCCATGTTCCTTCCGCCTCCCTCCCTCACTTACTACCCTCCCTCCGGTGCGTGTCCTACTGGCGGTTTCGCCTCAGGCCACGCTCGGCGCTCCCGTACAGCGTCTCATGCTCGCCCACACCATTGAGCTTTTGTCTTGTGCCTTTCCCACCCCTATCTTCTGTCTTGCTCTCTTCTCGCACTCTTCTTCCGCCCCCCCCACCCCAACCACCCCCCCGTCTCCCCGCCTCTCCCCTCCACCTCCGGTTACGGGAAGCCCATCTTCTTTACGCGACGCGGATGCTGGAACTCCGGTGTTCACGCTCCACTCTACAGAATCTGTGCTGCTGGACAGCGGCGGAGGGGCTTCACTGTGCTTTCTGAGCTCTTTCCCTATCGCTTTGTGAAAATCTCGGCTTCTAAACGCTAACGCAAGTTCTTACAGCTGATCCTGAGAGAGATGGACAAGTCTTACAGGCACGGGAAAAAGCGAGACAACCGCCCGTCCGTCACTCCTCCTCCTTCCGTTCTTTCCGATTGATCCACGGGCGCGCCTGGTGTGTGCTCTGTGGCGCATCAGTGATCACTAATGGGCTATTCTTTCACGAGTCGGTTCTTCTGAATCGTCAATCGATTCACAAGTGTATTCTAATCGAAAGATTGTGATTTGTAGAAGATACCTCGTATTATTTCAAAAGATTGGCTTAGAAGTTCATGCTCCCCAGCCAGGTCTATTGGGAAAATTCTGGTCTCCGATTGGAGGCGTTGGTTCGAATCCCACTTCTGACATATAGGATTATTTTTTATCTATAAGCTTTTTTTTATTTTTAAGGTCACTGGCGGTCGTATAAGCATTTCACTGCATATCGTATGTGACAAATATATATTTTTTTATTTTATATATTTATTAATGATTATTATTTAATTTGAAAATTAGTTTTGGGAATATTAATACCTTTCTCACACGTTCGATGCACTTGCTTTAATGTTAGGGCTCGTTGTGCAAACAAACTATATTGAAGGTAATGCATCACACAGAACATAAAATATTTATTTATTCATTCATTCATTCATTTTCTATACCGCTTAATCCTGTGTTCAGGGTCGCGGGGGACCTGGAGCCTATCCCAGGAGACTTCGGGCACTAGGCGGGGTACACCCTGGACAGGGTGCCAATCCATCGCAGGGCACACACACATACACACACCCATTCACACACTACGGGCAATTTGGGAACGCCAATTAGCCTAACCTGCATGTCTTTGGACTGTGTTAAATTTACAAACAGTCAGATTTAGACCTATTGCATGACATAGGAACCATGTCCAATTGTTCCCATTTAGGACTAATAACATGCTTACATCTCACACGAGTATGATATAAATATGGTATTTAAATATTTAAAAATATATATTTTCATGTCTACATTATATATAGACATCTTTTGTTGTGTAATTTGCCCTGGGTACGTTATAAATCACATGGAAGCAAGACAACTTTATTATCAGCAAACTTTTTAAACACAAAAAATATGACATAGGGAATTACATATGGGATCACCATCAAAGACGACATGCTATAATGACTGGGAAGTTACTTAATAGTTTCTATTTTGCAGGTTATAAGTGACTGTTCCATAAATATTGATCTGAAAAACGTCCAATTTACTTAAACTGGTTTGCTAGTAAGAATCGATTCAAGAAAAAAGAATCACGATGCTCGACACTCCAAGTCGTTTGTGCTCGGAGTAGCCCGTGTCCGCCCACACATCAGTCTATTTTCGGCATCACTTAAACAGCCCGAACTCTCAGCAACGTGAGAGATATTTTTAACACAATCAATACACGTATTTTAGCCAGTTGAAATGATTTTTCTTTTTGGAGCTGAGGCGCCCGGGAATAACCCACTGCACCAGTATAAGCACAACGTGTCGTGCAAGAGACACAGACATGAGATATGACATGATATAGCCATGTGAAATAACTCAGGATACATAGGTAGCATAATGCACACGTGGGTTTGTCTTTTACTTCACGTGTTCAATAATTTAATAGTTTATTATTATTATTATTATTATTATTATTATTATAATACCGGGATGGTTTGCCTTCAGCACCGCGGACAGCGACATGCAGCGTCCTTAACTCCCTATTTGAAAGAAAATATCACTAATTATTACAATAATTATAACAACCCCAACTCTTTATAATGTCTATACCTTCAAGATTCAAAATTCAAATAACTTTATTAATCCCCACACTATTCTATACCATATTTATGGAGCTGTAGAATACAAAACGGGTGTGGTCAATAAGATAGACAGGGAACGAGGGCGTGTATTTGAGTGCATATAAGAGTCATTAGATCAGGGGATCTCAAACTTTTAACTGTAAGAAATTTATAAACATCATCACTTAGATTCATTAACAAACCCAGTTACTGAAATACTGAGAGCCATACAATTTTATTCCTGAATTTCCCACTTATTATAGGTCCAACTTATTAACAGGCCAAAAACTTGGTTTTTGGAGTTAGAAGCAATTTAATTTGAAAAAAAAAAGGTTTATTATTTATTGTGCCTACTGTATAATCATAATTAATTTTTTTTCCATCCTGACAATAATTACCACTTTCTCATTGGAAATAACTGTTTTAGAATTTTATATTGAACCTTCAGGGACAAAAGAAAACTCAATATTTTCTTTCAACTAAATTTTATGTTTTATCTAAGAATTTTGTAGTTTTGGAAAATGTAGGGAAAAGTAACTGGTTACAAAAAAAAGATACAGGCCCCACGACCCCAGCTTACTCAGATAATTGAGTGTGTGTATTTGGGTCTTTTTAAAATTGTATACTTACAGCATCATAATTTTTTCATGGATACAAATGTATATGTGCTTCGGTGGCATTTCTGTTGTCTAATAACAGGGGTTATATGAAGCCAACACATCCGGCAAACAATTCAGAATTAAAAACATTTCTGAACACTTGGATGATTTTAAACACTCTAGTAATTTCATACAGGAAACCTAATGAACATAGTTACAGTAGGTCTCCCAAGCACGTTCTTTACACAGTCTTGCGGCAACAAGCATGCATTGCACCTTGGAACTGCCACCCAAGATCAGGTGTGATTGTGATCATATAACAATATTCTAGTATTATTAAATGCTGCAGGTCTATACAATATGATTTTCCATTATACATGGAAGACTTGAGCCACCATCGATCTCTTCACATTTTGCATATTGTATTTTTATGTAATCTTGAGGAATATTTGAGGAATCTTGAGGCAGTTCTCCCGGCTTCCTGAAATCTGTGTTGCCTCTTATGTTTAGTCCAGTTGCTGTACCTGATCAATTCAGAAAAATGGTTTTGTTTGTTTAGCCACACAGTGATCTATGAATAATTTAAGCATAAAAAAATCATCCAACTTTAGGCATGAAGCCGTGAGAAACAGGTGCAGATAATGACAGATGATCAGGCCGGTTATTAGTATACTGGTGATGCTGAATGCTAAAGATTGGAACAGACGAGAGAGGAAATGAGGTTGCTGCTGAGGTTGTTAAATAAACAACAATTTTTAAGCTGTATTTTTTTGTCACAGTAAAACCCTCGTTCCCATTTTTATTTTTTAATACATTATTTCAGGTAACATGAGGAAATGAGGGATGGGTCACGACTTTTGCACAGTACTGTCTGTCTGTATGTATGTATATACAGTATGTATCACTAAGGTCAAAATTACTTTTCATAATAAATTCTATATTCCTTATTAAGGTGCAAATATTTCACTCCAGGTGTATTTTCACCTGGAAATATATATAGGAATATCTCTTCCTATACAGCACAGCTTCTTAAAGCTGATACTGGAAAACCCTCTACCCTACCTATTATCTCCGTCTATTCCCTGCTCTATCACACATCGATTACTCAGCTAAATAACAGCCGTTAATGACTTGAGTCAAGGAAAACAGTCAAATCTGCAGGACAGGGGAACTCAAAGACCAAGGTTGGGAATCGGTGAGCTACTGAAAATTTTACTTTCTAGACGGTTCTATATCAACATAAATCTCTTAGTTTATTCCAGACTGGTATCATATCTGGTATGGCAGAAACATATTTGAAAAAACAAGTAAATGAACACCCAGCTTTAGTAGACTATATCCAAATTCCACCAGGACAGGTGTGATCTTTCCCATTGCATCACTTGTCACCTGTTTCTAGTGTTTAACTTCACACCACTCCCTGAAGTCTCACATTCACTAGGCAGGTCATGACATGAATAAAGCATTAAAGCAAAAATGATCAGGGTACTCAGTGAACAGTGTTCATTAGATGATTGCTAATTTTGTACTGTTGTACCATGTTAGAGCAACACGCTGGATTTTGCTTAGATATTTAGTTTAGACTAAAGTCTTAATTTTGCATGTTTGTTTTAATTGTTGTGGGTTTTCTTAACATAATAGCAAAATCATAAGTGGACTCAATACAAATAGATGTGAAATGTGAAGCCTGAAAGGTTTGAGATAACCTGTTTCAGCCACATCAGGACAAAATTAAATCATTCTGTAGGTTTTTAGTGAACATAATGTTTTTTAAAATTATGTTCTAAAGGCAAAATGATGAAAAAGCTTATGATGAAGTTTTGTGTTTGAGATATTAATTAAACATTTTTTTTATCTATCCATGTTGTGTTAATACTTAATATTTAGGTGGCACAGTGGCGTTAGAACTGTAGCCTCACACCTCCAGGGTCCGGGTTCGATTCATGCCTCAGGTCTGTGTGCATGGTGTTTGCATGTTCTCCCAGTGCTTGGTGGGTTTCCTCTGGGTACTCCAGTTTAGTTCCACAAAACAAAGACTTGCAGATTAAACTAATTGGCATTCCCAAAGTGTCCAAAATGTTTGCATGCCCTGTGATAGATAGATTGGCAACCTGTCCAGGGTTTATCCTGCCTTGTGCCCAGAGTCTCCTGGGACAGGCTTCACGCCCCAACAACCTTGTACAGGATAAAGCAGTATAAAAGATGAGTAAATGAATAATACTTTATTTTTAACTGATTTTAACTGTGCATATTTAATGCAAATTATACTATATGGACAAAAATAGAATTTGGCCAAACCTTCATCAACATTGCATTCAAATACATATACTTTAATATGTATAGTTCTATAACAGCTTCCACTCTTCTTGGAAGACTGACCAAAAGATTTTGGAGAGTTTCTGTGGGAATTTGTGCCATTTCATTCTGTAGAGCATTTATGAGGTCAGACATCGATGTTGGATGAGAAGGCCTGGCTCGGAATCTCCATTTCAGTTCATCCCAAAAGTGCTCGATGGGGTTGAGGTCAGGGTTCTGTGCGTAACAGCTAAATTCTTCATCAAACCATGTATTTATAGTCCTTGCTTTGTGCACTGGGGCACAGTTATGGTGGAATAGTAAAGGATCTTCCCCAAAAGATTGCCACAAAGTTGGAAGCATAGCATTGTCCAAGATGTCAGCATTAAGATTTCCCTTCACTGGGGATAAGGGTCATGATTGAAACACCTGATTTAGTAATAAACAGGATTGGCTGAATTCAAGATTCAAAAAAACTTTATTAATCCCAGAGGGAAATTGCTTTGTCTTGGTTATACAGTTGCTTTGATTAATTTATCGTGAAGAAAGGGAAAAAATTGATTGGACAAGGAAAGAAAATAAAATGAAAGAAATAAAAATTTAAAGAAAAATAACAATAAATAGAAGTAAAAATAGAATTAAATATAGCACACAGTAAGTTACATATTGCACTAAAATACCCATGTCTATATAGTGCATGTTGTGTTTTATACACTATATGGACATGGGTCGATGTATATATATATATATTTTATATATATATATATATATATATATATATATATATATATATAAAGACAAGTTATTGCCTTCTGTTTGCTCTGTTGGTGAGAAATCATGAAGAAATCCCTAAATAATAGTTGCTGATTTTACTATATTGGTTTTGATATTAAAATTAAAAGATACTGAGATGACAAAAAAAAATAATTTGTTAATTCATATTTAATTCTGTCTCTCTTCATGATTTATGTCTGATCTTGATCATTGTGAATTATCCTGGAGTTAAACTGAACCAGTTTGAGTTTGTCCAATCTGGCAACCACGCACTTGCTGTGCATCGCTGATTAGATGATGAGATAAACCGGAGAAATGAGACAAACGGACGGCTCGGTCAGGTCTAGGGGAAGCGCTGATCCACTGTCTAGCCGGTTATTTCATTACAACGTGAAAAGTGACGTCGACTAAATGAGGGGGCACGCGCGCGCGCGAGAGAGAACTAATAATGCCATGAAGGTCAACTTGCCGCGCATGCGCAGATCCAGTGCGTCCTGTCCCGCTTGCTTGCAATGACATGACCTGAAATACATGCGTGAGGCTTCACGATGCAAAGAATGCAGAAGGTGAGAAGTCTGGACCAGTCCAGTTTTTTTTCTTCTTTCTTTCTTTCTTTTAAATAATCCTGTAATATAATAGTAAGTATGTCGTGCAAATTGTTGGTAGGAATTTATGGAAACAGGACCCTTTGATGATGAAAGCACATCAGTGACGCCGCTTTACCGTGAATTTTTTTTTACAACCAGTTTCTTAAACAAACTCATTTTGTAGGAGCGCAAGTGCATCTCAGAACAGGTCAACTAATTCAATATGGTTTATTCATGAATAACAAAAATACAGGATTTATTTCCTAAAGCAGTGAAGGACGCACGAGGTGAAAAGTCAGCTTGAACAGTACAGTAAGTACAGAGTGTTAACAAGTTATTAATGCAATGTAGTATTTTAATAAAAGCTTTTCTGTGGTGAAGAAAGAACAGAACAAATTCTAGTAACCATATTAAAAAATTAAGAGCAAATCAGCTGTTTTCTGAATTAAGAATTTTGCTTCTGTACATCACACACATGCTGAATAATAACCATGTTATAATAACCATATCATTGGTTTGGGGCTAAATAAATTCCAGAAAGTTCCAGAAATATGATCGATGCATGACTGTAAAGGATGCCCTGCAAGGCTCTATCTTGCTGTTTGTGACCGGTTTCTCAGTCCCTACTGATTAAAATAATTACCAGAATATACATAGATAGTTTAATTAGTGAATTGATCCCAAAGACAATTTAAAAATTGCACCATATAGAGCTAATAGCCAAAAAGCACCCTTACACTACCCAAGATGACCTGTGCTTGTACAGAAATGACTTAAGAGAAGACAAACTAAAATATCAATTATAAAGAATTATTTAAAAAAAATGAGCACCTAATATTTTTCAAATGAGGATAAATATTCAGTGGATAGAACAGTGCAAATTGAGATGTGATATGAATGTGATTCTACCAACACCATGCTTTACTTTGTAAAGTGCTTTGTTATATAATGTGAAGATATTGTGTAGATTAAAGGCATAAAATCACATTGTGATTAAAATCCGGATTATAACACAATAAATTCTGGAGTAACTGTGTATGTAAACATGCATGTCATTAGGTGTCAATATAAACTTGTTTTGATGACAATAAATATTTTTTGTTTAATATTGAATTATTTATGGCTTCACAAATATATGTCAGCTCCAGAAAAAAAATGACAGGTATCCTAATAATTGTCCTAATTTCACATTGAAAACTTAGGTAGAAATTAATTTAAGGCAAAAAAGGAGAAAGAAAAAAAAATGACAGGCATGTCTATTTTTCAATTAGGTCAACCAAAGGTCACCAGCAGTAGTATTTCCTGTTTTACAGGAAACCACGGTTAACATCAAATGAACACACACCCATAAAACTATGATGTGTGTACTGTAAATTATTTCAAAACTTATTAAAAATAGAATATAATAAATGAAAACCGAAAAGATGTTTAACTGAAAATCATGACATTTTTTTAGGCATCCTGGATATTTTGATAATTTCTAAATTGCATTACAGCTGAAGTATAAATAAATAATGCATGACCTTGATTGTCACACTTTTGACTTTACTAAACTGTTCTCGTTTGACAGATTCTGTGACATGCTTTTCAAAGATTAAACAGCGGGATATCTGGGTAGTGTGGCATCTGTAAACATCTTCTGACTGGAAGTTCGAGCATTACAGTGAGCTTTCAGTCTGATGTTTGCAGTTGCAGGCTGCCACATGACGGCGTACATCCCGAAAAGCATTTTTATTTGTTGAGGAAAAAACACCAAAAACATTTAATGCGTAAATATTAAATACATAGAAAGCTGATGATGTCATTGCCTGTCTTGTATTGTGTTTTCCATCAGTTTCCAGTTGACAAGAATGTTATTGTGGCATTATCCATGAAAAAAAAACATGTTCTTTAAAAATAAAGCTGACTATTTATTGACCTGTTGTGACCATGTGTGTGTTTGAAAATACATTTTAGACATAGTGTAAGACCTTATTTACTTGTGCATTCACAAAACATCCACCTGCCTTGTTGTAGTCTTGCCACTAGAGGTCAGCGACATAGAACACAGACAGGAGCCTATACATATGGGGTTTAAGCTTGAGACTTCACATCTCACCATGGACATTGAAAGTCTTTTTTTTTTTATTCTTTCTTTCAAAAAATCTTTATTTGAAACCAAAATACATCATAATAATCAAATCACAATTAATTTTTTTCAGCCATTTTATTTACCAATTAGTTTTTAAAATAGAAAATAAAGCAAGATCATAAAAGACTGTACATACGTTTCATGATGTGTTGTCCAATGTAACTTGATTTTTAAAAAATTAATAAAACATTTCCAGACGGATTTTATTGCAGTCCTCTTGGTGCCTGACTGCAATTCCGTTCCGGAGGAGCATTTCTATGTACGGCGGCCAGAAGGAGTCGTCAACAGTCACGTAGGGCTCGTGAGGAGTTTCCAGGGTTTTGTTTGTTAATTGCTGCACGACACAAATAGAATAATACATACATCAGTATGTATGATTGACACATGATACACCGCTTATTATTACAATGCGAACCTTTACAAATGTAAAAAAAACCTGACATGCAGATGTACCTCAAGGATCTCACTTAGCGAGATCAGATTTGTTCCATAATCTGGACAAGCACTCTGTGAGAACACACAAAGAACAATGATTTGAGTTTCCCGTTACGTCAAAGTGCTGTCAAGGATACACCCACAGGGAAAAACAAGCACCTGCTTTCTCTTCGTGCCAACCGGTTGTTGACCAGGAAGAGGAAAATGCTCTGCTAACATGTCGCTCAGCGTCTCCATGAGCGTGCCGTGGTAATCCTTTACTTTGGTGATTTTTCTCTTCATGTCTTGTAGAATACTGCAGAAAAGAATATAGAACGGGATTGAAACACAAAATCAAACAGATTGAGAGGATTAGGATTTATAAGTTACATGGCTGACACAGCATTTACAAAAGCATATAACAAGCATCCGATCTAATGTGCAATATTCAGTTTGTATGCTCCTCCTCCCGCATTTACTTAATGCAAGATCACTCTTTGTTAATTTCAAGGTTTCAAGGCCAAATAGAAAAAACAATTACTGACTCATACATCGTTATTATGGCTGTGATGTAAATATGATCATGATATGACCAATATGGTAGTGTGGCCAGAAAGTCTCATCAGACCTGAGAATTTTGTTTCTCATGGTCTGAGATTCCTTCAGGTGCTTTTTGGCAAACTCCAGACAGGCTGCCATGTGCCTTTTACTAAGGAGTGGCTTCCGTCTGGCCAGTCTACCATATAGGCCTGATTAGTGGATTGCTGCATAGATGGTTGTCCTTCTGGAAGGTTCTCCTCTCTCCACAGAGGACCTCTGGAGCTCTGACAGAGTGACCATCGGGTTCTTGGTCACCCCCCTGACTAAGGCCCTTCTCCCCCGATCGCTCAGTTTAGATGGCCGGCCAGCTCTAAGAAGAGTCCTGGTGGTTTCTATCTTCTTTCACTTACGGATGATGGAGGTCACTGTGCGCATTGGGACCTTCAAAGCAGCAGAATTCTTTCTGTAACCTTCCCCAGATTTGTGCCTCGAGACAATCCTGTCTCAGAGGTCTACAGACAATTCCTTGGACTTCATGCTTGGTTTGTCCTCTGACATGAACTGTCAACTGTGGGACCTTATATAAACAGGTGTGTGCCTTTCCAAATCATGTCCAATCAACTGAATTTACCACAGGTGGACTCCAATTAAGCTGCAGAAACATATAACGGATGATCAGGGGAAACAGGATGCGCCTCAGCTCAATTTTGAGCTTCACGGCAAAGGCTGTGAATACTTATGTACATGTGCTTTCTCAATTTTTGTATTTTTTAAATAAATTTGCAAAAATCTCAAGTAAACTTTTTTTTACGTTGTCATTATGGGGTGATGTGTGTAGAATTCTGAGGGAAAAAATTAATTTAATCCATTTTAGAATAAGGCTGTGACATAACAAAATGTGGAAAAAGCGATGCGCTGTGAATACTTTCCGGATGCACTGTATATAGGCGAACAGCAAATGATGGCGCAAATGATCGATGACTTATTAAGACGATTTATTTACCGCCTCAAAAGTATTAAAAAAAATAAATAAATAAAATAAAAACAAATACCTAAATAGTTGACAAAGTACATTAATTCCCAAGGATGTGTATAACACCTGTACAAATAACTAATAAATTCACTTTATATTACTTATTATTATATAACTTATTACATTTACTTAATACTATATATTAATATTACTTATATCAAACAACCAAAAAATTGTAGCCTTTTGTGATTAAATAATTGCTCAGGTCCATATTGAGATTAACATTTTTCCACGGTTCATTGTGCAGCACTACCACGTAACAATCTTCACCTGTGTTCCGACAGCTTCTGGTTTTCCTCACGCAACTTTACGACTTGATTCGTCACTGCACTTAGTACCTCCTTCTTCTCTTCCCACCATGCCTCCTCTCTAAAAACAAACACTGATTAAATGTTGGTAATGTCTGTAATATAAAGTCTCCTTACAAAAATAACTTAAATATAATCAACAATTATGCATGTTCCTTTGTTAAATATTTGAAGTTAGGTTATTATTAGACATATATCATTATACTTATGGTACAAGTCACTGCAGCGCAACAGCACTGTGGTACAACCTTTGGTAATGTATTGATTTGTAATGTCACCTTTGCAAAAGATCTTTCAGGGCATCTCGCCTTGCTTGGGAGCAGGAAAGAACCATCTTCAGCTGACTGTTGACTCTTTGCAGCTAGACGTCAAGAGAAGAAGAAGAAAAAAAAAGCTTGTTACCAATAAATCAACAAATAAAATTTTTCAGAAGGAGGATGGGCTTACCTCTTCCCTCCCGATGGCCAATAAAACTTCAGGGTTTGTTGATGGTACTGATAAACAGAAAAGCAGTAGCAGAAGAAGAGTTCATATTGGTGCAGCAATGGATCATTTCACCTGGACAGTGCAGTGCAGGTTCGTACTTTCTAAAAACTGCTTCTACAATCAGAAAGTCTGTCCTCTGGCTCATCCCAAGTCTCTTAATCACAATCTGCTCATCATACGGTACTAAACCTACTTTCCACACACTTATTACTGTTTAGCTTTACTCCTCTACCCTGCACACTGTAATAATTTATATGTGAAGTAGGGATGGGAATCAGCAGAAATCACCGATTTTAAGATCATTATAAGATCAGTATACAGTACGTACGTGTCAATTCAATATAACATTTATTTTTAGACTTCGAATTCTAAAAAAACTTAAATACACAAATAATTTGATCCTACTAACACAGGACGCTGTGCTGCCTTGTGAATAGTTTGGAACGCACCAGGAACAGTTTATTATAGAGGAACAGCAACATTTTACCACCTAAAATTCAAAGGTATCTAAATAAAAATTTTATTCAACAGAAATTTCAGACAAAAAAATTGCAATATGTAACTGAATTGAACTGAAACTGAACTGATTACCCCCCCCCCCCCCCCCCCAGATCTCTATCCAGTAGAGGACGGTTTTTTGAGTTTCTTGTTCATGTCCAACAGGGATCTACATTTACAGTACAGCTGGAAAGCTAAAGCTACTTTGATGCGATCTTTATAGTCAAATGTACTGAACAAATTAAATGACATTAATAATGACTTACATTTGGGTTTCATTTCTCGCCACTGTTCCAGCTCCATCATAATGGCATTCAAACGATTCTGTGCCTGCCAGGATTAAAAAGTTTAATTACAGAGTACTTTAAATCTACCTCATGCTTACAGTTTATAATGTATGGTGAACTGCACAGTCGAACTTTCTTGCAGTACAGTGGAACCTTGGATTACGAGCATAATTAATTCCGGAAGCGGGCTCCGCTTGGACTTAAATACGTAAACCAAATCTAATTTCCCCATAAGAAATAATGGAAACTCAAATTATTCGTTCCACAGCCCAAAAAAATAAAAACATGAAGTAAAAGTAAAGCAAATTACCCTGCACTTTATCTTTAAAAAAAAGTAAAAATATATCCTGACAGATAAGTGTTTCTATTTGTGCGCGCAGGCGCTCTGTGTATGTGTGTGTGTGTGAAGCTAAAGTAAGGATCCCCTCCCCCTCTCCCCCTTCTCGTCTTACGCAATTACCCTTCCTCCACTCTTTTCACATGCGCGCACACAACGAAAACGGTGGTTTATCAGAAAAATAAACAAGAAATCTCTCTAATGACACTCGATTGAGCGACACACTAACAATCTCTGCTGTAAAGTAAAAATAAAACAAATGAACCTGCACTTTACCTTTGAAAAGAATCGCGATAGAGCAGTGTTTCTGTGTAGAGCAGAGACAAAGAGTGAGAGTGTGTGTCTGTGAAGGCAAAAGTAGGAGGGGTCCGAGTGTGTGTGGCATGGTGTCCAATGACGGGCGAAGAGTAGGCTGATACAGAGAGAGAAAATGGATCTTTAACCTCTCTAATGAGACTTGCTTTTGCTTTACATGCGCGCTGTACACACATGAAGACACAAAATAAAATGTTTTGCTCGCACACACACACGTGGTCAAAGTGTTATAGTAAACAGTACACGCGTACACGGATGTTGATTATACCAGTAAGAGACGAGCACTAAGACCCAGCAGAGGATACGAATACCCACAATTCCGCAGCGCAAGAGAGAGAAAAACCGTTGGCTCAGTTGTGATCATGTGTGATACATGATACTCGGTACTCGTAAACTAAGACTTGTTCGTTTTCCAAGTCAAGATTTATTTAAAATCTTGCCTCGTCTTGCAGAACACTCGCAAACCGCGTTACTCACAATCCGAGGTTTCACTGTACCATACTCTTACACAAACACACACACACACACACACACACAAAAACAATGCCCTAATGAATAAAAAAAATGGTCTGATGCCACAACAATTTAAAGATATTGATCTGTAAAATCCTAATCCTCAATAAGCTCATCATAAACTACTTTGCAATATAATATTTTTACTTAATGTTTTGTTGTCAAGATTCTCACATGAATGTATTGTTACACAGCTTTATATCGATTTATAACCTCTCTACAGTCTCATTTGCATGTAAAGATTTATGACAGTTACAATACATCGTGTGTCCCTGTATACAGTTAATACAGTAGGTACTTGAAGGAGTCTCACCTCATTTGTCTCAACATCGACAGGCCCTACATCTGTTGAGACGATTTCATTCTGAAGCTGAAAAGAACAAGTATGGAATACATTAAACAAGCAGCATGTTTTAATATAATAACTTGCATTCTTGCACTTCCAAAGTCTGTTGTTACTAATGACACGACTACACGATTAGTTAAGCTGAATGTCAATTCACTAGTTCAGTCAAGTAAACATGTGCGTATTTAAAAACATTAAGAATTACTGGATAAACAACCTTTTGTAAAACTTCAAAGTGTCCTTCGCACTCGTCCAGCAGCTCATCTCGCACAGCCTCGGAGCAACCTGATGAGACGGCCGGAGCCTCAGCGGCCCTGACAGATTCACTGTCCTGCTCCATTCCTATCTGTATTTAATAAAAAATATTTTAATAAGTGCTGATACATCTGAAATTACCTGGAAAACTATATCTTACAGAGAAGTGTGTAGAGGCATGACATGTTTTACAGTATATACACAGGACAGGTCAATTCTGCAAAAAAGTTTTTGGAAAAAGGCCTCTTAGTCTCATTCATAAGCGTGGCAACTAAAATTAACTATTTAAAAATGCATTTTGTTGTACGCAATAACAGCATTTAATATATTTCAACTAAGCTCGTCTCAAGTGACAGATACAGCACGCTGTCAAATATTACCTTTGCTACTATCTATTTAGAGTAACATTGAACAGTTAATTAATGAATCATGATGTGTAACTGAATGGATTTCCCCCCCATCTATATTATTTGTATGTATTGTTTATGACCGGTGTTTAATCAATAATTTAAGATGCAAACAAAAGTTTATTAGATTTACTTGATAAGATGTTCAAAATATCAAACTTGTTCAAGTTTTTATTTAATTAGTTTACACATTAAAGCTCTTCCATCATTAAGCTTTTCCATAATTTATATGAATGATTTTTCTTTGCTTGTATTTCCTCCTTATTTATTATTTAAAGTAGGGCTGCAACAACTAATCAATAAAATCGATAATTATCGATAATGAAATTCGTTGTCAACGAATTCCGTTATCGATTAGTTGGGCTGCTCACGTTACTGAGAAGCGCGACCACAAGATGCACAAATACCCAAAGACACACACATGGAGGCTACAGAAGCGTTTGCAGGAAAAAGCACGCGCACCAAGTCCTCCCAGGTATGGGAGCAATTTACATTAAACGCCGCTTATCGGGCGTTAAAATTGAGCGTTTTTCTGACGTTCGTAGTGTCCGGTGAGCGCGGATGAAGCGCCGAGGGTTTTCTATACATATGAGTCAGTGAGTGTGTTCACACGGGCTTTGGTGACGTGCGTTTGTCCGGCTGCGCGGTTATACGGTGTCAAAAAAAAAAAAAAGTTGCATGCAGCTTTTTCTTGCCGTTCAAATCCCAACGAACGCAAGGAAAACACTAGTGTGTTTTCTTCACGTTCATTATATCCCATGATCCTACATGCTATACAGAGGGAAATGCGGGAAAAGGGCAAAATAAACAGAGTGAATCCAGTAGCTGCGATTTGTTTTCTCTCCCTACGTTGCCGTATTACGAGAATGTCTAGTATAGCAAATATTAATTTTATTGAGTCAACAAAAAAAAGGATAAAATACACGAGAGGATCGAAATAATGTATAAACCGTGAAAAGGATGTAGCAAGAGACACTTCAATTAAAAATAATATCATAATAATCTAGAAGTGTATTATTCTTCTTATTAAGTTGAATTAATTTAAGATAATTTAAAATTTAGGTCATTCTTAACAACTGAATGGCAGTGTATTTTTATATATATATATATATATATATATATATATATATATATATACACACACACACACTGTCAACTTGCCATCTGCAATTATTGTTAAAAACAAAAATGTTGATTTACATACAATAAGGTTTAAATGTCAAAATTAAAGATCATTAAACTATGTGGCTATTGCATTTTTTTAAAGTTTACATTTATACGTAAATAATACCCTGATTATGTAGTTTTATATATTTAAGCAAAACATCAAATTAAAGAGTTTAGTTTTATCAGATTAATCGAAAACATTATCAACCAACCAATCGATTATCAATCGATTAGTATCGTTAGTTGCAGCCCTAATTTGAAGGAAGATTAGTAGAGATGGGGGGTGGGGTGGTTGGTAACGATTCAGTCATGAATCGAAATAATTTTGTGTGATGATTTGTCACGTATCGCTATACCGACTCTAAAATCGACTTTTTTAAAAACTAATTTTAAATTTGTAATAGAGATGAACCGGTCGATCAGCAAGTGACCAGAATTGAAGTTAGAAGTCGCACGTGCCTGCACGCTCACAGTTACTTAAACCGCGCGCTCACTGTCAAGTTGAGTTTTGAGACTTTGGTGGCAGTAAAACGTCATCGCTTTTTAAAATAATCCTATAGGTGGAGCACTCTAAACTATTTACACATTTTTTTTTATCTCATTTATCAACTATTTGCTAAGTTTGTTTAGAAATAATAGTTATGGCAGATGACAGAGATGCGTGCTGCTCAGTAAAGATTTATGTAGTTTGCTTAATTAATGTGGACTATGGTACACACATCTGACAATATTATACAATATTCCACACACAGTACCATCATTGCACTCACAGCAGACTTTTGGGACATATATCTGGTTTCGTACTCTACTCCGCATACATATGTACACTCTATTTGTTTACAGTATACATTTTCATATGCTGCACATCTTGCATATCCTTTGAAACTGTAACATATACAGTATATTATTTTCTTATATTATATTTTTCTTTCAATGCTGCTTTTAAATAGGTTTTTATTGTATCATCTATTTTATATCTATATATATTTATTTATTTTGTGCCATTCATTGTGGATATCAAAGAAAGAATGTCATTAGAGGAAAGAAACATTTTTCTTTAAAAGCTTGGTAGCTGTTAAAAACTTAACTAACTTACACAACCGGTTCGCTTAGATAATGAAATGAAAGTTTACTGGACTTACAGCTATTATATCGGCTGGGATAAACCTCAAACGCCGCGATATATTATATAAAGTGCACTACATAGTCTGTACAGAGTCTTTCTGTATGCCCTACTTAGTGCACTAAACATAGCACCTAGAAGGCTAATCAGGACGCGACCACTTATACCTTCGCTAGCAAGCTAGCTTTGCTGCTAAGCAAAAAAAAATACTCAGTGCGTTTAGGGCAAATATACTTACCTCAGGCAAGTTTGTATTTTTATTATTTTAATTTAATCGCCAATATGCACTAGTTAATATTCAAAGTCTATTCAGAGCATTTATATTCTCCTCCTGTAGCTTGTTTTGTAGCATCCAAACAAAAATACCGCCATCGGGTCTGCCGTGACGCACTTCCTTTTGGTGCGTTCATGAGCGTAGTGACGGCGCAGCTTGTGCGCAGTGAGGGTTGGTGCGCTTGCTGGTCGCCCACCTATTAAACTAACTAAAATGAGGAAAATGCCAGGTCACGTGGTACAGTGTATATTGTCTTGGAACGACAGTATTTTTATGTGAAGGCAGTACAGCCCATTTCATACCAATTGTCATAACACAGATTAGGGATTTGTGCTCATTTAGTTGACATATTGGGTGACGATGCCTGGGTTGCATATGGGGCTCTGGTTTATCCCAGCAGTGTTCAAGGGGTTAAGGTCATGGCCCAGTGGAGTTTATTCTTTCACATACACTTTGGCAAACCAAAATGTCTTTATGAAGCTCACTTCTTGCACAGGGTTCATGTCATTCTGGAACAGTGGGTGTGTTTGGGCATGTATTCCAGCAAAGGGAAAGTGTAATGCTATAACATACAAAGAAATACTAGACACTCTGTACAACTTTTATTTTATTTTTGTGTCAACAGTCTCGCATAGGGGTATCTAAATCACATATGGGTGTGATGGTCAGGTGTCCACATATATTTGACCATATAGAGTACATTAATGTACAACGAAATAAGCAAGTTAGTAACAAATAACATAAATGTACAAATTAAAAATATGTATACAAGGAAAATAAAAGAGGGGAGGGGTTAGTAAAAAGGAAAATGTACAAAAAAAACATAACACCAAAAAAAAAAAAAAAAAGTTGAAACGCCCCAGTTTACTGTATATTAACTCCAAAACAGGCGTAAAGGATTTTTTTTTTTTACAGTTTTATTTTATTTTAACGAAGCCTCTCATTTAGCGCACACGATTCGCCATTCAAACACTTAAAAACACAAAAATACGGATCCGATCTTATGTGAGAAAGAAAGAAAGAAAGAAAGAAAGAAAGAAAGAAAGAAAGCTAAATGAATGAATGAAGCTAAACAGAATATAAAGCTTACCTCAAACACACACACACATACGCACACACACACAGAGAGGGAGAGAGAGAGAGAGTTTCATTGTAATTCATTGACTTGTTCAAAAATGCCGGGTTTAAAAAGAGAAAAGAAAAAAGCGGACATTCATGAGTACAGATGCCCCCTGTACCCAAAAAAGCCACTGTGTGCCTTTTGTCTGTGCAGTGTTAAACGGTTTTAAAAGGAAGGGTTAACGCAATCCATCAAATTGTCTGAAATTGTGGGGAAATTTCTAAAAACCATATGGCCCGCAAGCGTTTGCGTCTTTATTCCTGCGCCGGGACGCGCTTGTTTCAGTATGGCGCGCCGCAGGAGGCTCTCTCTCAGCCATTCACACTTGTCACATCAGCCTTCATGCTTTTTAGGCCAAAATTACGGCCTCGTCTGTGTGTGAACATAAAAGCAAGAGAGAAAAAAACTGCACCCAAACTTTGTGGTTTTTGTGACTTCCTTTCTCAACAGACTCCCAGATTGGTGTTTCTCACATAAATTTCGCTCCGAATGGCCAAAACACACGATGCCGGGTCAAAAAGCCGAGACACGCTTATAGAGGGAACAGAAAGAAGAAAGCAGAGCCAACTGCTTTCAAACAGAATAGAAACAATAGCAAGAATGCCTCGAAAACGAATAAAGCAAGAAAGATGCGGCAGTTAGCGTTTGCTAAAGAGTATGCCCAAGTTTTTGTGTCTTTTTTTTCCCACCTTTTTACTCGACGGCTGTACACACTTAGTTAACTAGAATGACAAATGTGTCTAATGAAGAAAAGATGCACCTGGCCAAAAAACAAAAACAAACAAAAAATAATTTCTCATACCAAATTTGTGCCCTTAAAGAAAGTTCGATCTGTGTTTACGTGAAAAATCATTTAAATTCATAAATGGATGTGACATCATGCGAATAAAATGTGAACAGTGGGAACAAGATTCGAAATTCGAAAAAGCATATAGGCATGCATTATAGGTGGACAAAAAAAAAAGTCGTAACAAAAAACTTTAAGCATGCAAAAATTAATTAATTTTGTGTTTGCAGGGGTGGAGGTGAAGGGGAGGTGACAATAAATTCATTATTTATGTGTGTGTGTGGGGGGGGGTGTGATAAAATAATACAAATATGTGAAAAGTAATCTATAAATATATGAGTCAAATGAAACCAGTCACGTAAAACCTTTATGTGTAGAAATGGTGCGTGACGTGACATGAAGTTCCAGAATTATACGGCATGGTCTTGTCACGACTACAGTTTTGTATTTTACGAAGTTTCTCGAGTTTAATAACTCTTAAGATGTATTAATTATTAAAGTAAAGAGATTTAAGTAGTTATTTGTTATTAAATAATCCTTTTTGTTTTTTGAAATACATTTCCATCATGAAAACAAGAATGAGAACAACTTCAAAAGTTTGTCAATAATTACTTTTATTCTCAAATACATTAAAACGGAATGTTTCTATAAAAGTAAAAAAAGAATGCCAGGATTTAAGGCACTTGTAGAGGTAACAGGTTTACATCCAACAATATTCTACAACTCTCACTGTACAAACAGAAATAACCCATCTGTTATAAATATTTATAATGAGTTGTGATAAATTGTCATTCGTTCTGTTTAATCAGAAACCAATAAAGACTGTAAATCAAACCCCACGGGGAAAAAATTCAGACCAAAACGACTTGTTTACAGACACATCATGGAGAAACAGGTATGAGAGTCCTAATCCATGATATTATAAGCAGAACAGGAATGTGAAATAAGATGATACTGATTTGAGGGAGTCAGTCGTTTATTTTTCTCGCTGCTCCTCCCGGGTGAGCAATCAGTCATCCACGTCGATTTCCACATCCTCGTCCTCAGAGTCAGTGTGACTTGTGTGGTCTGAAAAGGAGGACGTGACGCGCAACATGCGCAATTTGTGCGCGCTCTGCAGCTCGTGTCTGAGCTGAGAGGACCACTGTGTCCCCGTGTGTCCCCTGCTTTCCGTAGCACTTTCTTCAAGCTCACCCACTGCGGCTGCTTCGTCTAAAGGCACGGCTCCGACTGATCTGACCGACTCCACGTCGGCTTTCAGCTCCTCCATGTCGCGCTTTAGTTTGGCGCGGCGGTTCTGGAACCAGGTGATGACCTGCGCGTTGGTTAACGCCAGCTGCTGTGCGACCTGGTCCCGGTCCACGGGAGATAAATACTTCTGACTCAAGAACCGCTTCTCCAGCTCGTAGATCTGGTGGTGCGTGAACGCAGTCCTGGACTTTCTGCGCTTTTTTGGGGTGCTCCTTTGGCCAAAGACCCTTAGTCCACCTCTACCTGCAAAACATTGAAATCATTTTAAATGATCATATAAAAGTACACGTTTGATAAGAGGTTACTCATACACAACCGAATCCACATTGTCAACACATACAGTATTTACTGTATATAGAGGGGAATTAAATGTGTTAACTACAATTGCTGAATTAACATTGGGATAAAAAAAAGCATTTGGATAACAGAGTGGAAAACGAAGAATGTTCCAAATGTATATCATAACTAAAAAGATGATGATGATGATGATGTTGATGATGGTGGTGGTGGTGCAGCTGCTGATTGTTAATATTATTGCTTCTATTTTTGTTGTTGATGATGATGTTGATGATGATGATAAACTAATATTGTTAAAATGTCTACTAAGAAAATAATACTGCTGAAATGTAACACATTGCAATATATATATATATATATATATATATATATATATATATATATATATATATATATATATATATATATATATTATTCTGTTCATTTTAGGTTCACTTTAAGTTAATTAAACATCTCTGTGATTAATTTGTTAGCTGTGTTTTCTTCGTCTCCTTAATCATTTTTTAGTATAAAAATCTAGAGTTACATCAAGTACATTAACCTAATAATGTTTAGGTTTATTAGGACTTACCCTGTGCTGCTTGGAGCACACCCAGCTCCAGACCTTTAAAGGTTTTACTAGTCAGCTCCTGCAGCGCGCACAGAGGTGACGTCTGGCTCACAGGAGACGTGACGCGGTGCTTTACACGCACTGGTGCACTCAGGTGAGCGCTTGTACCTGCACTCGGTTTGCCGAGAATGTCTGCGATGCTGAAAGGCGTGAGGGGTTTGTTAGAGCTCGCGGGAGGCGGAAGTCGCTCCAAAGGGTTTGGCCAGCAGCCCTCACGGATCACCTTGTTCTTGTTCACTTTGACGGACGGCATGACATCAAAAGCGGGGTTCATTTCCTAATCCGAATATGCGAAGATGTTTGTTGCATGTTCTTGTTCTTTAAAGTCACTTCAGAGCTAGGATGCCTTCTACAGGAAGATGCAGTCCTCTTGAGATGATGTCATCCACACAAGGGTGTAAGCAATAATAAAGGAAAAAAGAATAAATGTTGTAGGAATGCAGATTGTCTTTCCACTCTTGTTCATTTAACACTTTGGAGAGAAAACGGTGCAGTTAAGAGTTTCCTTAATTAGCGGGCACGTTCAGTAGGAGGAGTTACACTCAATAGGCACTTCACTGCGCTGTTGGGTTCTCGAATCTGATTGGTCAGGAGGTCTTGATTAATTAATTTTCTACAACAGTAGATCTGACAGCAGGCTTGTGTTGCTCATTTCCAGGGAATGGAAAATCAAACGCAAATTTTATTTGTCACGTACACTAAAATACACAATATAGTGAAATGTTTGAACAACTGTTCATGACTAAAAAAAATAAGGGTAGAGTGGAAAAACAGAATGTGAGAAGATTTTACTGCAAAAAATAGCTTTGAGAGAAATGCAATTTTTAAAACGTAAAAATGTGTACAAATTTAGAATTTGCAAGGTTGCAATCGAAAGAAATATGTATATGTTAATCAGAATGTGCAATATAGTAAGATATGGCATGTAGATATTACAGTAGCAGTATGAGCGGAATATAATGTATGGAATTAAGTGTTGTGTGTGTCAGCAGCAGTGTTATTGCCCATGTTTTTGTCCATATTTTAAAGTGTTTTATGTTTTAATTTGTCAAAGAGATGCGCAGAATATGAGCAGGAGTTCAAATGTGCAATCTGGTGAGTAATGTACTGTAGTGTGCTGCAACACAGGTGTGAAAGTAACAACGGCAAGTCCATTCAGTTGAATCCTATGTGGTGTTCTGGTTGAGACGCCGTTGAAAGAAAATAATGAACTTTGGGGTGATAATATTAACTTTACTTTGCATCACCACAGATAATATTTCATTCATTTATTCCTTTTATCCTTTTTAACTTTTTGTCAAATATTATTAATCCTTCAGGGGGAAATAGTTGCCACAGCAGCCTGATAGAACATGTGAAAAGGTACTGTAGGTAATCAAAGATTACACTATAGTGTTGATACATCATGTATACAACAATAATAACAGCAGTATGACATGCAGTTGTGCAGTAAATAGGTATAACAGAATTACTCAAGTAGCCTAAAGGATATCAAAGGACAAAGGATTCCCAATGTCTATGTGCAATATACCGGCTTACTTATTGGCCTATGTATTTGTACAAACGTAAGATGTTTTGTGCAATGTTGTTAATTTGTTATATATGGTGCATAAACATTTTGATGAATTAGGGACAATTACATTCTATTCTGTGTGAATTATATAACCTTACACGTGACACCAGACAGTGTGTATTTAAGTAAAAAGTTAAGCTGCAGTCTCTAGTTGTATATAAAAAAACATTTTATTTATTTTTTGTCCTACAATATCACAATTATTCTATGGAGCAAAGTTTTTCATTTGAAGCTACAGTATAAGACATGTTTACTACTACTACTACTAATAATAATAATAATAGTAATACATATGAAAGTAGCTTTCATATACTATCTAATATGTATAGCATGACTTTTTTGTGTAAGAAGCATCTGGCAGCCTCACACAGCAAAATCTGGAAACTGTCACAACCTCAGCACTCCAGCATGCACTACAATATATGCTCAGCATGAGCTGCATAAGGGATCCGAATGACCACAGGGACAATATGACTTGGATGGCCACTTAAATCCCATGGTGAGAGGGTCAGACAAGCAGGTCAACAACCCACCCACGCACAAAAACACACACACACACACACACACACACACACACACACACACACACACACACACACACACACACACACACACACACACACACACACACACACACAGGGCACGGTCCTCCTTTTTTGTCTTTTTGTGAGCTTATTAATAAACATAAGGCAAACAGTCACACTTACAAAAGATTTCTTCATTTCCTTACAAGGTCTTTTGCAATGGCCAATTTAGCAGGGGGTCAGATGCCACTTAGCCTATTACAGCATTTAAAAAAAAAAATTATTATTATTATTTTTTACTAAAACCATAGCCAGTGGAAGGTAAAGGTTATTGAGGGTGGAGAACCAAACTTACAGAAGTGTAAAGCCTTCAGTAAATCATACGATTAAAAAAACACAAAATCTATGGCAGCAAAAAAACTCCAGAGGCTTAATTAAGTTATTTATTGGAACAACCATGTAACAAGGAGCCTATGAATAATTGTATAGTTATGAATGAATGTTGCATGTTAATGTTTTTTAATGCTAATGAGTGTGGTCTTCTGACCTCTTATTTTCATTCATACAGCTTCATATCTGACAAATTGCTAGAATAAAAAGAAAACAAAAAACAGCCAAAACCAAAACTCTGCCAGATGCCACGCGCCTCCTATTCATATCTATATTTATACTGGAACACATTGATTCATTACAAATATTTTATTTATGTTTGGTAACATTCCTATAGAAGAATTTCCACACATATTTTTAGTGAGAAATGTTGAACATATAGTAGATCCCAGCATTTGTTCTAGTGGTAAATAGAATTCTTCTGCATGGTACCTTATACACAATTTGACACTAAAATGTATTTAAAAAAATTATTAAACAAATGTCAAAAGATATATTCAAACAATTCACAGCATGTGCTTATAATTTAATAATCTATCTATCTATCTATCTATCTATCTATCTATCTATCTATCTATCTATCTATCTATCTATCTATCTAAAATAAAAAATAAATAAAAAATTTTATTATTTGGGTCATACAAATTGTGTAGTTGCCTGAACACCAATTCACACAGTTACACACTGTGTTAATACAGTGATCATGAGCAAATCTTTTGGTTCTTTTGTGTTTTAAGTCAAAGCTGCAGGAGTTCCATTGCAAAATAGCGTGACATTGTAAGAAATTCTATTTTCTCTTGTCACTGTGGGAACCTCATATGTAGAGTAATATAGAGCGCAGCCTCCCCCCACCCCCAACGCAGCATGACCAAAATTGAAAGCGAGAGAGAAAGAAAGAGAGGAAGACAGTCTGAAAGATTTCAGAATTAAGACGTCACTGTAAAGGTTGCTTTTCAAAATATAAAAAGAAACCAATTCTACATGGTGGCCTCATTTTTAAACAAAATCTAAACATTTTTTATGAACAAGAGAACCTTTTTTTTTTCAGACAGTCACACCACACTCAATTAGTTTTATCTTCTTATGATGGGTAAAACCCCCAAAACATACACTTGAGTTTCGTAAACGTAAGCAGAAACAACTTTCTGAAATGAATATAAAACTCTTTGAAAATGTAAAACAATAAAATATAATTTATTTCCTTCCTTTATGTTAGTGTTTTATGAAATTTATATTATGACTTTTGCATGCTTTTCTCTCTCTCATTTTCCCCTTGAGTTCTTCCTCAGTCTACATGCCAATCCTTCCTGTGGTTCACTGGATATAAAACTTACCCCTCTTTGTTTCCCTGGATTTCTATGGAACATATTACTGGGTCAGGCTCTTCGCCCCTCTTCCCCATGCTCCTGCTAATGTACCAGACACTTATCTGCACCAAACACTTTACACCAAGACTGTGTTATTATTAAAGCACAGGAAGGATAATGATTACCTGTTATAACTTGTGCAATATTTTCTTATCTCGGACAATCATGTTTGCATCAAGATCCAGGACCCACTTTACATACATTCCATTGTATATATTGTTATATTTATTATATTTTAGTGCAATTACCTTGTATTTATTTTTTTGTTTATTCTTACATTTCCTATTGCTGCTGGTCTGAGAACTAAAAGACTTAAATCTGTAAAGACTTAAGTTGCCTTTAAAAATGCATTGAACTTCTTCGAAACACCTTGTAAAATATAACATAATTGGTTCACCTGTTTACCAGCATGATCACCACCTTGTAATTTCTATTTGTCACATGTTGCAGCCACCAGATTAAAAAAAGAGTGCATATTTTCATCAAACAATTAAATTCACATGAAAAATCATTAAATAATGTGGTGTTGGACAGGGTTCAATATACAAAGTAGTGAAGTGACGTTTTGTTTTTATTGTAAATCTACATATTAACTCAACTTTTTTGGAATTGGGCTTGTAATTTGTGTTCTCTTTTCATTGGTTGAAGATTAGGAATGACTAGACTTATCCAAACTGTGAATTGAAGCACTAAAATTAACTAAACAACATTCAAGAACAGGGTATCTGCATGCATGTTGAAACATGACATTTTCTCCATGCTTCATGCTTATGGAATGATTCGATTCTAATTTTATTCTAATTAGGAGGTTAGATTACGCCTGGCGAAAGCTCATCAAAGGCAGATGAACAGAAAACTGGGGGCATATTATGTTCTTTTTTCAGTGCTTAATGATCTGCAGCAAAGAACATTACGGCATACAAGACATTTCCCCCTAAAGTGAAAGTGATGTAAACCAGAGCCATTTTCAGCAGAACACATTACACATCCAAATAAAGAATGTATAACCTCTGAGCAAAATGCGCACCATTAAATAACACAAATCACACCCAAGACACAATTCATCTGTATATGCTGAGTCATATAATTGTCCTTCCCCATAACTTAACATAGAAAATATTAATTTACAAAACAACCATTCTTATTTCTTGCCCTGATATGCCTTGTTAACCTCTGAAATTAAAAGATCGTTCACATTATAGGCAATTATGGCACATCCTTCTAGGCAATAAGTCCCTCTCAGCAAGTAATTCTTCCTGCTGTGATTTTGCATTTATACACATTATAATTAAGTGGCTTCAACTTCTAATGATCACCAAATTTCTGTGATTCGACCATGAACACTATGTGAACTGGCTAATTAGTTTTCTTTTCCCTATTTTTACAAGGGTTTCATGACATGTTGAATAGCTTTAAAAGTAATACAGTACAATGAGAAAAGGAACCAATAAAACTTAAATGGAGCTTATAGCTTATATGGGACATACTGTGAAACAATAGAATAGAGAAAGTTTCCATTGAATCAGATTGAGATTAAATTGTTCAAGTTGTGACTCATAATTCAATTTTGTGTCATTCTTTGAATGCCATGGCAAGCAAATCTAAGGAACTTACAGTATTTTAGTAGTGTTTTTAGCCCCTTATCCCCTCATCCTGATTGTGCCCCTTCCTGATTTTTTTTTTCTCGCATTTGTCACACAAGATAATCAAACAAAATTTTTTATACAACTTATCTTTGATAAGATAATAAGTTAATACAAAATGTGTCATTTATTAAAGGTAAAAAAGCTGTCCAAAGCTACCTAGCCCTATTTGAAAAAAGTAATTGCAACTGCAGTTACTGTAAGCATTTGCAATAACTGGCAATGTCTTTTACATCACTGTGGAGGAGTTTTGACACACTCTTTGCAGAATTGTTTTAATTCAGCCACAAGTATGAACAGCCAGTTTAAGGAACTTAATCAGATTTCTAGTCCAGAATTTTACTAGTCCACTTCAAAGTCTGAGCTGTTTAGAGGTGGACTTGCTGGTGTGTTTCAGATCATTACCTTCCTGCAAGTCTGCTTGAGCTTGAGGTTCATGAATGGCTAGACATTCTCCTACAGGATTTTCTGAGCGCAGAATTCATAGTTCCATCAACTATGGGAAGTCGTCCAGATCCTGAATCTGCAAAGTAGACACAGACTATCATACTACCACCACCATGTTTGACTGCTCTTTTTTTTTTTTATATAAAATACCGTGTTAGTTTTTTTTGCCAGATGAAGTGGAACACATACATCCAAAAAGTTAAACTTTTGTCTTATCAGTCCACAGAATATTTGCCCAAAAGTCTTGGGGATAATCAAGATATTGGCAAAGGTGAAACATGCCTTCGTGTTCTTTTTGGTCATCAATGACTTTTGCCTTAAAACGCTTCCAACGATGGCATTTTTGCCCAGTCTCTTTCTTATTGTTGATTAAAGAACACTAACCTTAACTTAGGCAAGTGAGGCCTGAAATTCTTTCGATGTTGTTCTAGGTTCTTTTATGAGCTCCTGGATGAGTCATTGTGTGTTCTTGGAGTAATTTTGGTAGGCTGGCCAGAGGTTCACCATCGTTCCACAGTAAGATTCGACTCCAGCATTCCAAAAATCACAGTTCATTCATGATTTAAGTGGGAAATAAGGTAGCCATGTAGGTTTGGACATTTTTCCCCCGTAATAAATGAAATGCATTTTGTATTTACTTGGGTTATCTTTGTGGAATATTACAATTTGTTTGATGATCTCAATCAGAGACTTCGGGCACTAGGCGGGGTACACCCTGGACAGGGTGCCAATCCATCGCAGGGCACACACACATACACACACTCACACACGCAATCACACACTACGGGCAATTTGGGAACGCCAATTAGCCTAATCTGCATATCTTTGGACTGTGGGAGGAAACCGGAGTACCCGGAGGAAACCCACCAAGCACGGGGAGGACATGCAAACTCCATGCACACAGAGACGGGAATCGAGCCTGGCCGGGGAATCGAACCCAGACCCTGGAGGTGCAAGGCGACAGTGCTAACCACTACACCACCGCGCCGCGTAGCCATGTGACAAATATGCAGAAAAAAGGGAGCAAATACTTTTTCATGAAACTATATACAAAGTCTAGCACTCTAATCAACATAATCATAATTGTTTCTTTCCTTTAAATTTATTTTTGACTTTCTATATTAAAAACCTATAACTTTATGATTCAGATGTCAAATAAGTTTGTTTTGCCAATTTCTTAAATAAGTGACAACATTTTCAGTAAATGCAAAAAGCTTGAAAGCTTTCACATGGAAATTGGACTCAAGTCCTTTTCTAGATATCAAAGATGAACTGGAGAATCTTAGCAATCAAATCAAATATAGATGTCAGCATGGTAGTCAGTGGTAATATGATCAACAAGCAAGATGAACTGGACAAGACAAAATATAAGACAAAACCATGATACGAACAACAATAAACAAGACTTGGTAACAAATGGTTACAGAACACATACATATGGCTTTTGTCAGGGTAAACTTGGCAAAAGGGTAAAAAAGTAGAAATTTGGAATGTATTATTGCAACTGGAAGAAGGTTTTAGAAGTTGGCTCCGGGTGAATAATTTCACAGTCGGTGTATGGAAATTTATAACAACCAAGACCTATTGTAACTTACAGTACAGTATATAAAAAATTGTTTTTATTTAGGACAGACTTAACAAAACCTGAAATATGCTTTTAAGTTATAGGCAGTTTCTGTGTGCCAAGTTGCATAATTTTATAAAAGCATTTTAAGGAATTGGTCCAATGCCAAAAATAAATGTGCAATAAAAGCTGTATAGCATGTAGTTTTGCAGACATCTGAAGCCAAATATAAAGGTTAGGGGTTGCATGTCTCCTCATTTTTACTGGTTGATTATTTGTGTATTTTAACTAAACTTCATTTCAGAATATGACTATTTTAGGCTGTTTTACTCATGGTGTCAAACTGCATTTTAATTAAAGGCAAATTAACACAAAAACAAATTTCCACCATTGTTTTTTTTAGGTTAAAGAGGTCCTATTATGCGTTTTCAAATATGATCTTTCATGCAGTGTGTCATGTAGCTGTATGTGAACATAAACTATCTGCACTATCTTTGACGCTGACAGCGCACGATAAATTAAGTTTTTGACTATTAAAAAAAGAGTCGGCTCACATTCGCCAAAACGAGTCGTTAGCAATTCTATTTTTACTCTGTTACGGATCCACGTCACTAGGTAATGTATTTGCATAATGTCCTCCCACGTTCTACGTCGCGAACAACTTGCCCGCCATCTTACAATTAACGTTACCACACTCTTGTTAATGTGACCGAGCATTCATGCCGGGTTCGCTTAAACACTTTGTAATATAAAAAAACAATAAAAACGAGAGTATACGAAATCCTTTTTAACTGTTTATTCGTTCACCAAAACTGAATTTAACACTCGTGAAGTGCGCATGCCTTTTGCCGATTCTACGGCAAGCCCCGAGGGGAAAAATGCAGAAGTGTAAGGGCACGGAGCATGCGCACTTCGCGCATCACACACACGCACGCACACACACACACACACACACACACACACACACGTGAAGTGTAAGGGCACGGAGCATGCGCACTTCGCAAATCACACACTCGCAAAGTGCGGAAAATGCATGAGTAGTAATGGTGGAGCAGCGCTGGCATTATTTGTTTGGACAAGAGAAGAAGAGATTGCTGTGGATCATTTTCTTTCGAAGATTTTTTAAACGGATTATCTTTGGCTGGACATATTCCCCGGATTTCTCACCCTCCGTCATCAGCCTCTCTGACTTCATTAACCCCGGTGAGACCGAACCATACTCGGTATACTCGGATAACACACATACAATAAACACAGACTTCGGACATTTTCCAGTCACTCGCGTTCACATACACATACCGTTTATTATATGTAGTTTGTAAATATTGTTTATATCTCTTTTTCATTTACTTTATTTAGTTTTGTATAATACACGTTTGCTTTATCTACTTTTTTGTGTTTGTCCTTTTTGCTCACCGGCCTTTGTTGTGGAAAAATACTCAGAGTCGGGCTTTGCTTACAGAAGATTACGACCTTTATTATCAAACAACAAGGCCGGAGCTGTGTCCGTGGAGCAACTGAATTCTCTTGCTGTGTGCTATAGTACATATGCAGCGCCTGCCCCTCCTCTCTGCAACATCTGGGTTTCATTAAAGGGCCGTCTTTAGCCCCCCCAATGTAAAGCTCGGGTTTCCTATATGCAATGCACACAAAGAAGCCTATGTCCCAGCTTGCACACACATCCACGATTATATACTGATAAGGTATCTTCTAGCCCCCCAAAAGTAAGTAAAATCAAATGAAATCAAATAAAAAATTCTCCCATATATCCCCCCCTCTGGGACTTATAAGTCCCACACTAATTGGTTAATCTAGAGTGCGACTCCATGCGTCAGTCTTCCTTATACTAACTGGTGATTAAATTAAATCACTGGACTTTTATCAATGACCGACCCATGGACTCGCCCTCTAGTGGAGATTCGGCCAAACCTCTCCTTCCACCCTTGACAAGGAATAGGAGTAAAAGACTCGACCTCCATGACATCGTACTTCCCATTACTCAATAACATGGCATGAACATGTACTTAATACAGTGATTTTCTAGGATTACATCAATTGGATAAATCATATAACCTACAATGGAACATACAATTACACAATAACACAATACAATTTGTAAGAATGGATATACATTTAAACAGCCTTGTTGTAATATAATAGTCTTCAACTCAGGTGCTTTGCACACCGCAGGGAGTCAGTTGGAGCCCACAAGAGAGGTTGCCAGCACGTCATTGTGGGCTCATGCCGTGGAAGATACTGTACACTTCAATATATGAACCAGTAACGTCTCTTGTTAGAGATATATATGACTGCGTTCAGGATATCCTCTATGACTGTGTCCAAAAATTCATCCTTGTCTGTTGTTGCTGGGAAATGCTGTTAATTTTAGGAAACCTTTGATTAATAAATTCATAAATCACATTCATAAATTTACTTGACACAGTAAAGTCACCCATTAACTGCTTTAATTAAATTTCTGCCCCTGGAATAAAAGAGAACTGTGTTTAGTGGCATTACATATTGTCATAATCTGGTTAAGGCTTGCTTCCTTCTCGTGCATTTTTCCTGTGGAGGAAATTAAAATTAGTTGTCGCTGCTGCTGTTTTATCTGTAAAAGCAATATAGTGTTAGTTAAACAGAAATGCATTTATACAATGTAAAGGACACAGTTAGTTGTCACATATAATCTGTACAATTGTTTGTCCTGTTAATTGTGTCAGGAGAAACCTGGTCGAAGTCAGTCCGTCAGTCAGTCTTGTTTGTATCAGAAGTGGATGCGGCTCTTAAGCAGATTCTCATTCTTAATTTGGAGCAGCGGAGTGTTCAACGCTGTGCAATTTGGTATCCAACTTGTGCCAATAGTTGGTTATTTTCCAATAATGATTTCATTTCTTTGTATTTTTCTGATGTTCGGTTCTTCTTTCTTTCTTCCTTCGTTTTCGGTACCCATAGCTCTTTGTGACTCTCGTGTAATGGTTCAAGTGATACCACACGGTCTTGTCTTTCACTTGAATCACTGTTGGAGTGGCTGCCACACTTTGCGGGGCCCCTCCCTCCTGGGCTTGTCCCACTTCCTCCTGAACACTCGCAGATAGACCTGGTCTCCTGGAGTGATGGGACACGGAGCGTCTCTTCCTCCTTGTTCTTTTCCTGCACATAGATTACTTCATGTACGGCAGTTAGTTTCTTCATATAAGATTTTTTTTTTTTTTTTTTTTTTTTAATTGTTTAAGCGGTGGGCCTTTATATGGCCTCTACAGAATGGCACAGGCATGGGTCGACCCGTAAGCATTCCATGCGGGGTTAGATGTGCATTTGTGTTAGGTTGCATGCTTGTTAGCTCATTGGTACAGCATCAGTTAAAACCTAGTGTAGCATTGTATTACTACAATTATTATTAACCTTGGCTTTGAGATTACCATTTACACTCTCTACCGTCCCCTGAGACTGTGGGCATCCACAAATCTTAGCTTTTCCCCAACCGTTGCAGCACCTGTCTTACATTTTCTGAATGAATATTGATCCATTGTCGGAACTCATCTCTGATGGAATTTCAAATCTAGATATCACTTCCCTTATGATTTGATAACTGTTCCTTACTCTTCATCTGCAGATATTATTGCTTTTACTCATCTACTAAATATGTCAGTTATTACAAGCATGTATCTTTCGCCCTGAACACTACTTTATCCTACCCACATAGTTCACCACTAAGTGATTAAATGGTCATTCTGGTACCGGTGTATAGCCTATAGGTGTCGCTGTTTCCTTCCTGACATTATGCATAGCACATATCTCCCATGAAGCTAGGAACTCTTCAACCATAGCAGATATAAAGACCAATACCCATGTTGCCTGATTTTTTCTCACAACCTGTCTTCTTACACAATGGCCCAGTCCATGAGCATTTAAACCAGAAATATTCACCAGTGCTATGGGTGCTATAATCAGACCTTCATGTGGACACCAAATACCCTGTGTGTCCTCCTGCGCTCCCCTCTGGAGCCACATCGAGTGTTCGTACGGACCTGCTTGATGTTGAGTACAAATGATATCCTCTTACTGAGGCTGTGGTTCTATAAGGACTATGTGCACTTGCACAGCTAGTTGCCATCTTGATGCACACTTCATTTCTAAATCTGCCATGTTGTTACCTTTAGCAACACAGTCATTTCCCTTTTTACAGGTCTGACATTTAATGAAAGTCACTCATCTTGGTAGCATCAGAGCAGACATTAGTTTACTTATCCGTTCAGCACTTTGAATGGGAGTTCCTTCATGCTTTTTAAACCTTTGCTTCCATACGGTTCCAAACAGATGACATACACCATGGAATAGGCTGAATCTGTAATTCAAAAATCAAAAAATATTTGCCACTAGACCTTTGGCTAATTAACAAGCAGCGGTGAGCGATTTCAACTCAGCTAACTGAGCTGAACACGGTTGTGTACAATGCTGAGATAGGATAGGTTTAAAATCTTCTCCATCCTTCATCACTACTGAATACCCTGTGTGACTTTCTACCTGGTCTCTAAACTAGATCCATCAACAAAATAAGTCACTTCCGCTTCAGCTATAGGCTTAGATTCAAAATCAGGTCATAACCTAGTAAATGCCAATGAGTTCGCCACAAAACTATGAGTCACTCCTTTATAGCTTTAAGTGAGTGATTTAGCTGGATTAACTGTGTCACATCGCTTTATATTAAGGTCGGATATGTGAGCAGTGAAGAATATGTTTGGAGGCGAGCTTGGGTTAGAACACCTTCCCCTTGTTTTTATCAATTTATACAATCTATCGGTAACATGTTGTCAATGAAGATGCTGTTCTATATGTATAATGTACAACTACAAAACCCTGTTGGTAGCATGTTGGGTCACCTTGAGTTATATTATCTAGCTTAGTGCTGTAGTAAGCTAGGGACTGGTTTTTCCTATCACTGCAAGTTTCCTGCATCAGTAAAGCTGAGGTAGATCCATCAGCTTGGTTCACTACATACCGATAGAACGGATTGCTATAATCAGGTACTGTTCTGTATACATAAAGTAGGTGCAGTCTGCATTTCTTTTTGATGAATTCAAATGCTAACAGTATATCTGTGTTCTATTTTAAGGGAGCACTTAGATCTTGCAGTTCTTCTTTTCTCATTATTATCTCCCTTAGTGGAGCTGTTTTTTCCCTGCATATTCCTCACTCCAGTCAGCATGATACCTGTTAACCCTAGAAAGCCATCACTGTTTATCAGGCTGTGACACTGGTGCCTTACTTATGCCTTCTAATTATATATGTACTACGGCTGTCGTATCATGTGAAATTAGTCACCTTAACAATTTAACTTGAGGTTTACGGTATTGTAGTTTAGTTTATGACACTTTATGACCTCCTTACTAGCTTACGGTGTACCTTAATGGAATCATTCTGGCATGTTTCTAATGATGATAGACATATTAAACCGTCACCCATATGCTGACCCAGGCTATCTTCTATCCTTTAACCTCCTAAATCAGCTTCCACCTCTGATTGAATATATACAGTGAATGTTTGAACCACCGTGGCATTTTTGGTATCTATTTTGTCAACTTGCTCTTGTAAATGCAAATAAATGCAGTAGTTTACTCTTTTCTGCCATTTGAACACTGAAGAAGGCTGAACAAATATCATTACAATAAAATATTTGGCTTAGGGAGGGACATTAGTCAGCAGTGTGTGTGGATTTGGAACTTCTGCTGGATACTTTCCTGTTTTACTAGTAACTGCATGTAAATCATGCACATGATGCCATTTATTTGTACCTGGCTTAATCACCAGGAAAAATAGGAGTATTGCAACAACTGGTCTGTTTTAGCACAGATGCTTTTACAAGGCCTTCAATAGTGTTCTATATACCCGCTTTGCCTCAGGTCGTAAAGCATATTGTCTTACTCTGGGGGGTTCTACATCTGGTTTACATTGGACTTGAAGTTGGCTGGCTGATTGTTTAGACTATAATTCAGATGGGATTTGACTATCCATTTGCCTATATAGCTAATTTCCCATAGTCGATTTCAGATGCTGATGCCAGTTGTGTTTGTGACTTGTGGCTAACTACAACTTCCTTAAGAAGTACGAATCAATTTATTACCACACAAGATTTTTACACAGGTTTTATCTGCAGAATGAAATCAACATAAATCCTATGAGCTGCAATTCTATCCTGCAGTACATACAATGTCACCTGAAGAACAGAATCAGTTACATTGAATCACCTTTTTACAAAATCACACTCCTCTACACTGATAGCTGCTCCTTGCCGGCCTATGATGATGTGTTGTGATGGGTCATACATCATTGTACAGTGAAAGTCTGACAGGGTAATTGTGCTTCAGGAATTTATGTTCAACATACACCCCTTCTGGAGAACACCATATTCGCAGTCCTAATTCACCTAATAATTCTTTTCCTAGTAAATTAACTTGAGACTAATATGACTTGAGACTAATACAGGTATAGTCACACTCTTATTGTTGGGTTGTAGTAACTACTTTTTTCTTCACGAGAATCCTACGGTTCTGGCAAACTTTTCCAGATGTGAGAGGCATGACTTATCGGACCTGGAATGTTGTCTCCCCCCCCCCTTCATCCCTCGGGGCCGGGCAATGGCTATGCGAGGCAATTTAATCCATATCCCCTCATGCTTGGCCTTGGAGTGAAAACGTTGGTGACAGACGCAGGCATCTGGCTTGAGTTTGGAGAAAATGCTGCTGGTGATGTCATCACTGACTGAAGCTGGCTGGATTTTTGATGAAGGATTGCTTGTGGCCCTCTCTGTTTTTTCTGGTAATCAGAGTAGCTTGAGCTTTTTTCTTGGTTCGCTCTGTAAGGTTTCAAGCTGTAACTGCCTCCAGGTCACCCTTTAATGTCCTTGGGTCAACACTCTGCGTGCAAGGCCTGCCATACAACAGCCTCAAAGCCTCAAAGACAGTCCATCTATGTGGTATGTATGTACAGCCTCACTCGAGTCCGAAGCACGTTTTTTCCTCTCCACAAAGTCTTCACCAATAGAGTTTTTATATCAATCACCGATAAAAGCTTGCCTGAGGTCTGCTCGTCTAAGACCATGTCCCTGCACCCTCGTTGAATGCTGGGGAGGCGGTTGACAACACCCTCATGCCCCCACCTTTAATTAAAATTGGGAATTGTGGAACTGCCCATATTAAATAACAAATCCTCTTCACCCCCATCCTCTCTACTGTACAAAGATCTATGTCCAGTCTTTAATGGTGTAGCTATCTGCTTTTTACTGGTGTTTTAGTACTTCTGTCTGACCTCTCTCCACATGTCTGCACCCCCTCCTGTTCCTCTACATCCTTCTCTACACATAGCTTTTCCACTCTCTGTAAATCTACCCCCACTTTCCTTATACCGCTCTGCATAACATTCCTTATCCGTCTAACCAGAAACTTCCCCCATTTCCTTACGCTTAGGAATTCGACTGTCTTCCTGTTCCTACTATATGGGGGAGGTGTAACTAACTCCTCTCTACTACTTCGGCCTCACTTCCTGACTTTCTTAACTTTTTCCATCACTTCCTGTTTCTTTCTTACCAACTTCACTGATTCTTTTTTAACCAAAGCCAGGACCACTCTTTCCTGCTGTCTTTTCAACTTCTCCAGACATGCTTTCTCTCTCTTGCCGCCGCTTTGTAATTTTCTTATCAAGGTGTCCATCTCAGAACACAGTGCTGAATCAAATGTCCCCTCCTTTGGCCATTTTGCAATCATATCTTTAGTTCTCTTTTGCCATTTATTTGAGATCTTATTTATGAGTCCTGCACACAACGGACGCTTTAGCACTAAAGTCTCCACCGGAGAGGCTGCCATCATGCTGTAGCCTATGTCACCACTTAGATATTTATTTTTTATTTTATGCCTATGCACTTACTTAATGGCTAAATTTACTTACAACAATATACACTCTTTTAGAATCACAGAAGTATCCACCTCCACTTACCAAGGCTCATCAATGATAATCACTCCTGAATCTACACCACTTCCCTATTTTCAAATTAACACTTGGTAAAAAGCATAGTGCTTTTATGCACCGTGAACACTTTTATCAGTAAGTGTGTAATGCCACAATATTAATATGGGGTTCATACACATTCACCACTCCACACTATTTAATTATTTATTTATTTATTTATTTATTCAGAGGCCTATGCATTCTTATCCCTCTTTTCCTAGAAAATTGGGCTTATTCTTTTCATACTTGTCCCCCTGCTAAAAGGGCTCATTGTTCCACTCACACGTGTCCCTTTATTGATTAATATTTATCTATTTAATTATTAGGCTAGCTATTACTTTAATAGGGCTCATTCAGACACACGTCTCTGGACTGGCAGCAAGCTGCCCCCCTCTGAGGGTTGCACACACAATTCCCTCGGGAGGTCCAGCCTGTTCACAGAACACAGAGCTTATGGTCCTCATTCAACCAATTCTCTCTCTCTCTCACTCACACACACCCACACACACACACACACACACACACACACACACTAGGCGAACATAGAGCTCTGACACATTCAGACAGAAACAGATAGACACAAAACATCACTTAGACACAAACAATTGCAATTGCGTTCAACTTAAATCAACTTAATGGCACAAATCGTGCTCCCCATACGAAGAGATATTAATTACCCCTGTCCCTCATATCAATAAAACATAAGGGGTGATTTCTTATGATGTACAGTTGTACATTCCACATACGAAGAGATATTAATTATCACACCACCCAACTCATACCATATAACATTTACGGTGGCTACAAAAATTGCTTATGACATACAACAGTACGTTCCTCATACAACGGGTATTTTTTTATTAATTGCTGGGTAACCTTACACAAGCAATATAACTAATTAAGCGCAATTCCTTATTAATTTGCTGTACCACCCATGCCATCCAATCAAGGCCCACTTGACAATGAGTACAAATTAATACCGAGATTATCTACCTTTTTCCTGTCCTGTTATCTAATCAAAGCCCACTTAACAAAACAAATAGACACTCAAATGCGCTTCCTCATACCGTCTGTTACTGTTGCCATCAATCAATGCCCACTTGACAACACCCAGACCAATGCAATGCTTATCTTCTCAATTCACTATCAGTACAACTGTTAGTAATCTGATGCATGCATTCTCTTCTGGAAACAAAGCCCATTTTAAATTACTTGAGTTGGAGAGGCCTTTATTAGGAGTCCTTACCACCATGGGTGATCCTCAGCCAACAACACAACCTAAGTATATAAGCAAAAGTTGCTTACCTTTGTAAGTGGCCACCTGGTTGTGTTGCTGACCAAGGAAGCCCACGTCGGCCAGTCACCTTTGCCCTTTTTCCACCCTGCTCGCAGCGCCATTATGTTGTGGAAAAATACTCAGAGTCGGGCTTTGCTTACAGAAGATTACGACCTTTATTATCAAACAACAAGGCCGGAGCTGTGTCCGTGGAGCAACTGAATTCTCTTGCTGTGTGCTATAGTACATATGCAGCGCCTGCCCCTCCTCTCTGCAACATCTGGGTTTCATTAAAGGGCCGTCTTTAGCCCCCCCAATGTAAAGCTCGGGTTTCCTATATGCAATGCACACAAAGAAGCCTATGTCCCAGCTTGCACACACATCCACGATTATATACTGATAAGGTATCTTCTAGCCCCCCAAAAGTAAGTAAAATCAAATGAAATCAAATAAAAAATTCTCCCATACCTTTTAACGCAACAACGACACAAAGGGATAAGACCTCTCGATTTTTGTAGCCACAGTTAGCTGGTCGTTACACGGTAAAACCGACGCCATCGTTTCTATGTATTGATGGGTCTCCAGAGCCGTCGTTCAGTTATGGTAATGGATGTTTCGTTTTCCGACACACGCTGCAGCGGTAGACCAATCATAAATCACCGCGCCATCTGACCAATCACAGCACTGAGGGTTCACGGAAAGGAGGGGTTTAGACAGACTGAATCTTCGAACTGCTTCACACGAGTCGTTTATGAATCATTTAGAAATGGGGTAAAATTAAATCTATTTTTGGAGAAAACTAAAGTGTTTTTTGACCTTGCATACATGTGAACCTGTTTTAAGAGACTCGTTAAGCAATATTAGCAACCTTTAAAATGGCATAATAGGGGCACTTTAAACTTTTCACATTAACAGTTTAACCTAAAAAAGACAATGCTGGAAATGTGTTTAACCTAAACCTTATGTTGGGTGTATATTCGGGTTCAGATGTCTGCAGAACTACATGTTATGCAGCTTTTATTGCACATTTATTTTTGTCACTTTGCCACATTGTGCCTGTCTAACAGTTATCTGTCTGATAGAAGGCTGTTAAATGAAAATGTCATTGTTCTAATTTCTTTTCTATCTATGATAAGACTTTTTCATTATGCTTGGAGGAATGTGTGCCTGAATGAGCTCGTAAAACCCTGAAAGCACAAATGCCTCTCCAGTTTTGTCCTAACCACACTCCCACCATACTTTATTAAGTACTCACACACATACACACTGAAACAAATAAGACAATGATGAATCCCACAGTCTTTCTTCTTGTTTTAATGAACTGACTCTGTAAAAACACCGGCTCAGTTTCCTCTTCACGCCTGTCTCCTCCATTGTCCCACAAAAGGCCCGAGTTACAAAGAGAAGCTGCACATTAACATGTCTTCTAATGCCAGCTCTGACTTTCCTCAGCTGTCTCACAGTACAGACTGTAGAGCTCCATGAGCAAGCAGGTGACAGATTCAGGGGTTCAGATTCAGGGTACATTAAGTGTCCCCCAGTTGAGTACTGAAGAAGAAGCAATGGTTGGCTAAATATGGGAGGATGGTGAAACCCGTCACCGGGAATGATGGAAAGGGTGCTCCATCATGATGGACGGCCAGCTGCAGCAGAGCCTTTATCTGCTGTACCACTAACTGGGCTTTTCTGTGGCTAAACAGCTCTATTGGAGTGGGTGACTTGTGTGTGGTGTGTTTTAAGAAATTGAAAAAGGTCAGACAACAGGGAGGGGACAGGTAGATGTTCATGGAGTGTAGCTGGATGAAGTCTATTGTGTAAATAAGGCTTTTTAAAGTCTTTAAGGACAGCGTTAGTAACCTTAGACAGCCATCACAGCATACTAATTCCAAGCAATTAAAACCTGTATTTACAGCAAATGTGCTGGAAATAATTAAATACATTTAAAGGTTGAAATATAATGCAGAAAGTGCATTTTTGTGAGTTAGGAGATTAATTAATTCTCCATGAAATAAATTCCTCACTTACTGTAACTCCTTATGTTGATTTCATTTATTCTAAAGCAGGACGTCAGATTGGCATACAGTTAAAATGCTTGACTGAGATACACCACATTTCCACCAAATCTAAAGAAATCTCACAGTATATTGGAGTACACAGTACCAAGTTAGCTAAATATGAGAAACAGAGATTAACAAGTGCCAGTCCCAAAAGTGTATAAGGTCACTGTTCCTCCTTAACCTGAGAAATTGACAATTCTACCCTTAATAAATTTTTAATAATAATACATTTTATTTATAATGCACTTTAAAATGAAACCAAGCACAGAGCCCTGAGGAACACCACAGGTGACATTGTGTGAAGCGGATTTAGCCTCGCCCGGGGCAACATGCTCCGTTCTTTCGGTAAGATAAGATGAGAACCAATTGTAAACAGAGTCAGAGAGTCTGTGAAGACATTCTTCTGTGAAGAAGAATGTTGTGATCAATGGTATCAAAGGCCGAAGACAAGTCCAAAAGGATGAGAAACGATGGAAAACCAGCATCAGCCGACATTAGCAGGTAATTCGTGACTCTAACCAGAGCTGTTTCCATGCTGTGGCAGGGGCGGAAACCAGACTGGAATTTCTCAAACAAATTATTTTGTTTTAGATGAGACTGAAGCTGTGCAGCAATTACTTTTTCCAGCACTTTTGAAAGGAAGGGGAGGTTAGAAATGGGCCTGTAGTGTCACGTTCCCGATAGTCTGAGCTTTTATAAGTGGGAGCACAAGAAGGGTAGGCATAGGCGCAGAGGGTTGATTTTATCAAATAAAGTCTTTTAATTACGAAAGAACAAAAACATGCACAAAAAGCAATACATGTAAAGAAATTAAATCACTAACTCAAACTCAAAACTTGGGCTCTTAGTCATGGAATACACACATTTGACGAAGGTGGAGTCTCCACTGAGGCTCCACGACGAAGGTGGAGTCTCCACTGAGGCTCTGCGACGATTAAAGGGGCCTTCCCTGTGGTTCTGCCGTGGAACCCTCTGCTATGCCTTTATAATGGTCAAGCATTCTGTCACGTTCCCGATGGTCTAGGCCAGGGGTGGCGAACCTGTTTGCCATAATGAGCCAAAAAAAATCTTTATCACTGCAAAGAGCCACACAACAGATGTGCAAACAACAGAATCACAACTTATACACTTAATTACATAATACCTGTATCTCACCTATGCGGTTTCGCGCGGTGCCCGTAAGTACGGTTCATTATGATTCACCACGAGTTTTTGGCGCTGTGAGTACGTTTCCATCTTTCCGCGCGAATAATTAAACGTTTAATTTTTTGGCCGGTCCTTGTGGAAGTCCTTACAGAACTTCACGGAGCATCAGCGGAACGTTGGCGGGCAATCACGGCGCCTCGCGGTGCCTAACTCTGCAGTTCTCATGGATTTTAATCAGCCTACCGCCTTTTATTTGACTCAGTGGGACACTTGGTTTCCACAATCTTTTTTAAGTCTGGCTTGTATTCAGTTGTGGCTACTCGTAGTAAATCTTTCACATGTGACAGTAAGAGCAGAGAGATACTTTGATTTCACTTGTTTCAGTGTCGAAAAAAGGGATTCACAGATGTAAGTTGACCCAAACATTGACAGTAGTTTGAGTGGAGCCTCACAGTATGATTTAACACTGTTTGACATTGGGATATCTCTCAATCGGCACAATCTTCCAGAACTCCACGGTTCGTTCCTTCCATTCAGACAAAAATGTTCTGTGCTCATCTTCGTATTTGCGCTTAGCTGTACGCCTCCCTGACTCTGCCATGATGATTGACAGGCTACTAACGAACTTCACGTCAATCGTGTTAGTCTATGTTAAATCGCGCGAGAGATTGTGTAAAAAAATAATTTAAATACATACCCCTTTATTGGAAAATTATGTTTTGACATTTTAAAAATAATTTGCAAGTGTAAACACAGAACTGGATAGATTGAAGAGCCGCAGGCGAGCAGTGAAAGAGCCGCAAGCGGTTCGCGAGCCGTTGGTTCGCCACTCCTGGTTTATTCAATTCAATTCAGTTTTATTTGTATAGCGCTTTTAACAATTGACATTGTCTCAAAACAGCTTTACACAATCAAAAGAATTATTTAAGTTTGTATGGAATGTGAATGTGTATGAATCAAAAATGTTCAGATAGTCCCTGGTGAGCAAGCCGAGGGCGACAGTGGCAAGGAAAAACTCCCTGAGATGGTAATAGGAAGAAACCTTGAGGGGAACCAGACTCAACAGGGAACCCATCCTCATCTGGGTAAAACAGATAGCAGGAAATTATCTGCATTTATACAGTGTTACGTGTTAGGTTCAGCTATAATAGTTGATGTTAATTGATGTTAAAATGGAGTCCAGGTAGTTATTGGAGACTCAGATAGACTTGTAGAAAGTTCCAGTCCTGAACTATCGAATTGTCAAGTCCTCAGAGAAACAGCTGACAACACCAGTCGAGGCCAGAACCGTCTACTAAGTAGAGAGAATCATCCCCAGACACCAGACGCATCCCAAAGAGACACACGGGGCATCCATGCGACGAGACCTCCAACCAGAAACGGGGCACCAGGATGGATCAGACAGGTCCGGAGGGCAGAGGGAGTCTGGATCACTGGCAGCTCAGGAACCACATGTGTAGCTCGACAGAGAGAGAGAGAGAAAGAGTGAAAGGGGGAGACAGGGGGAGAGAGGAAAGAGAAAGAGGGGGAGAAAGAGAAGAAGAGGAGAGATGGCAGTTAGGTATGGTCACAGTCACCTAATGTATAATGTGAATGTATATTTACTGTAGAGTGCAAGCAGGGACTCCGGCAGGACTAACTATGACAGCATAACTAAAAGGGAGAGCCAGAAGGAAACACAAACATGAGGGCTCCCTGAGATGTAAAGCAAACAATCACCTCACCGTCAACAAACCTGAGTGATCAAATGAGACTGAGGAAGACAGCATCTAAACATACCAGTTCACCATAATACTCTACGTCCATGAGTCCCCCAGATCTGCTCCTTTACCTAAGGCAAGTCTATTTATAAAAATGCTTGGCTAAATAAATAGGTTTTGAGCCTAGACTTAAACACTGAGACTGTGTCTGAGTCCCGAACACTATTTGGAAGACTATTCCATACCTTTGGGGCTTTGTAAGAAAAAGCTCTGCCCCCAGCTGTAGTTTTCATAATACGCGGTACTGATAAGCAGCCTGCATCCTTTGACCGAAGTAGGCGTGGCGAATCGTAAGACACTAGCAGTTCGTTCAGATACTGCGGTGCCAGGAGACCATTTAATGCTTTATATGTCAAGAGTAGTATTTTAAAATCAATGCGAAATTTCACAGGGAGCAAATGCAGTGAAGATAGGATAGGGGTGATGTGCTCATATCTTCTGGTTCTAGTGAGGACTCTCGCTGCTGCATTCTGGACTAGCTGAAGCTTGTTTATGCACCTAACAGAACAACCAGACAGTAAGGCATTACAATAGTCTAACCTAGAAGTGATAAAAGCATGAACTAGTTTTTCTGCATCATTTATCGACAGTATATTTCTTATCTTGGCAATATTTCTGAGGTGAAAGAATGCTATCCTGGTGATATTATCTACATGAGCTTCAAATGAAAGGCTGGAATCTATAATCGCGCCGAGGTCTTTTACTGTTGCACTTGATGGAACAGAAAGGCCGTCTAAAGTTACGGTGTGATCTAAGATTTTACTCCTAGCTGTATGACTAGCCTATGACTAGAACTTCTGTCTTATCCGGATTAAGCAGAAGGAAGTTAATTAGCATCCAATTTCTTATGTCCTGCACACATTGCTCAACTTTACTAAGCTGGTTTTTCTCATCAGGTTTTGCTGAGACATATAACTGTGTGTCGTCAGCATAACAATGAAAACTAATACCATACTTACGGATTATGGTGCCATTTTAAGAAAATGTGTCGGTATAGGATCTAATATACAGGTTGATGAATTTGCAGAAGAGATGAGTGAAATTAGTTCATTCTCTTCAAGAGGAGTAAAGTATTCTAGGTTTGAATCTGACATGGCTAGGTTAACATCAGTATCAATTACATTGTTCGGTTTCAAAGCCTCAATTTTATGCCTGATATTTACAATTTTATTATTAAAAAAGTTCATGAAGTCCTCACTATTGCATGATGTTGTTGTGGAGATTTCTGTAGTGGTCTTATTTCTGGTTAATTTGGCTACGGTATTAAATAAAAATCTAGGATTATTTTTATTTTCTTCTATAAGAGTGGAGAGATACGTTGATCTAGCTACACTAAGAGCTTTCCTATAGTTCAGGATGCTCTCTTTCCATGCTATTTGAAATACTAACAATTTAGTTTGACGCCATTTACGCTCTAATTTCCGAGCGGTCTGTTTTAAAGTGCGCGTGTGATCGTTATACCAGGGAGCGAGTTTCTTATCTCTAATAATTTTTCTTTTAGCTGGAGCTACATTATCTAAGGTACAACGAAATGTCGACTCTAAATATTCAGTCGCCTGATCGAGTTCTGTGGGGTCAGACGGTGACCTAATCGAAGTTGGTAATTCTGGGAGATTACTGATAAAACTCTGTGTGGTAGTTGATGTGAATGTACGTTTAATACGGTAGCGCGGTGCTGTGCGTACATTATCAATTCAATTCAATTCAGTTTTATTTGTATAGCGCTTTTAACAATTGACATTGTCTCAAAACAGCTTTACACAATCAAAAGAATTATTTAAGTTTGTGTGGAATGTGAATGTGTATGAATCAAAATGTTCAGATAGTCCCTGCTGAGCAAGCCGAGGGCGACAGTGGCAAGGAAAAACTCCCTGAGATGGTAATAGGAAGAAACCTTGAGAGGAACCAGACTCGACAGGGAACCCATCCTCATCTGGGTAAAACAGATAGCAGGAAATGATCTGCATTTATACAGTGTTAAGTGTTAGGTTCAGCTATAATAGTTGATGTTAATTGATGTTATAATAGTTGATGTAAAATGGAGTCCAGTAGTTATTGGAGACCCAGATAGACTTGTAGAAAGTTCCAGTCCTGAACTATCGAATTGTCAAGTCCTCAGAGAAACAGCTGACAACACCAGTCGAGGCCAGAACCATCTTCTAAGTAGATTGAATCATCCCCAGACACCAGGCACATCCTAAAGAGACACACGGGGCATCCATGCGACGAGACCTCCAACCAGAAGCGGGGCACCAGGATGGATCAGACAGGTCCGGAGGGCAGAGGGAGTCTGGATCACTGGCAGCTCAGGAACCACATGTGTAGCTCGACAGAGAGAGAGAGAGAGAAAGAGTGAAAGGGGGAGACAGGGGGAGAGAGGAAAGAGAAAGAGGGGGAGAAAGAGAAGAGGAGGAGAGATGGCAATTAGGTATGGTCACAGTCACAATGTATAATGTGAATGTATATTTACTGTAGAGTGCAAGCAGGGACTCCGGCAGGACTAACTATGACAGGATAACTAAAAGGGAGAGCGAGAAGGAAACACAAACATGAGGGCTCCCTGAGATGTAAAGCAAACAATCACCTCACCGTCAACAAACCTGAGTGATCAAATGAGACTGAGGAAGACAGCATCTAAACATACCAGTTCACCATAATACTCTACGTCCATGAGTCCCCCAGATCTGCTCCTTTACCTAAGGCAAGTCTATTTATGAAAATGCTTGGCTAAATTATCACTGTGACACACTTGAATGGAGACAAGATAGTGATCTGAGATAATTTCAGACAGTGGAATTGTGAATAAATTTCTTATAATTAATCCGAAAAATATTATTAAGTCTAAAGTGTGACCTGCTTTATGAGTGGGTCCTACTACACACTGATTTACGCCTACTGAGTCCAGTATGGACATAAATGCTGTTCTCAGAGGGTCTTCTGGATTCTCAAAATGAATATTAAAATCTCCAGCAATTAACACTTTGTCTACAGAAACGACCAGGTCTGAGATGAAATCTGCAAATTCACTAAGAAATTCAGAATACGGCCCTGGAGGTCTGTAAATTATAATTAGTGGAATCGACTGAGCTGACTTAATATACTTAAATACACTTATGTTACTATAAAGAATTTCAAATGAGTTAAATTTGTGTCCGTGTTTTTGTACGATAGACAGAATAAAATTGTAAATAACTGCGACGCCTCCTCCTCTACCAGTAGACCGAAGCTGGTGTATGTATCTGTATCCAGGAGGACTAGCTTCACTTAGAGCTACATACTCGTCCTGTTTAACCCATGTTTCAGTTAAACAGAGTATATCAAACGCCTGATCTGTGATAATTTCATTAAGAATAACCGCTTTTGATGCGAGAGAGTGGTCATTACACTATGTGCATGTGTTAACAATGTCACAATATAAAAATTCTCCACAAATTTGGCTTGTATAGGAGTGTTGCAAGAAAAAGCCACACCTCAAGGTAGGCCACATTTAGTCAAGACTGAGCTTTGCAAAAATGCTGGTGTGCAAAACAAGAAGCAAATGCGTGCTAAATGATACTCGGTACTCGTAAACCAAGACTTGTTCGTTTTTCAAGTCAAAATTTATATAAAAAAAAAACCTTTGCTCGTCTGGCGGAACTTTGAGACCTCTGAAATGTGAGGCTAAATGTTGGAAAACAAAAATGAAAATAAAGAGGTAGTAACAATGGTAAAATACAAATAACATGAAACAAACTAATAACAACAAGAAATAAAATGTAGACAAGAAAAAGTAAATGGATCGGTCAGCATGCTCGGCAAGAGGACGCACAGATCAATTACTTTGTTCACTGTTGTGTCAAAATATCCCACAGAAAAATTAATCAACCAACAAGTAAGTATAGTAAGCACATATAATGAATATTCACCGCCTTGCCCAGCCTTGCACCATATTAACCAGCCGCCACTAAGCCCAAAAAATCTAGAACAAGTAGAAATTTATCCATTTGTACTGAAACGTTGATCAGTTACTTTTACTGAAATTACTGCAATGCAAAAACAAAAGAAGACGTCAGAAGAGATTGCTACTTGTATGCACTACAAGAACTACACGAGAATGACTTCACAATCATGTGTGAATCCCAGGATGGACATGGACTTCCAGAGATGCACTAGGTCCATCAAGACAGAGACAAAGACCAGTTGGTCTAGGTGAGAACCTTACACAAATATAAAGACACATCATTTTGGCATTTGGCAACCTTGAGTCGTAACAATGTCCCCCAAGTCTTGTATAGTGGGCACAATACTTGATGGGTACATTTCATGTGCTCCCTTTCTTACTCTGAAAAACCCAACTAATTAGGCTTCAGTTTGCTACCAAACATAAAGAACTTGAAATTGAACTTTGAAGCTTTTTTTGATCATTTTTAAAGTTTTTTTTTTTTACATTGTCGCAAAGCAGCTTTACACAATCAAAAGAATTATTTATGTGTGTATGAAATGTGAATTAAACACAATTAAACATTTCTGCTGTTGCCTTTATCATGATTTACCTTTGCCCATATTTTTTTCTACCAAGTTATTTTCAGCACTGTCCTTCCAGGTGTTAATAAGGTGTTGGAGAGCTCTTAACACAATTTCAGTAGTTTAAATGTTCTCTTTGCTTGATGCAGGCCAATAAGTTGACCCTTCTGAAATGCCAACACTGCCATGCAATGAATGAATGAATGTATGTATGTATGTATGTATGTATGTATGTATGTATGTATGTATGTATGTATGTATGTATGTATGTATGCATGCATGCGGGTGGGTTGAGAGAGATCGTTTCCAATAAATATATAAACTGTCATTTTGGTAATTAAGTTTCAAATTACTATTTATATTAAGCAAAATCAGCTCCTTTGACCTAGAATATCAGATGCTGACTGGGCAACAAGGTTCCCCTTGGGCTTGGCTAATGGCAATGGTCTCCAGTGTCAGGATGATGTGAATTGTCTGTAGTGGTCATTTTTTCACAGATTGACTACTGGCTACTATGAGAACCCAACCCCAAGGTGATACCATCCAACAACCTTACTCTGCAGCACTGTCTGCTCATCCTGGACCTCCAGCTCCACATTCAATGGCCTAATAAACTCAAGAACAGCCTGGAGCGGATTAAGTGGGGGAAAGTGCCCAAACACATATTAGAATTCACAGTTGCTTTTACAACGGATATCCCAACCAGCAGACACTATGGGGAAGAAATTGGGTGGCAAAAAGAAGAAGTGAAAAGGGTGACATCTTATACCCCTTATCTCACCTACGCAGTTTCGCACAGTTCATCATTTACCGTGAGTTTTGGAGCTGTGATAACGTTTCCATCTTTCCCTGTGAAAAATGAAACATGTTTACCATAGTATAACAAACTTATACCTGTTATATTGATCCAAATTTTGGCCAGCAATTGGGTCAAATAAGCAAATTTTACATGAGATGGAGATGCTCTTGTGAACACCAATAGGACACATGCAGAATCAAGGTTGTGGTGGCAATAATGTGTACATTCACAGCCACCAACCCTGTGGATGAGTGAAGAAATGGTGAGTCGATTGATTACACGAAGACATGCGAGCGGTAAGCGTCAATTATTTTGTTATAATTTGATACTAAGGGCAGGGTCCTTGAGCAAGGCCCTCAAAGGAGATAAAAAATAAAGTTTCATTCTGCTCTGGATAAGGGTGTCTATCAAATGCTGAAATGTATTTTGTATACAACAAAACAGGGCCACCAAATGGCAGCCCAAACACATTTTGGAACCTTCTAAATTCTTCAAAATATATGTTAAAATTGAACATTGTTACCATGTGAAATTACTGGAATTTATTATGAAAATATTGTTTATATTACACAAAAGTAATTCAAAAGGTTCCAGAATAAGTTTGGTTTGCTGTTTGAAAGAATACTGGTGCCATCTGGTGGACATTTTTTAGTTGTGTCTAATATACTGTATGGATTCCACATTAATATATGTATATTGTATAATATATGGATTCCACACTATCTTTAAACATTTATCACAGACTGTATTCTCTGTTACCATTTTATACAAGACAACATTAAAATATCTTATAACATTTAGCACTAACTTTTATAATGTCTGATTTCAAAAATTTTTTTGTAAAAAATTGACTTTATATATATGGACTATGATGTTTGCAGATGACATTGTGCTTTGTAGCGAGAGCAGGGAACAGGTAGAGGAAAATTTGGAGAGGTGGAGCTACGCTCTGGAAAGCAGAGGAATGAAGGTTAGCCGCAGCAATACATGTGTGTGAATGAGAGGGACCCAAGAGGAACAGTGAGGCTACAGGGAGCAGAGGTAAAGAAGGTGCAGGACTTTAAGTACTTAGGGTCAACGGTCGAGAGCAACGGAGAGTGTTTAAAGGAGGTGAAGAGACAAGTACAGGCAGGTTGGAATGGGTGGAGAAAAGTGTCAGGTGTGTTGTGCGATAAAAGAGTATCAGCGAGAATGAAAGGAAAGGTGTACAGGACAGTGGTGAGACCAGCAATGCTCTACGGCTTAGAGACAGTGGCACAGAAGAAAAGACAGGAGGCAGAGTTGGAGGTAGCAGAGCTGAAGATGTAGAGGTTCTCTTTGGGAGTGACAAGGATGGATAGGATCAAGAATCAGTTCATCAGAGGGACAACCCATGTGAGATGTTTTGGAGATAAAGTCAGAGAGGCCAGATTGAGGTGGTTTGGACATGTTCAGAGGAGAGATTGTGAATATATCGGTAGAAGGATGCTGAGGTTGGAACTGCCAGGCAGGAGGTCTAGAGGAAGACCAAAGAGGAGATTTATGGATGCAGTGAGAGAGGACATGAAGTTAGTTGGTGTGAGAGAAGAGGATGCAGAGGATAGGGTTAGATGGAGGCAGATGATTCGCTGTGGCGACCCCTGAAAGGGAACAGCCGAAAGACAAAGAAGAAGAAGAAGATATATAGGACCAACAATCTCAGATCTTGCCAGACACTCATATAAAGGGCATAAAGAGTTTAATGTACAAAAACAAAAGCTTGTGCTTTCATGATATTTGATTATACAAGTTCAGAAAATGAGAGCAAACAGGCTGTTCAAGGAAACCTTTATGCAGTGGTTGAGAAGATCCTTACCCTGTCCATTGAGGGTGAAGCTTAGCTACAGTACAGGTGACCGAAGGTGAAAAGAAGGTGAAATTTGTTGGAGGAACTCTGTGGTGTAGGGGCAAGATGCAAAGACTCGATCAAAAACCGAATTACGTACTTATCAATTCTCTGACCTAAAAGACAGGTTGTTACAGATTAAAGATTTCACAGTTATTATAAGACAGAATTCCAGAAGGCACTGATCAGCATTTTGCCAGCTATTCCTGTGGGAAACAGGAGAACAAAGCACTGGGAGACATCCTGAACAACCATTACACATCACCCTTTACAGCTACCAACAGGAGCAAATGGTTAGATGACATTACAAGTAAATATACTAGTTCCTATACCAGTGGACTGAAAGACCCGACAGTTGTAACATCCTCAGGTTCATTTAACTCTATTCTGTTTGATCATGATGTTGATGTTGTGGTTTGCTTGTCATTTACATCTTTAAAAATAGAAGACTCCTACCTTAAGGCTATAGAAAAATGTGTGAACTCTGATGGTTTTGCACAGTTAGAGCAAAGCAATGCAAATGCTTTCTCTTCCCAAGCAACACAGGCTTGGTTCAGTTCTCCTGACATTTCTGGAAAAACTGGGCAGAATCTTATTCTTTTTTACAAGTGTTTTTAAGGACCAATAAAAATGAGAATTAGGTTCATCATTGCCTCCATATCTGGCTTCAGGAACCTCTATCTGGCTTTATCAGAATGGCCTTTTGAAAAATCCCAAATTCCAGCCTGTATCCCAACACCCCCCAGTTCCCACAGAACTTCTCCATGCTTTCCCTCTTTAATAATCTAAGGACTAAAATAATTACGACTATGGGCATGTCACGGTGGTCTGTCTCTACTGTAAAGTAACAGGTTACAAATGTTATCATCAATCCTGTGAGTAGCAACAGTTTCAAATGAATCTCATAATTACACTAAACTGTTAAATATAAAATATTGAATAATACAGTCCATTATTGCTTTGTAAATAAAATTGTTCTATAGCTTAAACTGTAAATATTTAAATCTTTGCTTCACTGAATATAAAAATCAGAGTCAAAATCACAATATCACAGGCAAAAACTTTTTTTTTTTTTTTTTTTAATAAATGGTGCTGTCTGACTGAACACAGGTGTTGTAGGTTAGTAATCAGGAGTTCAGAGTGTGGTTGTGAGTTGTAGTTGTAGAGTTGTAGTTGTAGTAGAAATAGTTTTTTGTTGATGGACACGGTCAGTGTGTGGCAGACCTTGGATTTTTTTTTCAGAATATAATGTATTTTGTATAGATTTTGTGAGTTTAATATCAGTTTTTTATAAATTTCATAGCAGGGACAAAGGGAAGTGGGGATATCCTTTTTTATGCATCCTTTCGCATGGATGATACATGTACTGTACATTAGTCTTTAACACATTCAAGAATGAAATTTGACAGGGCGAAGAACGCACACCAGGATGTCTCACTCCCAAAGGATCAGCCTTTGATATATTTTGTGTGGTCAAAACAGAAGGCTATGAACAAAATGTAAATAATAATTTAAATACGTTCATAAGAATTACACATGCTGTATGCACTTTCCAGGTATATGTAAATGGGAAGAAGTGTTATCTGCTTAAACACTGCATGCCAATGGAGAGAGCAACTACACTTTATATATTCTGGAGATATACAGTGGCTTGCAAAAGTATTCGGCCCCCTTGAACTTTTCCACATTTTGTCACATTACAGACACAAACATGAACTAATTTTATTGGAATTCCACGTGAAAGACCAATACAAATTGGTGTACACGTGAGAAGTGGAACAAAAATCATACATGATTCCAAACATTTTTTACAAATAAATAACTGCAAAGTGGGGTGTGCGTAATTATTCAGCCCCCTTTGGTCTGAGTGCAGTCAGTTGCCCATAGACATTGCCTGATGAGTGCTAATGACTAAATAGAGTGCACCTGTGTGTAATCTAATGTCAGTACAAATACAGCTGCTCTGTGACGGCCTCAGAGGTTGTCTAAGAGAATATTGGGAGCAACAACACCACGAAGTCCAAAGAACACACCAGACAGGTCAGGGATAAAGTTATTGAGAAATTTGTTAGTTTTTTGTATTGGTCTTTCACGTGGAATTCCAATAAAATTGATTCATGTTTGTGGCTGTAATGAGACAAAATGTGGAAAAGTTCAAGGGGGCCGAATACTTTTGCAAGCCACTGTATAAACATCATTGGTACTGTTCCAGTGAGTTATTCTTTATACTCAAGCTCTTCAGTTGTGTATGTGTTTTCAAAACCTTTCATGAGCATTTTCAATGTTTCTGAGAAAGTAAATTCAGTTCACGTTGTTGGAGATGTCTTCATGAACATCTTTGGAATTATGGAAGTAAGAAAGAGAAAGCAATCATTGTTAAATAATTGTGTGTAATGGACATAATATTAACCCAGTCTCCGGCTGAACAAGGTTAATATAAATGGCACCATTCCAGGAAATATTTGAAGACTTAAAAAGATTATTCTGTCTTTCTCACTGGTCAAGTAAAATAAAATTCAAGGACAGTACCTGGATGCAGATTAGCTTTTAGAATTTTAGCTTTTTAGAATTTAATACACTTGCCTATATTGCTACACAATACATACTTTACTACATTTTGATATTTCAACTATATCTTGTACTCAGATTTTATAGATAGTTTGCAATAGTCTCTATACTGTATACAGACCCCTTCATCGATAACAAAAATCTGCACAAAAAAAAAGGCGGATCTAGCAGAAATGAGCAAACCTCCTCACACAATAAATTAATGTTGAAGGTAATATAATTTTTCGTTACAGTACACCGTTTCATTACTGTTTATAAACTTCTGATTTCTGTTTTTTTTCCACATTAAATTCTGTTGTAATACAATTTTTGACCTATAGAGAGCTCTGAAGGCCCAGAAGCAATTTACTTCTTGCTTAAGCCATTTTTTGGTTATAATCCTTCAGAAGTGTCAAGTAACTAACAAAGTACAAATACTTCGTTACCTTACTTAAGTAGAAATTTTGGGTATCTATACTTTACTGGAGTAATTATTTTTCAGCCGACTTTTTACTTCTACTCCTTACATTTTCACGCAATTATCTGTACTTTCTACTCCTTACATTTTAAAAATAG